>VZRM01004160.1:427008-448875 GCA_013397955.1 Grantiella picta
GGTGGGGGGGAGCGGGGAAGGCTTGATGTGCTCGGGGGGTGCAAAATGCTTGTAGAGCTCTCCAGCTCCTCGGAGGTTTGTCAGCAAAGAAGTCCCTTCAGTTTTTCTTGGAAGCGCAGTGGGATTCAAAGGGATGAGGTTGGGATCCTCCAGTGGCAGCCGGGCCACCACTTCACCCAGGAAAGGGAATTTTGGCCGTTTTGGTGATCTCTGGTGGAGGTGTCTCCAATCCCAGCTCTCCAGGCCCTCCCAGGGTGCCCTCCTGGAGCTGCTGCTGCTTTCCACCTTTCTTCCCAATGTGGGATAAAGGGACGGAGGCGATGGCCGTGTGCCCACGTGCCCGGCTGGCACAGGGACAGGAAAGGTTTGGGGTGGGAGCTCCAAGAGGAGAAGGAAGGAACACAGAGTTCTCGGAGCCCTTGTGCTCTGCTCTGCCCCTCCTGTCCGTGCTGGGCAGGGCTGCCCACGCAGGGGTGGGGGACAGAGTGACCCCCGGGTGATGCCCACCCCAGCTCTGGCACAGGGCTGGTGCCAGCGCCTGCACGAGCAGCTGGTGGTGACCCTGATGTCCCCAGATGCAGCCTGTGCCTGTCTCCGCTGCTCTGCCACCCCTGCCTGGCACCCACCACCCCTCCATGGCACCCACCATCCCTCCATGGCACCNTCCCTGCTCCTCCACCCTCCATCCCTGCTCCTCCACCCTCCATCCCTGCTCCTCCACCCTCCATCCCTGCTCCTCCACCCTCCATCCCTGCTCCTCCACCCTCCATCCCTGCTCCTCCACCCTCCATCCCTGCTCCTCCACCCTCCATCCCTGCTCCTCCACCCTCCATCCCTGCTCCTCCACCCTCCATCCCTGCTCCTCCACCCTCCATCCCTGCTCCTCCACCCTCCATCCCTGCTCCTCCACCCTCCATCCCTGCTCCTCCACCCTCCATCCCTGCTCCTCCACCCTCCATCCCTGCTCCTCCACCCTCCATCCCTGCTCCTCCACCCTCCATCCCTGCTCCTCCACCCTCCATCCCTGCTCTCCCACCCTCCATCCCTGCTCTCCCACCCTCCATCCCTGCTCCCAGCACCCACCCCAGCCCCTGGGAAGCTCCTGGAGCTGCAGGATCTCCTTCCCAGCTGCACACCAGCCCAGGGGCTGCTCCTGCTCGGGGCTGATGTGGGGAGAAGGTTTGCTGGTTCCTGGAGGGCTTTGGGGCCAGCAGAAGTTTCAAGCTGGGTTCTCCCTCTCTCCCGAAGAAGGGGAAGGCAAAAACGGTATTTTGACATTTTTCATGGTCCTGTTCCTCATTCCAACAACCTTTGGAAGAGGAAATGACAACCAGCTTTAAAAAAAGACAAGAAAAAGGAACTTGAGCTCTGTGTGCACACGATTAAACTTTAAATAAAGGGGGAGGGGACCTGCAGCTCATCTTTGCTTTATTTTTTCTGGACTAAAGGTTTTCCTGAGCATTGCTAAGTAGGACTGGGAAAAGAAATTGCTGCCTTGGGAGAAATGGGGCTGTTTTGATGTTTTTCCCCACTGGAACTGGGCTGAAAAATTGATGTCCTGGGAGGAGGAACTTTTTCCTGAGGGAGAAACCAGAATGGCAGAGTCACCATTCCAGGGGTTTTGATGTGGCAGGTTCTGGGATCGGGGCTGTTCAACCCAATCCCCCACAGGAAACACGAGCAGGAGTTATTCCTGCATCGCTTCAGAGCCCAGTGGTTTTCCTGGAAACTGAGACTTCATGGAAAAATCCTTTTGTTGAGATTCATCTCCACAAAAATACGACCACAATCTGAGGTTGTTTCTTTTTCTTGCACATATTTCATTATGGGAAGAGTGTCCTTGTGCTGGTGCCCATGGCTGGGAGGAGAACCTCATTTGATCCCGAGGAAAGACCTTGGATCAAATGGATCCAATTTGCTGGGAAAGGGTGGCATGGAAAAGCATTTCAGTGAGGTCTCCTCCTCTGAACAATCCTGGCGAGCTGGGAAAGCCCAGGCAGGGAACAGCTGGAGTGAGCTGGGAGCTCCCTCAGGGCCTCAAGGAGACAGTGGAGAAAGAAATTCCCTGTTGTTGCCTGGTTTTCCTGGAATATTCCTGCATTTCCATGATTCCCAGACCTCGAGCTCCTGCGGGGCCGTCCCTCAGGTTTGTCCAAAGCACCCAGACCTGCTCTGCTCCTTCCATCCTTGTGCTCCCCCTGAGCATCTCCCACCCCCCAGGGAAAATCCAGCCTCGTCCAGCTCCTTTCCCTGCTGGATTTGGACATGGAGGTGGTTTTTCCTTCCCAGGAAGGGGACAGTGCCCTGCTCTTTGGATTTCTGCAGTGCAAACCGGGCTCAGCCAAGCTCCAGATGCTGCTGGACGTGCTGGTGGCAGCATCCAGCTCTTTTCCAGAGATTCTCCCCACCCTTTGCATCCCCAGGCTCGGCAGAGGCCCTGGCTGCTCCCTGGGAAGGCTGGCTCTCCGAGGGAAGCCCGTGGGCTCGGTGTGGGCAGCAGGCGCAGAGCACACCTGGAGCAGGGCTGGCTGGCATGTGCAGGGGGGGATTAGCCACGCTGGCTGGGAAAACCTGGGCCGGGAGGGATCCCTGGGATTATTGTAATCTGCCCTGCGCTGCAGCTTTTCTCCTCCTGCTGGGGACCGGTGCTGGGATGGGCTTAGGATGGGGTTTGAGACCCCCAGGGGTGTCCAGGTGGCAGATCCCATGGGGAAAGGATGGGCAGAGCATCCCTTGGGAAAGCATCAGCTCTCCCCACAGAGCTCAGCACACCCCAAGGAATGTTTCCATAAGGAGCTCCCGGCTTCCCGAGGGTGTTTCCCTCCTAGGGGGAGCAAAACGCAGCCTTTCATTTCGAGATTCCCGGAAAATAATCCTCCATCCCGAAATAAAATCTCTGGAGGGAAGGAGGCAGAGCAGGAGCTTGGACTGGCCCTGCATTCCCAGGCAGACACCTTCCCACAAATTGCCGGCTGCTCCTCACAAAAACCCAGCTTAGGAAAAGCCAAATCCCATCTGTCTCTACCAGACACTCCAAGAGAACATCTGGAAACACTCGAAATCTTCTCCAGCCCTGCTCCAAGGGGACCTTTTGGTGGCAGAGAAGTCCCAAAGCTGAGCTCTCTCCATGCTGGATGGAGCAGCTCAATCCTATGGGACTGGGAAGAGGCCAAGGAGGGTCCTGTGGGGACCAGGAGATCAGAGAGGTTAGAGTGGGACAAAAAATCCCATTCCCAGTCCCGAAATCCCATCCTGCAGTGGGAGACCAGATCAGCACACCACAAAAATCCAAGGGATTTGATGGAATGTTGAGGTAGGAAGGATTTGGGGATTGAGGAGCGCAGAAAGGAGAGAAGCAGCTGAAAGCTGGGATCCATCTCTGCCACTCCAATAGTCAGGGAATGGTTTGGCTTGGAAGAGACCTTAAAGCTCATCCAGTTCCACTCCCTGCCATAATCAGGGACACCTCCCACTGTCCCAAGCTGCTCCAAACTCCCTCCAACCTGGCCAAAATCTTACTCATTTCAAAAACAGATCCCAAAAACTCCCTTTAACAACATGAGCATCCACCACTGGGAAAAACCACCGGAGAGACGGGAGATTTTCCAATTCCTGGAGCAGGAAGTGCAGCCTGGATGCTTCTTTTAGGTGGCGGTTTAACTAAACAAGGGCTCAGGCTCAGTTTAGCAGCTGCAGCCGCTGTGCTCTGACCACAGAGAGACCTCTGGGCCTCCTTCCCGAGGCTGTGGGGAGCAGGAGAGGGAAGGAGAGGAGTGTTTGTCTCTCTTGGGAGTTTTGGGAGCTGTTGGATGTGTTGGATTCTGGTGACTGCTGGAGAATTTGCCAAATAAATCTCGTCCAGCCTGCCCTGACAGTGCTGAGCTTAAGCAGGCTGGACTTGGGGACCTGGGGGTGTCCAGGTGGTTTTCTTCAAAGGCTCTGGCAGTCCAAAAGGTTTTCCTTCATTCCAGGTGATGGATGGCTGGGAATGATTCCCCCCTCCTCCAGGAGAGCTGGGTTGGATCTGAGGGAAAGATGTTCCTGCAAATAGACTAACCCAGATTTCATCTAAATCCCTTTGGAGCCCAAAGGTTTGCCGTCCCTTCTTTCCCACCTCCAGAATAAATCCACCGGGATGCGGAGCCCACATTGCCAGCAATCCTGACGGGATTCATTCTCCCTTCACCCCCCAGACCCCAGAAAAACTCCCATCAGGAATAAATCTCCTCCTCGGTCCCAGACTGGAAGAGGAGTGTTAGGATGGGCAGCGCAAACCCGGCTGGGGTTCCCAGGGGATCCCAGCAATTCAGGAGCTCTGGGAAAGGCTGGGCAGAGCTGGGAGGGAGGGATCTGGGGGTGTCCAAGGCCAGGGTGAAGCTGGGACAGTGGAAGGTGTGCCATGGCAGGGATGGGATGGGATGGGCTTTAAGGTCTCTTCCAAGCAAATCATTCTGGGATTCCAGGAGCTGGAATTTTGAAGCGAGGTGGAGCCTGGCCTTATCATGGTGCTGTCCCATCATCCAGAGGATCCCTGTGGGAATGCAGGGAGGAGGAGCACCTTGCACCCTTGTTCCCCAGACTTGATATCCCTGGCATGTTGCCCCCAGGGAAGAACAGCCCCTTCCCAGCAGGAGCAGCCAGGAGGGGCTGCAGATTTTGGGGCCATTTCCCATGGAAAACCACCCGCAAATTCAGATTTTTTGGGCTCCCTGCACTCTCCAAACTCCAAAGCTTTGCAGTGTCCAGGGAGCTGGAAAACCATGGAGAGCACCAGGGAAAGGTTCCTGAGTTTGTCCCAAGTGGAGGCAGATTGAAGTGCTGAGCTCGGCTGGAAAATCATGGAATTATGGAATGGTTTGGGTGGGAAGGACCTTAAAGTCCATCCAGTGCCACCCCTGCCATGGGCAGGGACACCTTCCACTGTCCCAGGTTGATCCAAGCCCTGTCCAACCTGGCCTGGAAAACCCATTCCAGCCCCTCCCCACCCTCCCAGCCAGGAATTCCTTCCCAATATCCCATCTCTCCCTGCCCTCTGGCAGTGGGAAGCCATTCCCTGTGTCCTGTCCCTCCATGCCTTGTCCCCAGTCCCTCTCCAGCTCTCCTGGAGCCCCTTTATGCCCTGGCAGGAGCTCTGAGCTCTCCCTGGATCCTTCTCCTCTGCAGGTGAACATTCCCAGCTCTCCCAGCCTGGCTCCACAGGGGCTCCAGCCCTGGAGCAGCTCCGTGACCTCCTCTGGATTCACTCCAGCAGATGCTCAGATGTTTAAGGTTTATGCTCAGAACCTGGATCTGGAAGGAGGCAGAGACACCTCTGGCAGAAGGAAAAATCCCTGATGGAGAGGCAGCAGGAGAATTACTGGGAAAAGGGGAATTACTGGGACAAAGAGTGGATCTCTGAAAAGGAGCCCTGTTTCCTTTATTTAAGGAAAGGGAACATAAAATCCAGAGTAAAGCCCACTGGGAGGGCTTGGAAGCCTTCCAGGAAAGCCTGGAGACTTCTGCAGAGCCATCCTAAAAACCAGCTCTGGCATGGAGCCGTGAGGGAATAGGCAGCACTGGGAGCAGGGATAGCCCTACAGGGATTTGGGAGAGGTCTGCAGAGCCTGGCAGAGCAGGAGCGAAGGAGGAAGGGCAGGAATGGCCTCAGGGGAGGAGGGAATTTTGCCATATAAAGAAGCCATAAAACCCATGGGTTTGAGGCTTTGCTAGTCCCACCCTGCACTTCCCAGCATCAGCTCCTGGATCTGTGCCCTGGAGAGGAATCCAGCTGCATCCTCATCTCCCTGCTCCCAGAATCCCTGGGGAGGGGTGGCTGCCCCTCCAGGCTCTGGCAGGGACCAGGCGGAGGTGGCAGAGCCTCTTCTGCTGTCCCAAAAAACAGAACTCCCTGAAGAGGGGACAGTGCCCAGGAATTTTGTCGGATATTGGGAAAAAATTCCTCCAGGAGAGCTGGAGAGGGACTTTGGATAAGGGCCTGGAGGGACAGAACAAGAGGGAATGGCTTCCCACTGCCAGAGGGCAGGGATGGATGGGATATTGGGATGGAATTGTTCTCTGTGAGGGTGGGCAGGCCCTGGAATGGAATTCCCAGAGAAGCTGTGGCTGCCCCTGGATCCCTGGAAGTGTCCAAGGCCAGGCTGGACAGGGCTTGGAGCAACCTGGGACTGTGGAAGGTGTCCCTGCTATGGCAGGGGTGGGATGGGATGATCTTTAAGGTCCATTCCAGTCCCAATCCTGGAATTCCATGACGACTCTGTGCTGCTGATCCCCCCAGCTGAGCCCATCCTGGTGCAGCTCTGCCATTCCCAGAGCTCTCTCATCCCTCCTGCCTTTGCTGGATGCTGCAATTTCCCTCAGAATCCAGCTCTGCACTTTCCATACACACATTCCAAACTGGAAAGGACCCACAGGGATCATTAAGGAATGGACTCTGCAGGGATGGAGGTTTGTTTGGCTTTGCTTTGGGTCCTTTCTGGGACAAGGAGAGCGCTGATCCCAAAACCCAAACAAAACCAGACTGCTTAAGGCTCAAAGACTGAAAGAATAAATAAAGGAGACTGGGGGGGAGGAAAGGGGAAAATCAAGTTTTCCTTAGCTCAGCTTCATGCTTTGGGATTAGCCGGCCAGGGAGTGTTTATTGGGATGAGGTGAGGAGAGCACAGAGCCAGGGAAGCTTTGGGGACCTGGAGAATCCAAAGGGACAACAATTCCATCCTCACCCAGCTCGCCCTGCCTCAGTTTCCCCATGAGGGCCTTTGAGGCTCTTCTTGGGACGTTCTCCTGGGAGCCATGAAATGGATATTCCAGGGTTTCCCACACCTCTGGAATGTGGTGAGATCCTCGCTCTGGTGAAACACAGCCTGTCCACATCTGGAAGCCCAGACACGGAGACAGCCATGGAATATGGCTCTAAAATCATGGAATGGTCTGGATTGAAAGGACCTCAGAGCTCATCCAGTTCCATGGGCAGTTCCTCTGCTATCCCAGGTTTTTCCAAGTCCCATCCAACACCTTCCCCTCTCACTCCAACTGATTTAAACCAGGCAGGATAAATAAAATCCCCCGAACTCCCCTGCTCGGCCCCACCTGCGGATCACTTCCTCGGGGCTGAGACTTCCAGCCAAAAAAAACCTGGATAAACCCTAATCCTTCCCCTCTCCGGCAGAACAAGGGATTAGAGCTCCTTTAGTGCTCTCCCTCTCGCTGGAATCATTCCCCGAGCGCAGCCATTATTCCCATTCCTCCCTAATTTGCTGCTAATGGACTGTTTTAATCAACTCCGAGGATTAAATGCCATTAGGGAGCCAGGGGAACAGGCTTTTCCAGGGATGCTGGAGCGGGATGGGTGTGGAGCGGCTTGAGGGTGCGGGAATGGGGGGACAGGGACAGGAAGAGGGTAAAAGTGACATTTTTGGGGCAGAGTCTGCGTTTCACCGAGAGAAGAGAGAAGTAAACAGGAAATCGTTTCGCAACCTCCCCTCGCCGAAGCTTCCCCTGCTCCTCTCCGACCCCAAGGGCTTCCCGGGAAAGGAGTGTTTCCCTGGATCCCGGGGTGCCTCAGCTCCCACGGCATCTCCTTGGCTTGTGGGGCTTGCGGCAGCCAAGGTGGCACCCTAAAAGTCACCTGGCACCCTAAAAATCGCCTGGCACCCCTAAAATCGCCTTGTCCGGGGAGGGGGAGCTCGGCTGCTCCCCGATATCCCAGCAGGGATTTTGGAGCAGGTCCAGCCGCCCTGATGTTTGTAATTCCCGATTTTTTTTCCTGCAGAACTTGCACCTTTTACATCCACAGCTGCTTTTCCAGCTCCTCTCCCGTGTCCCTGGAAATATCCCGGGTGCCTCCGGTGGCTTTAAGGGAGCAGCTCCAAACCTGCGGGAAGAGATGGCATTTTATTCCCAAATTATGATTGTCCTTTGCGTGCCTGGAGGGGCTTTAACACAACCCCCGGGGGAACACAAAAAGCCCCATTAACCCCACGCCCCAGCTGCAGCCTTTTAACTGGAATTTGGCTCCAGGGGAACTGTAATCCCCAGGTCCGGGTTTGGAAGGATTCCCAGCCTTCCCGAAGTCAGCAAAAGGGGCCAGGGAAGCACTGCGGGGTTGGGATAAAGTGCCTGATGCCAGAGACTCCTCCCAATTCCTGACATTTAGGAGTGGATTTAAATCCCCCTCCCAGCAAACGGCACTTTTCCAGACCCTGGAAAGAGCAGCTGCTTCCTTCCAGTGGGATTTATGTCCATTTGGATGAGGAATAAGGTCTTGGCACCAGGGATCTCCGCCGTGAGCTGTTCTCCTCCCTCCCTCCCTCCCGCTCTGGAGCTGGCTGAGGTCATCCAGCAGTGCCATGGAAATGAAGGACAAACTGTCCTGGCTGCTGTCACACCGAGGCTTGGCAGCAGCCAGGAATCCTCTCCTCGTTCCCGGGTTTGTTCCCGGGTTTGCTGGCAGATATCCCAGTGAGGTTGGTTTCTCCCCTTCCCTGGCTGGGCATTCCCTCCTTCCCACCCTGGGATCTGTCACTTCCAGCTGGGGCTGATCCCACCTGCCCCGGATGTGTTCCTACTGAATCCTGCAGCAGCAGCAGAGCATGGAATCCTGGAATGGTTTGGACTGGGAGAGACCTTAAAGCTCATCCCATCCCATCCCACCCCATCCCATCCCATCCCTGCCATGGCAGGGACACCTTCCACTATCCCAGGCTGCTCCAAGCCCTGTCCAGCCTGGCCTTGGACACTTCCAGGGATCCAGGGGCATCACAGCTTCTCTGGGAATTCTATCCCAACCCCTTACCAGCCTCCCAGCCAGGAATTCCTTCCCAGTATCCAATATCTGGGGCTCAGAGTGGTCACTGCGACCTCCCGTGCTCATGGACATCCCAGATAAAATCAGCAGCTCTGTGTACTCCCAGATAATTCATTGGATCTCGGAGGAAAACACTGGAGGGGGCTGGGAACAGCTGGAGCATCTCGGGTGTGCTTGGAGCAAGCTCTGCTCCTGCCGTGCTGATCCATGGAAGTCAGCCTGGGCCTGGAAAAGTGGGAAAGCAGCAGGAGGCAGTGTCCCCCTGGATCCTGGTCACTCCTTTTCCACACATCAGCATTCCAGGGAGAGGGGAGTGTCCATCTCCATTCCCAAAAGTGGTTGTTCCTATTCATTGACTTCATCATCCTCAGTCTGGATGTTGGTTGTTCCCAGCTCCTCTGACAATCCAGAAGTGATCCCATCCCAAGTCATCCTGGGATTCTTCGGTTCATGCTGCCCACGGCTGGGGCTGAGCTGGGGAGAGGCAGCAAAGGATTCTCAGGCAGGATCATCGTCCTGGATCCACTCCCAAGGCTCCCTGGATTTTCAGGAAACGGCTCAGGGTGGAGGATCCCATCTTTCCCAGAGCATCCCTCATCCCTGACAGTCAAAATCCATGGCAAACACAGCCTTCCCAGTAACCTCTGGCCTGAATTCCAGCACAGAACCACTTTTGGGGGTGGGAGGAGGACAGAATTCCATCCTCCACAGTAATTCCCAGCCTGAATTCCCAGCACAGAACAACTTTTAGGAATGGGGGGAGGATGAAATTCCATCCATATCCAATTGTGCCTGGAATTCCTCGCCCCACCTGCAGAACAGCCCCTTTTCCACTCCCCCTGGGTGGGATTTTCTCCAAGCCCAGAGCCATCCCGGCGGGAGAGGACGTGGATGGAATCCAAGCCCAGCACAAACAGGATTCAGGGATGGATCCTTTCCGCAGGAGGTTGGAGGGGACTCAGCCATTCTCAAAAATAACATCCCTACCCTGTGTTTCAGCCTTTGGGAAAACACAGCCCCAGCCATTTCCAGCCCTTTTCCAGGAGAAATTGCTAGTTTGGGTTTTTTTCCTGTGGCTCAGGGAGTTTATTTTCTCTTGGATGGCACTTCCTGGGAAAGCTGCTTGGCTGGAGCTTCCAGCATTACTTCAGCCCTGGATAATTGGGAGATCCTGGACAGTGAATAAGTCACTTGCGAAATGAGTTTTTGGGTTCATCCCACTGTGGAAAACGCAGGGATTTTGCATCCTGCAGAGTCTGAGCCTTGCTGGAAGAGGGGGGAAAACCCAGAAAACACAGGGAGAATAAAGGAAAACCAGGAAACAACCCGGAATAAAGGATTTGGATTTCAAACTGGGCCTGCAGCTGGCTGGGGCTGGCACTGGAGATTCCAAGATGAGGTCTGGAGAAAGGGAGGATTGTTTGAACTGAGAGAGGGAGGATTTAGATGGAATACCGGGAATAAATTCCTCCCTGTGAGTGTGGAGAGAGGCTGGGATGGAATTCCCAAAGAAGCTGTGGCTGCCCCTGGATCCCTGGCAGTGTCCCAGGCCAGGCTGGATGGAGCTTGCAGCAACCTGGGACGGTGGAAAGTGTCCACGGCAGCACAAATCCCGGCCAGACCTCTCCTGACCTGGATCCCTTTTTCCCTTGGGAAGATCCTTTCCAGTTCTCCCTCCCCTCCTGTTCCTCTGCTCCTCATTCCTCACAAACCCAAGAAGGAACAGGAGCAGAGAGTCTCCCTGGACACTCCATCCCACCTGGACCAGGCTCTTCCTTCCCTGTTTTCCCTGCACATCCCTGCCTGTCCTTAGGGATCCCACAGTGCTCCCTTCACTAGGGAAACAGCTGGGAGAGCCATGGAATTCCTTGCTGCCCATCTGCAAGGAGGATGGGATGGGATGGGATGGGATGGGATGGGATGGGATGGGATGGGATGGGATGGGATGGGATGGGATGGCTGCTCTTCCCCAAGGTATTCCCACGGTGTGCAGAATTCCCAATGCCCAAACAGCTCCCAGTTCCAGGAGAGGCAAAGCTAAATTTATTCCTGAAGCACAAAATCCCAGGGAAAGGAGCTGACTTTCCAGGGAAACCTGGCAGGATCACAGCCACCCCTTCCCAGGTGCCACCACCGCCTGGAGCCATCCTGATCCCACGTCCAAACTAAATCCTGCTGCTTTGGAATTCTGCAGTTGCCAGAAAAATACTGGGGAAAGGGATATTAGGACTTGCAGCCCCTTGCTGAGTGCTGTCCGGTTGGAGCAAGTTTTGTTGGGAAAAATAGAGCTTTTCCAGCCATCCCGAGGAGTTCATGGACACACAGCTCCTGGAAAAGAAAGGGATTTGTGGATTCCCCTCATTCCCATTCTCCTGGTGGGCTCTGGTTTAACTGGGACAAAAGCAAGAAGCTGGAAGTCCAGGAATTCTTAGCCTCTCCCTGGTGTTGGGGATTTTTCCTGCCCTGGGATGTTCCAGGATTCTCCACAAGCTGTTTCCAGAGCCCTCTGAGCCCAGGATGCAGTTTTTCCCTGTTTTCCTGCACTGCTCCTTATCCTGCTCTCCTCAGTTGCCAGCTGGAAAAACATCACTTCCATCCCACAGGTGACATTTTACTCCCACATTCCAGTCAGGACATCCCAGCAATCAGCTGGGAACAGACTGACCTCGGGCACAGCTGGCAAACAGCTGGATAAATCCCAAACTCCAGCCTTATTCCCACAAACATTCCCACTTTTCACCATTTTCCCCCTGGCAGTCACTGCTGATCCAAAGTTTCCTGCCTGGGCTGGGCAGACAGCAGGGAATTGCCAGTGGGACAGGACCAGGGATTTTTTCCTGAGGATTTTCCAGCATTCCCTGAAAAATCTTGGATGAAACCTCTGGAAAACAAAAGCACAGTCAGCTCTTCAATATCCCAGTGTTTATCACCAGTTCCAGACTGGAGCAGGAAACCAGGGAATGGGAGCTGCTGGAATCTCTGCAGAGCAGCTGGAGTCGATATTCCCCTTCATAAAATGGAATTCCAATGGAGGGACTCTGCCAGAAGGAGAACTCCAAAGGGTGGGAATGTGTTTGGATCCTGAGCCATGGAGAGCTGGGGATGTTCTCAGCCTCACACTGGGCCTGGAATTCCCTTTGGGATGCTGAGGAGCTGGAGCAAGTCCAGAGGAGGAGCTTGGACAACAGGATGAGCTTCAGCATCCAGAGTTTATCAGGGAATGTTAAAGGAGAGGGATTTGTTTAGTCTGGGAATAGATGTGGAACCAATCCATCATCCGGGAAGTTTCATTATAAATGGATGGGGATTCATTGCCCTGGAGGGTCACTGGAAAAAGCAAAGGAATAAAACCACGGAATTTTCTGCAGGGAATGTTTGGGTTGGGCTTTACTGAAACCTCTCCTGCAGTGCCAGTCCCTGGGAGCATTGGAGTCTCCTCCTGGGAATATTTAGAGATACACAAACACCCATCAGAGATGATTCCCTGGATTCTGCATCTGGGAGCTGGGAAAGGCAAGATTAATGCATCCATGCCTCGCCACTGCCTGGGAACAGCACAGAAATCATGGATTATAAAATCAGGAACCAGAGTTTTGCATCCCAAGGGGAGAAATGTCACAATATTTTAACAGGGATGTCACTGGATCCAGGCAGAGCATGGAATCAATATCCTGCCAGGAGGAATTCCTGGCAGAGGGGAAGCAATTCCAGCAGTTTGAATGGAAAGGATTTGTCACTGGAGCCAGCAGTGAGCAGGGGTGTCCTTACCTGCATCCAGGTGTCCCAGATTGTCACAGAATTATGGAATCATGGAATGCTTTGGGCTGGAAAGGACCTTAAAGCTCATCCAGTCCAACCCCTTCCACTATCCCAGGTTGCTCCAAGCTCCATCCAACCAGGCTTTGGACACTTCCAGGGATGGGAAATCTATAAAAACACTGCAATCAGCCTTGCTGGGAAGTTTAGCAGGAAGGGGAAGCTGCAAGATTTTGTCCCTCCCTTGTTTTTCCTTCCAGAGATCCCTCAGGTGTTTCCCAGGCTGGCTTTTCCCTTTCCTCACCTGGCAGGGAAATGTAACCCAACAAATCTGTCTCTTTCCATCTGATCTGAAACAAAATCCTGGGATTTTTTTTTTTTTTAAATTTGTTTGTTTAATTTCTGTTTAATATCTGTTTTTTCTTGTTTCTTCTGAAGACCAACATCAAATCAAAACAAACATCCCGAGCCATTATTTAAATAACGGGAGCTCAGTGCCACTGATTCAAAGGGATTTAACTCCAACCTGAAAGCCTGGAGCACTGCCATTTCCTGATTAATTCTTCCACAAAAAAACAAGGATAAAACCCATCCTGGCCTTTCCCCTGCTCCTGGCAGGATGAGTGGTAGAGAGAGTCTGAGGATTTGATCAGAGGGTTTGATCCCTTGAGGTTTTGGAGTTTTCCATCCATCTCCTGCCTTTTCCAGCTGTCTCCTGTGGATATTCCTCAGGAATATGATCCCAGCACTGGGTGTATTCTGGAATCAAATCCCAGTGGTGTTAAAAAACACCTGGAAAGCTCTCTAACCAGGAATATACAGCAGGGATTTCATGCCCTGGCCCATCTAGGAATGATCCATGGGCTGAAATTCCAAACTATTCCATTAAGAAACAAGATCAGGAGAGGATTTATCCACATGTCCAGCTCAGTGTCCTGACTTGGACAGTGCCTGGAGGAGATTCCAGACCAAGCAATCCCTGCTCTTGTTGGAGTTAGTCCCATTCCAGGAGAATTCCCTGTAACCTCAGCTCTGGGGGATGCCCATCTCCCTGGAATTCCATGGTTTCTGTCTTGGATCATGTTCAAGGACAGGACTTTTTACAAAAATATTGGCAAGGGGGAAATGCTTCCCACTGCCAAAGGGCAGGGAGAGATGGGAGATGGGGAAGGAATTATTCCCTGGGAGGGTGGGCAGGCCCTGGGATGGAATTCCCAGAGAAGCTGTGGCTGCCCCTGGATCCCTGGCAGTGTCCAAGGCCAGGCTGGACAGGGCTTGGAGCAACGTGGGGTAGTGGAAATTGTCCCTGCCATGGCAGGGGTGGCACTGGATGAGCTGGGATTTAAGGTCTCTTCCCATGAAAACCACCCTGGGATTTTCTGGTTCATTTGGTCACAGTTTAACCCTGTCTGCCTGTCCCAAAGCATCCAGGACTAAACTTCCAGCATTGCTCTGTTCCCTGAAGGAGCTTTTTCTGTTTTCTGTGGTTTCTGATCCCCAGCCCTGCTGTGCCTCCTCTGCCTGCTGAGTCAGCACTTCATCATTGACAGGAGCTCAGGATCCCAGAGTCCCAGGATGGTTTGGGTGGGAAGGGACCCTGAAGCCAATCCAGTGCCACCCCTGTCCTGTGCAGGGACAATTTCCACTGTCCCAGGCTGCTCCAAGCCCTGCCCAGCCTGGCCTTGGACACTGCCAGGGATCCAGGGGCAGCCACAGCTTCTCTGGGCACCCTGTGCCAGGGCCTGCCCACCCTCACAGCCAGGAATTCCTTCCCAATATCCCATCCATCCCTGCCCTCTGACAGTGGGAAGCCATTCCCTGTGTCCTGTCCCTCCATCCCTTGTTCCCAGTCCCTCTCCAGCTCTCCTGGAGCTCCTTTATGCCCTGGTAGGAGCTCTGAGCTCTCCCTGGATCCTTCTCCTCTCCATTCCCAGCTCTCCTGAGTCACTGACATTGATTTAAACCCTACCAAGGTTAATTAAACATCCAAGTGACATTCCCAAGGCCCATTCCTGTGTCCTGTTTGTCATTCCATCAATCCCAATGGAATATTCTCCATCAGAGCTGATCCCAAGCTCCTTTCCCACCAACCTCCACCACCTCATTATTCCATTCCCTACATTTTCCCCTTGCTTTTTCCCCCTTCCCCCTTTCCTGGGTAATTAAAGCCCTCCATCCCAAGATGACCCTTGGGAACATCCCATTATTCCATTATTTATCTGCTGGGAATGAAATCTTGATTCAATTCCTCCTCTTCTCCCCCTTTTAATCCATGCTGGAAGTTCAACAATTCCCCCTTGGCTCTGGAGTTCCCTTAAAAGCCTCTTGGATGGCCTTTATCCAAAAGCCCTCCAGAAAAATGGAATAACTGCTCTCCATTATCCAAATTTACGAACTAAACGTAAAACCAAATGATCTTTTTCCCTTGTTTATTAGAGGGATTTCAATTCTGCTTTTAATTATGATTTCAACTTAATTAATACACAGCAGCAGCCACAGTTCCTAAATGGAATTTGCAAATGTGCTCAGGTAAAGCATTTGTTCCACCAAAAAAAATGCACATTTGGGATTCATTATGACCATTGCCAAATTGATCATTAATGAAGCTTCAGGGTTAATTAAAACCAGGTGCAAATTTCTCAGGGAAAGCAGGAAATAGGGCTGGAAAATTCCCTTTTTTTTGTAAAAAATGTGTTTATTCCTGCAGCTCCCAAGTGAAACATCTGAATTTCCCCTTTCCCAACAATATTTCAGGATGAAGTGGAATTTTCACCTCCCTCTCCACATTGTGTTAATGGGTTTCCAGGAGAAAATTCCAATAGCAACCAGCTCCAGCCAGGGAGAGTTGCCTCATTCCAGCCCCCTTTGCTTCCAACAAAAGCCATGGAATTAATAAAGCATTTGGGAATGATTCCAGACATTCCCTCCTCCCCTGCAAGCAGAAAAAAGGTTGTTGATTCCATTTTACAGTTCAGGCTTTCTGGGATGGAAAGCAGGGAATGTTCTCCAGGCTTCCAAGGAGGGCAAGGGTGGATCCTTTGCCTTTCCAGGTGGGGAAAGCATGGATGTTGTGATTCCCAGGCTTGGTCTGATCCCAAATCTTCCTTATTTTAGGGAAGAGGATGCACCAGGACATTGCCTTGTCCCTGTTCCTACAAGATATCTTGGATCAAAAATCCCTTTCCAACAATTCCCTTTTTATTGCTGGTACAACGGCATCTCTCACTGAAATTGGGATGAGGCTGAACTGGAAAACTTAGCAGGAGTCAGACTATTCTCCACGTCCAAAAGGCAGGAAATGTTGGGAGGAGCTCAGATATTTTGGAAAAGCACCCTAAAACCTGGCTGGGCTCATGGCACATCCAAGGGAAGATCTCAGGGAAGAATTTTTCATGGGACAGAACCACAGCACTCATTTTCCTTGCATCCCTCTCCAGCGGGGGTGTGGAACATCAGAATTCCAGGGTGCTGGAGTGTGGATCCAGACCCACCAGTGGGTGTGGAGGGAGGTCACCAGAATTCCATGAGTTTGGAGCAGAGATCCAGAGCCAAACCTTCTCCTTTGCTTCCAGGTCCCGTCATGCGAGGCCAACTCTCCAGGCAGCTCTCCAGGCACTGCAGCCTTCCAGGTAAATCCATGGAAAAGGATGTCCTGGGAAAAACCTGGGAGTGGGTGAAGGAGGAATCCCAGGGATTTGAGTTTCAGCAGTGGCTTTGTGCTGCTCGTGATTCCCAAGTGTCCCAGTGCTTGGTGGCTCCTTGGGGCTTCCATCCCTTTTCCACATCCATGGGATAACCCCAAACCCATTGTGTGTGTTGGACAACGTGGATTTGAGGCTGGAAGTGGAGATGAGCCAACACCTTTGGCTGGCTTTGAAATCTTCCCAGATCCTGGGATTTACTGTCCTCAAAAGGTGATCGGAGATGGCATTGAAGGGAGGTTTGGGGTGGATTTTTGGGAACATTTTATTCATGGAAAAGGCTGCTCAGGGCAGCGGTGGAGTCCCCATTCCTGGAGGGATTTAAAATCCATGTGGATGTGGCACTTGGGGACATGGATCTGTGGTGGGTTTGGCAGTGCTGGGAATGGTAGGATTTGGGGAACTTAGGAGGCTTTTCCAAACTCATGATTCCATGAGGGAATCAGAGCCACCTCTCCTAGAAGCCTTTGACATTTAATGGGATCTTTCAATGGGAATCCACATATTCCTCAACTTTTGGGAACAGCCACAGTCCAGGATCACAAACAGCCATTTCCCAAAAGACTCCACGCTCCAGAAAGGAAACGGAAAAGGAAGAAGTGCAGCTGGAATGTGGAAGGGAGGTTTCCACTGCAGCTGGAATTGGAGGGAATAATGCCAAAGGCTGGATTAGACTCTGGCAGATCCTCCATCTTGGCCTCAAACTCTTGGAGCAGGAAAAGGAGCAAAGAGTGAGAAAAAGGGGAAGTGCATGGGATCATTTGCAGGCTTTGTCTCCTTTTTGGGATGAGGTGGATTTTGTTCCCTTCCAACTGCTCCATCTCCCTGTGCAATGCTGCTGGACAGGGACAATGCTGCTGTTTAATCTGGCTGGACGAGGAGTTGGCTGGACCTTTGGAATAAGGATGGGATCCAAGGATCTTCCGAGTCCATCTCCATGTATTGGGACACAATTCCACTCGTGGAATTGATGGAGCTGCAGGGATTTGGGCAGATCTTTGCTTCCCAAACTGGCCCCATGAAGAAGGGAAAGCCTGGAATCCTGGAGGCTCCATGAGGAAGAGGCACACCAGGAGCACCAACTGGGTCACTAACCCATGGAATATTCACAAATCCGGGTCAAACCAGGCAGAACTCCTGCCAAATAGGAGGAGAATTCCTGGAAGGAGGAGAAGGAAGCTGAGATCCCACCTGGACGAAGGAAATGGGGATCTGTGGATCAGCAGTGCCATTCCTGGGCATTCCTCTTCCTTTGAGGAATTTAGGACCCTTTTTTAACCCAATCCCTTTGGAGCTGAGCAAAAACATTTGTTTGGAATGAGAAAAGAATTCCAATTTGCTCTTTCCCCCAGTAAAACGTAGGAGTTGTAATTCCCACCTTTCCCATGTGCCTTCCTGGCAAGCAAACTGAGCACTCTCCTGGCCCTGCCTGGAATCTCCCCAGTTCCCTAATTCCCATTAGCTGTGGATTTTCTCCTTGGCAAAAATCTCCAGGCAGGAAGCGAGTGCAGTTCCAGCCACATGGAAAATGCAGAGAGGTGCTGATTCCTGAAAGGAACTCCTGGAAAATTAGGAGAAAAGCAGATTTCTGTGTAAAGAAAGTCAGCTGGATCCATCCAAAAAGTGATCCCTGGGAACACTACGTTTCTGGAAACTGGGAAACACCTTCCCACCTTTCCTCAGTGACTCCCACACAAGTCCTGCCTTGATTCCTGAGGGAATCTCCCACTTCCCACACAGGGATTGTGGGCAGGAATTTGCTGGGTTTTAGAAACTGATGAGGCCAAAGAAGAAGCACTTGGGTGGGAATTGTCTTCCATGAAAAAAGGTGGAAGAGGGAAGGAATGGCTGAGTTTTAGCAGAGAAGAGCAGGGTCAGAACAGCGGGACAGATTCCCGAAAAATATTAAGGAGCTTGGAGAGGTGGGAATGTTGAGCCAAGGCAGCTCTGTCCTGATCTCCTAGACGGCAGAAAATCCTGGAATGGAATTTTGGCTGAAGTTGTGCCTTGATGATGGAAAACAGCTCAGGGAATGGTCCCAGAAGAGTGGGATAAAAGGAGGAGAGGAGGTTTCCTCCCAACTCTGGACAGATCTTGGTGATTCCTGACCTGATTCCCCGTGGAATGAGGGGAACATGGATCCTGTTGTTTGGGAAGGACACAGAGACCCTTTGTCTCAGTGAAGGAATCCCAGGGATTCCTTTGTCTCTGTGTGGGAGGAGATTGGCAGGTGACCAACAAAAACCTGGATTCCCTTAAGAACCTCCTCGGGAGTCAGTCCTGCCAGATGGACAATCCAGGACTGGGATTTCATCAAATCCTGGGCTTTCCTCAGAGCCTGCTCTGCCTGACTCCAATGGAAAGTTCAGTTCCTGGCTTTCCTCGCCATTCCTTCTCCTCTCCTCCCCATTCCTTCTCCTTTCCTCTCTCCTTTGCTCTATCCCTCTTTTCCCATCAGCAAGAAGGATTTAACTCAGGGTCAAGACCTCCAGCCAGTCCCAAATCCTGAATTTAGGAAGCAAAAGGCAGCAAAGGAATTAGGATGACTTGAAGTTCCATCTTATGGTTTCAAGGCTGTCCTTTCCCACCCATCCATGACCTGGATGTGAGGCAAAAAACCCACCTGGAGTTATGGCATTGATTAAGGAGCAGGATGAGCCAATGGCATTGGAGTCATGGCTCTGAACTCAAGTGGATCCCTCATTCACCTGGAATTTCCCCAGAAACTGGTGCCATCATAATTTGGCTGGAATATTTTACCCAGTCATGATCTCAAAGTTCAGTCCCAACTCTGCTTCTGCATCCCAATGTCCCCATGGCTCTCCCTCCTGCAGAGGAGANCCTGCATCCCAATGTCCCCATGGGCACTGAGGGCGTTTGGCTCTCCCTCCTGCAGAGGAGAAATCTGGATGCTGCCAATTCCTCTGGTGGTAATTCCTCATCCAGGCCTTTGGTTCCTCTTCCTGGGCAGATGTGGCAGATCCAGATGTGTTGGTGTCCAGAGTGACCATGGGAATGGGAGAAATCCAGCGAGGCTGCGAGAGGATACAGAGAGCAAAGGAATCCCCTGGAGGATGATTCCAGGATGTTCTGACTTAAAAAAACCACCCAATCCTACTTGGAAGAAGACATGGAATTTGCTTCCTTACCCCTGGCTCCTTCAGCATCTGTGGGATTCCCAACCTTAATTAATTTAGCCAAAGGAGAGAATGAGGGAATGAAATACCCCATATAACTGGAAAAAAACTGGGATGAAGCAGACCTTTACTTCCATGGATTTAACCTTAACTGTATCCTAAAACTGGTCTGATTTTGCTCAGGTTTTGAAGAAAATCACAGTTTACACCACGGCAAAATGCCTTTGGGGTTTTTTTATAAGATCCATCCCTAAAAAAGGAGGTTTAATCCCTGGAAAAGTGGTGCTGGCACGGATTTTGGTTTCAGCATCCTCCTTTGCCGAGTAGGATGGAACTCTGTGTTCCAAATCCAGATTTCCCATTCCAAAAACTCCACGCAAGAATGGAAACAGCAGCAAGTGCCCAGCCGGGATTTGAATTAAAATGGGATTCCTGCAGTTTTTCCAGAAGAGCAGAGCATGGACAGCCAGCCCGTGGAGGGTGTTTTGTTATCCTTGGGATGAGGGAAAAGCAGGACAGAGTGGCTCCTCTGCTCCCAACTCCCTAGGGATTAACCCAAAATCCCAGAGAGCCGAGAGGAGGCTCTGGGTGATGAACAAACTTCCGGAAAGCTCCGCCAAGGTGTGCAAAGCCTCTGGAAGGAAAAAACCCTCCCTGGGCTCCTGGCGCTGCTCCAGTCTCCTCCTCCTCCTCCCAATCCTATTAGAATTAGAGGGATAGAGCTATAAGAGGAAAAGCCCATCCCTAGAGCAGTGCTGACAGCTTGGACTTTAAATCTTTAATAAGCACTGGCAGCAGGTCAGCACGTGGAAACAGGAATCCAGCGCCGTGGAGCTTTGCTGGAATATTTGGGAATACCCAGGGAACCTCAGCCATTCGAATGAAGCGATGGAGCCTCAGCGTTGTTCTTATTCCGTAGAAAATCTTTCCCCTTTCACTTGTGTGCCGTGAATTCCATCCAAAGCCACATTCCTGTGTCCTGTCAGGATGTTGTTGTCTCCTCTCATTCCAAAAGGGTTTGGAATGCCCCAGTGGAATGGAGTTCTGCTCACATTCCCTCCTCCAGGTCTCACTTTGGGACTTAACTTGGGTGCAAAACCAGCCGCTCTGGGATATTGACTGGAATTAGGGCTGGAACATTTCCAGCTGTGCTGGTGGAGATCACAAAGGCTTTGCCAGAGCCTCTCTGAATGACGTTTGTGGTCTAGGAGACCCTGGTTAGAGCCTGGAAAGAGTCAGGAATTGTCTCAGGAATCCCAGTTGATGAGGGAGGCCATGGGCACAGGGTGTGCTGGGATCCTGCTGCCATCTCCTGGAGGGACCATCTTCTTCTGGGCCACGATGGTTGGTGGAGGTCCAGCCTGGCCAGGCTGTCCTGGGGCAAATTCCTGATATCCTGGTTTCTGGGAAGCAGTGGACACAGAATCCTGCTGGGCTGAGGGGTTTTTGGGAGCTCGAGCACCCAGTTCCATCCTCTGCTTCCCATGGCCAGGTGGAGCAGGATTGGTTTTATCCCAAATCAGGGTGGCCTTGGCCAAAGTCTTCATCCACCTCTGGAAGAGCAGGGAGACATGGGATATTGGGAAGGAATTCCTGGCTGGGAGGGTGGGCAGGCCCTGGCACAGGGTGCCCAGAGAAGCTGTGGCTGCCCCTGGATCCCTGGCAGGGTCCAAGGCCAGGCTGGACAGGGCTTGGAGCAGCCTGGGATAGTGGAAGGTGTCCTGGGTGATCCTTCTGGGTTATGATTCCATGATTCTCTGTCTCCCCGATGGGAAGAGCGTGTGGAAATGAGGCATTTATGGGATTTACTGCACTCTGTGCCAATGGGATGATGCTGCTCTGAGCCTCAGTCATGGAGAGGCAAATCCTAGCATGGAGGAGGAGCTACAGCTGGATCCAAAGCCTTATCTAGGTGGCAAATGGAAGTCTCTGTGTGGAAATGTCAGGAAAGAAAATGATGGAAAGCTGAAGCACTAATCCCAGTTTAGGATAAACACTTTGTATTCCTCTTTTGGAAATCTGGAAAGCCAGGGATGGAAAGCTTTAGGAAAAAGGCAGGAGAGCAGGACCAAAGCATGAAGAGCAGCAACATTGGTGGGAAATGTGGGATGTGGTCACAGGCACTGCCCAGAGCTGAAGGATCATCCCAAGCAGGGTTTGGGAGGCACTGGGAGTTTTCCTGATCATTCCTCACCCTGGAAACACAGTGTGGGTCTCTGGGAGTGGCTTTGGATTCTATTCCCATCCACCACCTCTTCCCTCTGCCTCATTTGCCTTCTAAGATTTTCTCCTATCTTGATTTTCAGGAAGCTCCTGGCTCAGCCTGCCTGTTCCTGAGCCTTTGGAACCGGAGCAGAGCCCCAAAAAACCCATGTCCTCCTCCGAGCCCATCCTGGACCTCAAGGGAGACACGGCAGAAGCACTTCCAGGTGAGAACCAGCACTTCCAGGGGAAAACCAGCACTTCCAGG
>VZRM01004160.1:448916-460007 GCA_013397955.1 Grantiella picta
AACCAGCACCTCCCTGCGAAAAACCAGCACTTCCAGGTGGGAACCCGCACTTCCATGGGAAAAACCAGCACTTCCAGGTGGGAACCAGCACTTCCAGGTGCTGTTTGCTCTCCCGGTGCTGGCATTACACCACAGAGAGCCTTTCACGGCCCTGCACTCCACAGGGATATTTTCCTGCCAGCTCCATGTCACAGTCCCTCCCTCTCCCCACTGCATCCATCCTTCCCCCCCAAACGGCCTGACTTGCTCCCGATTCCCGTTATTCCAATGCCAGGATGAGCTCAGGCTTGGAGTCCAAGGCAGGTTGGCTGGTGCTCAGCTCAGCATGGAGAAGAGGCTGGAAGAGGCAGATGGCACAGGGAGGAGCTGGGATTGGGTCTGCACTGCTCATCCAGACTCTTTCCATTGGCTGGGAATGGGGGACGTGGAGCTCCAGGTTTCACGGGATTGATGCAGCGGAAGGTGTCCCAGTTGGATATGGATGAGCTTTAAGATCTTCTCCAGCCCAAACTGTTCCATAATTCCATGGTTTGATGGAATCTCTCCACACCCTGCTGTGCATCCTTGCTCAGCTCCAAAGGCTCTAGGGCTTCATCCCTGGCAGCTTCCAGGGAATCTCCTGATCTGGGCATTGGGAGGTCTCCACTCATGGATATCCATCCCAGGAGAGGTTGTCCTGCCAAGTCCCCCGTCCCCAAACTCTGATGTTGTTTAAATAAGCCCTAAACCCACACCAGGGTCCTACAGGTTCTCCCACCTTCAACATATTTCCCATGTGGATTTGCTCCCAACAATCCTGTGTGTGCCAGGTCAGAGAGCAGGAGGAAATGCTGATCCACCTCCCTGGGGTTGGAGCATTCAACTTCCCAAAATCAGGATGGCAAGGGATCACTGATCCCCCACTAACACATGAGATCCTTGACCTCCTCCCGAGAAACTGCAACAAAACCCTGGCTGTTTCTGTGGAGAAAGGAAAAATTCCTGTTTGTTGGAATTTCCTGACAAGAGCCATGAGTATATGAATCCCAGGATTTACTGGACTCACTTGTCTTTCATTTGCTTATTTCAACGGAACCCAGTGAAGCAGAAACTTCATTCCTGGGACATCGAACTCCGTGTCCCTTCCTGGTGTTACAGCCAGGAGAGCCCAAAATCCCTTTTTTCCCCAAAATATCAACTCCAAACAATTTCTGTGCTTCCTTTTCATTTTCCTGATTTATTCTCTGTCTCACCCTCCCCAAGCTGTGGATGCAGGCAGGACTCCCATCCCACCTCAGGGCTGCATCCAGGGCTGATCTCCTGTGGCTGGGGAGAAATTTGTCCTGAGAGAAATGGATGCTCCAGGAGCCAGCAGATCCCTCTTCCAAATATATCCTGGAGCATCCCTGTGGTTGCTGGAGTGAGGTTAGGAGTTATTCCAGCTGGGAAAGAAACCTGGCAGTGATGGGAATAACTGATGCCATCATCTGCACACCCATTCAGGACTTGCTCCAGGAAATTCCCAAGGCTGGTCCATGCCTTTGGAAAAATCTTCCAGCTTGAAGGGTTCAGCACAGGGGTGGCTGTTCCCAGATTCCTGGGATGCAGCTCAGGCTCACCAGGAGCTGCTCCTCTTGGAACAGCAGGAATTCCTGGCAAGGCTTTGCCATCCACACTGTGGATCATTAATTCCTGCAATAAGGTCTTAGAATCATGGAATTATTTAGGTGGGAAAAGACCCCTAGGACCATCAAGTCCAAGCATTCCCCCAGCACTGCCAAGGCCACCTACATCCCCAAGTGCCACATCCATGTGGCTGTTAAACCCCTCCAGGGACGAAGATCCACCCTTGCCCTGGGCAGCTTTGCCAGGCCTGGAAAATCTTTTTGGGGAACAAAGGGTTATCCAAACGGATCGGCTTGGCAAGAAGGGAAAGCTGCTTTTGCTCCACGTGGTCCCAAACCCTCCACGCCAGCCAGCTGTTTTGCTGATGTCAAGCAGGATGGCTCCGTTGGCTCTGCTTCCAGCAGCTCCCATCATCCAAGGGCTCTGTGCCGTCACCGGAATTTGACCTCTGCTGTCTGAATCCCTCATAATTCCCGTCCCAGCCATAAAGCTGGAAGCTCTGCTCTGGAGGAGCGTGAGGGAATCAGGTGGTCACGCAAAGTCTTGGGGAGGGACAGCTGCTCTCCATCCCTCCCCCTGAGCTGGCTGCACTTCCAGAGGCATCCCGCAGCTCCTCGGGCTGATCGGATCTATCCATCATCCGAGAGGACTTGGCAAGGAGCTGCGGCATCCCAGCGCTGGGAAAAACAGAACTTCTGCCCACGGAGAGAAGGCAGCAAGAGCTGGGAGACCTTTGGAGGGGAGTTTGGGGGATCTTTGAAGAGGAGTTTAGTTGCTCTTTTCCCTGTTTTCCTGGGAATGCCAGAACTGGAGCAGATCGGAGCATATGTTCAATTAATCAGTGACAGGGAGTACCCACTGCTAAATGGATATTTTATATATACGGATAAAAATAAGGAAAAAAATATTTGGACTACACAGATCCACAGGAAACAGCCGAAAACTGACAGCAGAGCTCCTAAAAACCAAAAAGGGAATGTTTGGGAAACATGAACAGCTGCACAGGGGTGGATTGAATTGCAGGAATAAACGGTGATGGAGGCAGCCAAAATTCCAGCCCCAAACACTGCTCTCCTCCCTCAACCCTCGCTCTCGGGCGCTGTCCTCTCCAGGGAGAGCAGAAAATCAGGAAATCAGGAGAATCAGGAGGAACTGGAGATGAAAGGCGGGGTGGGATGAACTGGGAGCGGCAATTAGCTGCTGATGGATATCTGCTCGCTCAGGGGGTGGAGTGGCGAGGGCTGATTTAGATCCCGGCAGGAGCTGGCCGGGAATTAGAGGCACGAAAACCTTGGGCGGGTTTGTTCCAGCTCCAAGGGATTGAAGTCCTGGATAACAAAAGGTGGCTGGAGTTAGATCTCCATCTGTCAGTGCTGACAGACACGCGGCTTTACAGGCTAAAAAGGTCAGAATTACACAGCATCTCATGCCCGATCCTGCTGAGCTGAGTTTCTCCCATGCACAGGAGTCGTAGAATAGAATCCCAGACTGGTTTGGGTTGGAAGGGACTTTAAAGGTCACCTAATCCACCCCCTGCCGTGGCAGGGACACCTTCCACTGTCCCAGTTTGCTCCAAGTCCTGTCCAGCCTGGCCTTGGACACTGCCCGGGATGAGGCAATGCAGCCGTGGCTTTGAGCTGGAGGCATTCCCACATTCCAGCCATTCCGGCAGAGTGTGGATATCCACAGGCACTCAGCAAACACTGATTTAATTTACATGAAGGATCTCCAGGGCATTGCTGCAATCCCAGTCTCCTTACATGGACCACGATCCTGCAAAGCTAAACATCCTCATAAAACTGGCACAGATTCCTTCCAGTGCCTAAAGGGGCTGCAGGAGAGCTGGAGAGGGACTGGGGACAAGGGATGGAGGGACAGGACACAGGGAATGGCGTCCCACGGCCAGAGGGCAGGGAGAGATGGGATATTGGGAAGGAATTCCTGCCTGTGAGGGTGGGGAGGCCCTGGCACAGGGTGCCCAGAGAAGCTGTGGCTGCCCCTGGATCCCTGGCAGTGGCCAAGGCCAGGCTGGACAGGGCTTGGAGCAGCCTGGGACAGTGGAAGGTGTCCCTGCCCGTGGCAGGGGTGGAACAAGATGAGTTTTAAGGTCTCTCCCAACCCCAATCATTCCATGATTCCTATAAAAGGTGAAGTCGTGACCTCCATACCCCCAGGGTGATGTTATGCGCACATCTCCATCATTTATGCAATTCCCAATGTTTTTCCCACAGAGGACCTGAGAGCAACGGGGGAACCGAGCTCCTGCCCACCCAGGGGCACTCCAGGGAGTGGACAATCCGTGGAACACACAGAACCAACGCCAACAGGTACCACTGTCCAGCTTTCCCCCACCTCAGGGAGCTGCACCTTCCCTCCAAGGAGCCCCAGCCCTCAGAAAAATCCATGAAATCCCTGATCCCACCTTGCCTCCTCCTGGCAGCACCTGTATGATGGAGAAATACCTGGATAACTTTCCCAAGGCTCCAAAGGCTTTCAAGAGGTGCTTTTGCTGTTTGGATTTTTTTCCCCAGTTTCTTGCTGAGCTTTCCCAGCAGGAAAAAAGAGCATCCAGGATGAGTGGAGCTGGGTTTTCTGCCACCCATGTCACGAGTTTGGGGCTCCAGCTGCTCTCTGCACCTGAGCTTGGTGCCTCCTGCCAAGGGGTCCAGAATTCCCTGTGGATCCAGCAGGGATAACTGGAATTGCCAGGGCTGCGTAGCAGGACAGAAGCTCCCAGAGCTGTTCCCAGGTGGATTAATCCCATCAAACAGAACAATTCAGGCAGAGTCAGGTCCTGAGATTGACAGGATCCAGGAGCTGGCATGGAAGCAGCTGCTTTGGATTGGGCACTGGGATGGTGTGGATACACCCTGGGCATCCTGGGGATATTCTGGATACACCGTGTGCATCCTGGGGATGTTCTGGTTATGCCCTGGGCATGCTGGGGATGTTCTGCATACATCCTGTGCATCCTGGGGATCTTCTAGACGCATCCTGAGAATGTTCTGGATACACCCTGGACACCCGCTTCCCACACTTCCCAAACCCAGCTTGCTCTTTCAGCTTGTTTAGAAACTTTTATCCATCCTTTTTGGCCCACATCACCCAAGTTTAAGAGGCTGGAAGGAATTTTAAGAAGCTCGTAAAGGAGCTGAGACATTCCCAGTGCTCCCCATTCCATGTGCAGCTCCTGGTTTTTCCATCTGAAAACTGGAAGGAAAAGAGCTGCTGGAATAAAGCCATGGAAGAGAAACATGGAATGGTTTGGGTTGGAAGGAGCTTGAAGCTCATCCAGTGCCACCTCCTGCCCTGGCAGGGACACCTTCCACTGTCCCGGGGATCCAGGGGCAGCCACAGCTTCTCTGGGAATGCTATTCCAGGGCCTGCCCACCCTCCCAGCCAGGAATTCCTTCCCAATATCCCACCTAATCCTTCCCTCTGGCAGTGGGAAGCCATTCCAGCCAGGACCTCAAAAAATCCCTCCCTGGTTATTTTGGGAAAAGCTGGGTCTGCAACAAATGGTGGGAAAGGAGAAGCAATCCTGGAGACCAGTGGAGTGTGAGCTGCAGATCCCTCATTTGGGATCACCAGGAATGAGCTGCTGGGACCTCACAGCACCCATGGGATGGAAGCAGTGCTGGGGAGCAGCAGATCCAGTGCTGTGAGCCTGAGCCTCAATTCCTGTCCCTGTCACAGCCTCTGGAATAACAAAGCACCATCCCAGAGCTGCAGGGGTCGGGACAGTGTGTGCTTCCCACAAAAGCAGCGGCAGGAGCCGATAATTGCCCCCAGCAGGATTCCATCGGCTCCGTGGGATGTCGGAAGTGTCGCTGCCGCGCTTTAATTGGAGCTCTGAAGCAGAAGGGGCAGAGAGGAAGGGAAATCGATGGAAAAAAGGATCAGGAAACCAGCCAGGCTGATTCCTTTTCCCAGTCCAGCAGCTGTGAGGGGCGTTCAGGATATTGTGGGGTGTCCTTAGATCATCCGAGGGGTGACACGCCCTTAATGCCAGAGAAGGCTCAAAATGTGAGGGAAGATAAACCTGAGGAAAAATTGGGATATTTGTCCAAAGCAACAGAAAAGAGGAGGCCACGAATCTGCTCTGGAGCCAGGCTGGGGGAGCTGGGAATGTTCACCTGGAGAAGAGGAGAAGGATCCAGGGAGAGCTCAGAGCTCCTGCCAGGGCATAAAGGAGCTCCAGGAGAGCTGGAGAGGGACTGGGGACAAGGGATGGAGGGACAGGACACAGGGAATGGCTTCCCACTGCCAGAGGGCAGGGAGAGATGGGATATTGGGAAGGAATTGTTCCCTGTGAGGGTGGGCAGGCCCTGGCACAGGGTGCCCAGAGAAGCTGTGGCTGCCCCTGGATCCCTGGCAGTGTCCAAGGCCAGGCTGGACAGGACTTGGAGCAGCCTGGGATAGTGGAAGGTGTCTCTGCATTGGGCACGTGTGGCACTGGATGGGCTTTAAGGTCCCTCCCAACCCAAACCATTCCTTAAATCCCTAATTCCAACACCAAGCAAATACCCTGGCAGCCCTGGATTGCCTCAGATCCCAGGGAATTCAGTGCCAGGTTTGGTCCAGGCCAAGCTCAGGCCCAGGGATCCCCTCCTGGAACGCTCCTGGAACCAACAGCACAGGAGGGAAACAGCCACATCCCAAGGGCTCATCCCAGCCTTTTCTTGGATGGGGTCAGAAAAGCTCTGCTCCCACAGCCAGGCTTGAGCAGAGATTCCCAGTCCCAAATATCCCCAGCAGTCATGGAATATCCACTGGTGGACAGTGCTGGCTGGGATGAACATCCACCCCTTGACACCTGGCCGCGGTTGGATTCTGGGAATTCTGACGTGAGGCCAACTTTCCTTGGAAAACCTCCACAGATCCCCCTCGGTTTGGCTCCTCTCCAGCCCTCCCCTGTTTGGAAACACGTGTGTCCATGCAGGTGAACTCCAGGCTTCGATTCTTGGCCGGGATTTTGGCCAGGAGGAACGGAGTGTTCCAGCACCGGATGGGGAGAGAACAAATCCCAGCTGAGCTCTGCAGTTTTCAGCCAGAGCAGGAATATTTTTCCAGGGCTGAGTTTGAGAACAGCCAGAGAGGTAACAACAGGCCTTCAGTGAGTGAGGCAGAACAAAGGGGAGTTAATTAGGATGGATAATTAATGAATATTCCCAAAGATGAATCGTTAAGACTCATTTACTCCTCATGCAAAGTCCCTCAGCTGCTGGAGATGGCCTAAAGCTCCTCATCAGCTTGGAATTAGCACAATTCCTCTGCTGGTGCCCGCAGAACCTGTGGAGCAAGCTGGGCACTGCTGGGATTGCGGCTGGAGAGGCACAGGAATGGCCTGGAGAGGCTCAGGAAGGGCTGGAAAGCTCTCAGAATTTCCCAAAGAAAGAGGTCATCATGTCTCCCCAAAGCTCTGCTCCACAGGGATCCATCAGGGTTTGCTCCTGGCCTGGAGCTCCACAGCCCAGAGCAGAGCCAGGAGCGATGGGAATGCAGCAACAGGGAAGGTGTAGATGGGATATTGGGAAGGAATTCCTCCCCGTGAGGGTGGGGAGGGGCTGGGATAGAATTCCCAGAGAAGCTGTGGCTGCCCCTGGATCCCTGGCAGTGTCCCAGCCCAGGTTGGACATTGGGGCTTTGAGCAACCTGGGATAGTGGAAGGTGTCCCTGCCATGGCAGGGAATGGGACTGGATGAGCTTTAAGATCCATTCCAACCCAAACCAGTCCATGACTTCATTATTCTGTGATTCTCTCTTTTTTTTTCCCCAAAGGATTCTCCAATCCCAGCCCAAGTGGCCAAACAAAGAGTTGGACTTTGGAGGAAAAGCCCTCCATGGGCAGATGCAGAGCTCTGATCCTCTAATCCTGTTTCTCTTCCATGGCTTTATTCCAGCAGCTCTTTTCCTTCCAGTTTTTGAATGAATGGGATGAGCTTTAAGGTCCTTCCCAACCCAACCCATCCCAGGATTCTGTGATTAAGAGCAAGGAGATTTCAGGATCATGGAGGTTCTGGGTTTAGAGCCTTGGCAATCCACCCAAAGGACACCAGGATGGTGGGAAATGGGGAATATTCAGGACCCATTCCCAGGAATCCTCGCTTTGTTCTCTCCCTGGTGACCTGAACAGTTCTTCTCTGCGCCTCAGATGGGAATAATGGGATGGAAAAATGAACACTTTGGAAAAGAAATGTTATCCTGAAGTGGCTGCAGTCACAGGATGCTCCAGGAGCTGAGATGCTGGAGAGGAACCGAAGGATTTGAATTCATTCCCCAGCTAAGCCAGAGGCTCCTCCTGGGAATTTGGGTGCTTATATTCCCCAAGCCTCAGCTCCACGTTTCCCAAATGCAGCTCCCAGGTTCACAGATAAGATGATTAAAGCAACTTCGAGGCTTCATCCCATCACTCAAGGAATTTGGGGCAAAGATTCATCCCTGTAACTTCCCGGAGAGATTTGCCAAAGAAAATCCAGCCTTCAGAGGTTCTGCTGGCTGATGGATGACATTCCTGCTTACCACCTCCAGCAGCTGCAGGGCTGGAGCTCTTCAGCAAATGTCAAAATGGAAAAAGAAAGAAGAGGGAGGAAAAGGGGAAAAAAAATCCAACTCTGTCCTTAGAAAAGTTTTCAAGGAAAAAGAAAATCCTCCTTGATGTTTTCTGCTTCCATGCAGGGGGCAAAGGGGGAGCGGGGAATTTAATATAGGAAAGGTTTATTCCTTGTTTTATATCTCTGCCACCAGATGTGTTTCCAAAAGAAATCCCAGCAGGTCAGGAATTTAGGGAAAAATATTTGCTTTGTATTCAAAGCTCTTTGGGTTTCAGAAATGGGGATTCTTATGGGGTGGGGTGAATTCCAAATCCAACCCCAGCTGGTTGGGAAGGATCCTGAGGGATCAGGAAAGCAGGAAAACAACCAAGGAGAGAAAGGAGAGAGGGAAAACTCACCCAGGAGGAGCAGGGGGGTCTCACCAGCACAGACTTTCCCAGACTCCACGCTTTTCCTTTTGTTCAGGATTCTCCTATTCCCGTGTTAACGGCAGGGATTGGAGCACATCTGGCCAGGGCAGATGTTGCAGCAGCAATCACTGCTCACCTGTGGGCATGAGTGGGGGATGTCTGAGCACTGCCAGATGTTGGCTCCTTGTGGTATCCATGTCTAAATTCCTGCATGGAAAACTACACCGTGAACTGGGCAAAGATAATTCATAACCTGGTCACCAATCCCTTCCTGTAATCCCCCAAAAGAGCATTTCCAGCGCCCACTGCTGCCCTGACAGCCAAGGATTTTTAATGGAAGGGGAGGCAAAGGTGTATTCCTGAATTCCAGAGATGGGAGAGCTGGAGGAGGGGAAACTGAAAGGCTGAGAGGGACCGTGCTCTGTTTAAACAGAGCCATGGAATCCTGGAATGCTTTGGGCTGGAAGGACCTTAAAACTCACCTTGTTCCACCCCATCACCTTCCACTATCCCAGGGTTCTCCAAGCCCCATCCAGCCTGGCCTTGGACACTTCCAGGGATCCAGGGGCATCACAGCTTCTCTGGGCACCCTGTGCCAGGGCCTGCCCACCCTCCCAGCCAGGAATTCCTTCCCAATATCCCATCTCTCCCTGCCCTCTGGCAGTGGGAAGCCATTCCCTGTGTCCTGTCCCTCCATCCCTTGTCCCCAGTCCCTCTCCAGCTCTCCAGGTTCCCCTTTATGCCCTGGCAGGAGCTCTGCGCTCTCCCTGGATCCTTCTCTTCTCCTGGTGAACATTCCCAGCTCTCCCAGCCTGGCTCCAGCCCTACAGCAGCTCCATGGCCTCCTCTCTCCCCGCTCCAGCAGCTCCACATCTTTCTCACGTTGGGCATCCCAGAGCTCCTGGGGTTTCCTACCAGACTGGAATCGAAGCTGTGAAGAGCAGATTTCGCTGTGCTTTGGGAGGAAGCCATGGGAAGTCACTGCCAGGCTGAGAGCACTCAGGGTCACACCTTGTTATCCCGAGGGCAGGAAAATCTCCGGGTGTTTGATCCCACCAGGAAAACAGCCCTGCACAGGAAAACAATGCCAAGAACCACCCCTTGTCCCAAAGCTTTCAAAGAGCAGGAAGGGCTGTGTTTCTGTCAGAGCTATTTCCAAAACCAGGAACTTCAGGGGAAAACAAAGCAGAACCACAACTTTCCAGCCAAATCTTTGCTCAGACAGCCCCATTTGGAGATTGTCCCTGCTGCCTGTGGAGCAGGATCTCTCCCAGACCTGAATCCCTGTCTGGGGACACCTCTGCTGGCCCATCCCAAGTTGAGGCAGCTCCTGGGGCTGTCCCCAGCTGCCCCAGCATCCCATGGTGCTCCCTCCTGGAACAGGGTGGGGTTCGGTGTGGTGTGACAGTGCTGGAGCTGATGGAATGTCCTGGCTGGCACAGGGATGGGAAGGATGTGTGGGAAGGCTCTGCTGGGCTGGCAGAGGAGCACTCCCACCTTCCCTTGTGTGCTGGGTACAGGGATCAGATGCCTCAGCACCTCAGAACTCTCAGCACCTCAGCTCCCTCATTCCCTCATTCCCTCATTCCCTCATCTCCCTCATTCCCTCATTCCCTCATTCCCTCATTCNCCGCATTCCCGCATTCTCTCATCTCCCTCACCTTCCTCATCTCCCTCATCTTCCTCATCTCCCTCATCTTCCTCATCTCCCTCATTCCCTCATCTTCCTTATCTCCCTCATCTCCCTCATTATGTCATCTCCTGCCCCTCACACTCCTCTCTGCTCTCCTTCCCCAGGTCACAAGGATGCCAAGGAGCCTCAGGAAAGCCCTGGGATGAGGCAGGACCCAGCTGACTCCGGTGGTGGGAATGCTGCTGGAACCTCCATCCCTGAGGAGCCCATCCCGGCTCCATCCACAAACCAGCCCATCCCAGCTCCATCCACAGACCAGCCCATCCCGGCTCCATCCACAAACCAGCCCATCCCGGCTCCATCCACAGACCAGCCCATCCCAGCTCCATCCACAGACCAGCCCATCCCAGGTGGAGATGCTCAGTCAGAGGAGAAGGATCCCAGCCCCACCAACTCCCTGCCATGGCCAGAAGCTCCGGAGGAATTCCCAGCCCGCCCCAACACGCTGGACTTTTCCAAATCCCTGAAGAAGCCGGAGGAGGTGAAGCAGGCGGGGCAGCGGCGGGGCAGTGGCCACTCAGCGGTCAAGGAGAACGGCGTGGAGGTCACCACGGCCACCACCGCGGCCACCAGCGAGGAGCGCCGGGCGCTGCAGTCCGAGCTGGGCAAGTGCATCGAGGAATTCCGCAGGATCAAGATCCCGGTCGCCTTTCCCAACAAAAAGCGGCAGTGGCAGAGCGAGCTGCTGAAGAAATATCAGCTCTGAGAGGAGATCCCACTCCCGTCCCAGGGAATGATGTTCTCCAGGCTGTTGGATGTCTGTGCTGCTGTTACAGGTGCTCCATGCTCCCAAGATGAGGAGCAGAAGTGGCTCGTGCAGACCCTCCTG
>VZRM01004160.1:478806-520716 GCA_013397955.1 Grantiella picta
CCAGGGCCTGCCCACCCTCACAGCCAGGAATTCCTTCCCAATATCCCATCTAAATCTCCCTTCTTTTAGGTGAAAACCATTCCCCCTTTCCCTGGGAATGGGAATGGGAATGGCTGCTCTGCACAAAGCTCTCCCTGGCTCAGCCACTCTGCAGGAAAAGCTGCTCAGCTCCGCAGGGATCCTTCAGGCTGTGTCCCTGCAGGGTGACACCCACCCACCCCTCACTCCCGCAGAATTCCTGGGGTTTGCATCACTTGGAATCACAGAACGCTTTGGGTTGGAAGGAACCTGAGAGATCATCTCATCCCAACGCCATTCCCTGGGCAGGGATGTCACTCACCAGCCCAGCCCTTGGCATTGTCCCCAAAAGCCTCAGCTGGCTCCTCTGGGCTCTCTGAGAGGGATGAGGACACTCAGCTCCAACTGACCTTCCCAAACCCAGCCGGGAATCCTAAAGGAGCTCCCTCCCCAAAGCCTGGCTCCAGCAGAGCTGAACAGCAGCTCCTGGCCCACATTCCAGAGCTGTCCCTATCCTCCCAAAATGCCCCCAGGAATCAGGAATGGATTCCTTCCCATCCCTGCTCTGCTCCTTCCTGATGAATGTTATTCATTCCAGCTGCCCTCCCTGTGGGAACAACCCAGGATGGTGCCCTTTGCTCCATGGCAGAGCTCCGAATGCTCCGGAAGAGGAATGGGAATGCCCTGGAGACCAAAGGAGCTCCAGAGGAAAGTTCTGGTTGTTCTGCAGAACCTGCTGGAGCCTCAGAGCAGCAGGATGGGGCTGGGATGGGTTTAGGAAGAGAAGGGGAAGAAATGGGATCTGCCAGGAGCTCCCTGAGGTCTGCTGGCCCCATCCTGCCCAATCCCACAGCCATGCAGAGCTTGCTGGATGTGGGAATGGCAGCAGATCAGGAATTGGAATAATCCATGGCTTTCCTGGGATTCCCAATCCAGTTGTTTTATCCTCAGGTGCTGTGACCCCACAGCTCAGAGAGTGCTGGAGCTTCCCTGTGCCCAGGGTGACACAGCTGTGACCCTCCTGGTGAGCAGGTGGGCTCTGCATTTGGGACTGCAGTCTCTGAATTTGGGACAGTGGGCTCTGAATTTGGGGTTGTGGGATGATGGTGCTGGCACAGGGAGCTCTTCTCCAAGGAAAAACAGGCTCCATTCCTCTCCCAGCAGATGTGTGAAAGGTCTGGAGCGATCCATGAGCTTGGAAAGGATCATCCACAGGGCTCAGTGCCCAATTAATGCCCAAATCTGAGGATGGGGCTGTTTGCCAGCAGGGACACCCCTGAGGAGCAGTGCCTTGGGATGACACTTCCCGAGGAATCTGTCACTGCTCCTGATGGGTTGTGGTCATTACAGCAGGGCCAGCCCAGGGAAGGCTTCTCCCAGTGCTCAGCAAGGATAGAAATCCATCTTGCCAAAAAATCCTGGAGCCACGAGCACTGGGAAGAGTCACAGGAGGCACTCAGGGTCCTGGCACAGCAATCCTGGGATGTTCAGCACTGCAGGGGGAAAAGGGACATGTCCTGGATCTCTGGGATGGATAAACACCTGATAATGGGGGGGAAGAGGCCACAAACTCAGCTTCTGCCTGACAGTTGCTGATATCCAGGAAGGTTTTCCATCCTGTGGCACAGCTCTGAAGTGCTGGATTTGGAGCAGCCTCCTCTCCCTTTGATGGGATCTCATCCAGGCTTTTTCCTCTCGCTTTGAAACCACTCTTCAAAGCCCAGCTCTATCTGCTGCAGAGAAGAATCCCAAGCAGTCGGCTTTTCCTTCCCCAGGAATGCTGCTGGATGTGGGAAAGCAGGACCTCCCTCAGCTGAAATCCCTTGGAGCCACAAGGAGCAGCATCTTCCCTCCTGTGTTCTTTATTCCTACAAATGCCGCTGGTTTGCCCCAGATTTGCCTGCCTGGATATTCCCAGCCGTACTTTCCCCAGGAAAAGGGGACTGGGAACACTCTGTGCCCCAGCACTGGTGCCTGGCTGGAGGTGGAAGCTCCTCAGGGATGGAGGGAAGCTCCCAGCATGTTCCTGGGGTTCAGCAGTGGATGCAGAGCTGGGGAGAAGCTCCCATTCCTGAGGGAAAACTGATGTTCCCTCATTAAGTCATGAAAGCAGCCAAGCAGTGGTGTTGGAGGCTTAGGATTTGTTTTTCCAGCCTGCCAGGAGCACAGGATTTGGGATGGGAAGGGCTGCACTCCTGGTGTTCTTCCAGAGGGGGCCTGGCCTGGCGTCCCTTTGCCATGGCTGGTCAGGAATGTGGGGGAGAACTTGCCATATTCTTGGGATATGTGGAATGAGGATCCTGGTGGGATATTGCAGAAAGCATTCCCAGCTCCAGGGGGATTGTCCCACACGGGAGCAGGGCCAGATCCCACTAGATGGCAGAGCAGGATAAGGGGACATTGCCCCCAGTCCATCTGCAGCCCCAGGGCAGCCTCCGGATCCCCAAACTGGGAACAGCTGGGAAAGGGTGAAGGACAAGATCCCAACCCCTCTGTGAGAAGCTCTGAATGCCAGGAGCTCGAGCTCCCGGATGTCCCATCCCTGAGTGATGTTTGCAGTGACGTTTTCCACCACGCTGCCGAGGACAATCCAGAACCTCCTTCCTCTTCATTTTACTCTTCTCCCAGTAATGCCTCTTTATGGAATTCTGATTTCTGGCTGCTTTCCCACCTGGATCAGCACAGCCTGGGCAATGGGCTTTGGACATGGAGCAGAGCTCCTCATCTTCCTCCAGGTCTTCCTCCCAGTTTTTCTCCCAGCTTCTTCCCGCTGGTCCAGCGCTGCTCCGAGCATCGTCCCCCAGCGCCCCGTGGAGAAGGGATCCAAGCGGGAAGCACTGCCCGCCTTCCTGCAGCTTCCCACACCTCGGTGGGGCCGGGAGGGGAGGAACGGGAGCTCCTCGGGGAGGGAAAGCTCAGCCCGGGCGGGTAAAGCTCAGCCTGGGCAGGACGAGGCTCCGGCCAAGCGCGGAGCTCTGCTGCCCCAAGCGCTGCGCAGGCGAACGGCGCCGGCAGCTGGAGCTGGGAGAGACGGGATGGAGCTGGGAGAGACGGGATGGAGCTGGGAGAGACGGGATGGAGCTGGGAGAGATGCGGGACGGAGCTGGAGGAGTTTGGGGAAAGCAGAGGATCCAGGGGTGAAGTTCTGGCTCATCCCCTGGAGATGTGGGAAGGGGGAAGATTCCCTCTGCTTTTCCTCATGCCTCCAGAGCTGTCAGAGAGTCACGGAATAGTTTTTAGAATAAAATAGTTCATGGAATCACAGATTTTTGGGGGTTGGAAGTGACCTCTAAAGGCCATTTTTCCAACCCCTCTGCCACGGACGAGGCAACCTCCACAACCTCCCACCTGACCAGGCTGCTCAGAGTCCTTGTCCCGGGTGAGGGAGGTGACACCGCTCCAGGAACGAGCCCCGCTCCCAGAACTCACGGTCCAGGAGCGGGGATGTCCCTGGAACAGGGATTGTCCCGGAGTGAGGGACATCCAGGGCTCGGGGACAGCGGAAGGAACCAGTGCTGACACATCCATGGCGCTGCTGGAAAAATTCCATCCACCAGTGCCACGAGTTGCAAGGTCTCGGCTGAAGTGGAGCCGGCCGGGAGGCGATGGGAGCTCCCAGGGACATCCCTGGAATGCTCGGGCAGGGGCTGAAGTGCCCGGAGCGCTGAGCTCTCCTCCGGGAGATGACGGGAGCAGGGAGGATGTTCCCTGCAGGGTGGGATTCGCCCTTTCTCAATCAACTCCTTGCTCTCCTCACCCTTCCTGGTCATGGGCAGGAGCCTGGTGTGCTCAGAAGGTGACCAGGGTGACAAGAGGGCTTGAATTGTCCCCTCCTGGCCCCGCAGGGACCCTCGGTGATGATCCTGGTCTCCACATGCCCCTCCAGGGGCTTGTAGGAAAGCCGAAACCCCCACCACGTGTGTCTTGTGCCATCTGATCCTCTCCTGCTCGGCATTTGTCCTCCCTTTCCCATTTTTCTGGTGCCTGGGACAGATCCGAGCCTCACTGGGACAATTCTTCACCTGGTATAGAGCCCTCGCACTGTCCCTGCGGCCAGAAAGGGAACTTTTCATCCAAATTTTACCCATTTCGGCTGCACCCACTCCCATCTCTCTTCAGCCCACCCGCAGCGGGGTTGGGGCAGAGCAGGCACAGCTCCCAGCAGCAGTTTGGGGTCCCCATTTCTTCAAACCCAGGGGACACCCCCACCCTCGTGGTGCCAGGAAAAGGTGCTCAGGAAATTTGGGATGGATAAACCCATGGTGTGGGAATGGGGGGCAAGCAGGGTGTGTATTCCCTGCTCCAGCCCCAGCCCCGGAACACCGGGACGAGCCAAAGGGGACTTGGCAGGGTGTCAGACCGGCTGTCCCCCTGCGGGGCCCCTCTGTTCGCACATGCCAGGTAACGCTGGGTCTCCTTGGAGATGGATTAGGGGATTAGAGGGCTCAGGTGAGCCCTCCGCACGCGATTCGGTAACTCCCGGGAATGGCTCCTTCCCGGCAAACTGCGGGAAGGCTCCGAGCTGCGGCCACGGGGCTGGGAGGGACCAGGGAACACCGGGAGGGTGAAGGATTTATCCCACTGCCCAGTTCTGGGGTCACACTCGGCGCTCGGATCCTCGTGCTGGCAAGCTTTGGGGTGTCCCTGGCCTTCCCCACCGACAGGGAAAGGAAAATATTGTGGGAGAGGGAAAAATGGGGTTTTAGTCTGGGACAGTGACTTGTCTGGAGCAGGGATGGGCCTGGGGGTCCCTCTGCTTTGGGGTTGTTCAGCGCTGGGGTTGGAGGTGGGCGATGCCCGTCTAGGACCCCAGGAAAGGTCGGGATGTGGATATTCCCTGCCCTGGCTCCCAGTGCTGCCTCTGCACAGCTGATGGAGCAGGGAGTGGGGCAGGGTGGAGACACAACGGGGTTGGAGGTTGGAGTGGGGAAACCACCGGCAAAGGGAGGATTTCTCCCCAAAATGCCAAAAAGCCAGGGAAAGGTTTTACGGACTACTGGCAGGAGACAAAGCCCCCCATGAGCTGGGAACGCCGAGTGTCCCCATGGGCTGGGAATGCCAAATGTCCCCATGGGCTGGCCGGAGCTCTCCCATCCCAGCTCCCGGCCGCGCTGCTCGCAGTGTGTTATTTGAGCATTCATCTTGTTCAAGCACCACTTCAACCCCGCGGGACGGCTGATATCTCGCAGAACAGACCCAAGAGCCTTCCCCCCCGTCCCTAACTTTCCCCCGGGCCTGGATTATCCCAAATAAACACTCGCTTTGGGTAATCGTTAACTTTAATGGCTCAGGCTGCAGCGGGAGACTCGAGGGGCTGATAGTCCTGGGGATAAAGGAGATAAGGGCAGGGTTTGAAGGGCAGCGCTCGTGGCTGCTGTCACGGCAAGCACGGCTGGGAACAACCACGGGAACCTTCTCCGTCACCTTCCCCAAAATTCACCCTGCCGGGGCGCTCCCGTGTGTTTTCCACGGGATTTGTCCCCCCGGCTCCAGCCCGGGGATGGCTTCGCCACGGCCGCCTGTGTGTCGCGGTGCCACAATCCCTTGCGGAGCTCCGGAGATACCAGAAGAACCCGCCCGGCGGCTCTTTCTCCCTCGGCTGTGTTTTCCCGAGTCAATGGATAACTTTCCAGCCCGGGCCACGGACACATCAGAGCGAGCAGCCCCGCGGAGCTGCGGTCTGCCGGGGCAGGGACAGCAAAGTTCAAAACTAAAGCCACCCTCAAAGTCACTGCCGCTCCGGGCAGAGGCCAGGCTGGGGGACAACTGCGGGGTCCTTGCAGATCCCAGGAAGCTGGGTTTTGTCCCACACATCCCTGGGCACAGGGTGGCACTGAGCAGCACCTTGTTTGTCCTGCAGGACCTTCCAGCTTCCCCCTCTGGAATCACCGCGGGGAGCAGAGGAAGGACAGAGCCTCGCTGAGCCTCCCCGAGGGAGTTTCCCATCCCCACCCTCCTTCCACATATTCTCCAGGTCCTGGACATGCCGTGGTGGCATCAGCATCGTTTCCTTCTCAATTCCAAGAAAAAACCCAGAGGAGTTGGTGCTGTCACCTCCCGGCTGTGCCATGTGAGATCATGTGGCCTTTTTGAGGGTCCACGCAGGATTTTATCCCTCCTCTGCCTCCTGCTTCCCTCCCTGACCTTGACCAGCCGGATCTTGGCATTCCTGGAGCTTTAACAGCCCTGCAGGAACAGTCCATGCGTCGACCCAGGTTTTACAGCCATTGCTTCACCGTCAGCACAAACAAGGCCGGGTCGGTGACGGTGACAGTGCTGGGGGGACACTGCAGGCAGGGGAAGCCACGGGGTGGGAAAGGGAGAAAGGCTTTTTGGGATCCTGCTCTGCTGAGAACCTGCTGAGGGATGAGCCTGATCTTCCACCTCAGCTCTGAGCCCCGTCCAGGATTTACCACTGCTCCAAGAGGACATTCCAGGGAGGAGCTGGCCAGCGGGACCTTGGCAAGGTCTGACATCTCTCCCGGCGAGGCTCTCTCCGGGGTTTCCCCGCTTTGGAAGGACACTGCAGGTTCTCAAGCAATCAGCTGCCCTCTAAACTTCCCTGACATCCCTGTTATTCACTATCCCGGGGAGCTCATCAGGAACAGCCTGGTGGCACAGGCACAGCACAGCCCAGGGCACAGCAGTGTCCCCAAGGACAGAGGGGGGCGGGGAATGTTCAGGTGTTTGGGAATGTGATGGATCTTTCCATGGGAATGGATGGAGCAAAATCGAGCAGTGCCCCGGCTCTGTCCACAGCGACAGTGTGAGACCACACACCAAAAATGAGAATTTACATTAATATTTCCAGAGCAAGAGATGGATGCAAATGAGTGGTGTTGTGTCACAGATCATGGAATGGTTTGGGTTGGAAGGGACCTCAAAGCTCATCCCATTCCACCCCTGCCAAGGGCAGGGACACCTTCCACTGTCCCAGGTTGATCCAAGCCCTGTCCAGCCTGGCCTTGGACACTTGCAGGGATCCAGGGGCAGCCACAGCTTCTCTGGGAAATCCATTCGGGAGCCTCACCCCCCTCATTGTGAAAAACTTCTTCGTTTATGTTTGGGATCCCACAAAAATCCCTTCTACCGACGTGCTCTGCTTCACCTGCATGTGGATGTCCAGCTATGGAGATGTGGCACTTGGGGACAGGAGTGGTGGCCCTGGCAGAACTGAAGGAACAGACTCCAGATCTTGGAAAGCTTCTCCAACCCAAATCCATGATTCTTTGTACCACAACTCATCCCGGCATCATAACCAAGTTTGAGTTAAAGGAACTTGAATCAGTCAGGAAAGAGGATTTTCCTCACCAGAAAACGCAGCTGGAACACAAAACCTTAGGGAAGCTGTGGGGAATTGTTGGGTTTGACTCGATCCTGCAAGTGTAGGGAGGAGACAGCACAGAGGAGATGCTGCATCCTGCCAGGAACAGCTCCTAGAGAGCCTGGAGAGATCTGAAGAAAGGGGGATTTGGGGGGGATTTGGGTGGGTCCAAGCCAAAGGAACGATCTCAGCAGCCCTCCTGGAGTTGTTTCCAAACCTGGGTGTGTCCCACTAAAGGTCACCCCCAAGGATTCAGGACAGGGTGTCCCCAGCCTGGCACTTCCTCATGTCCCTGTCTTGTCCCTCTCCCCCTCCTGGCTCTGCTCCAAATCCCTGCAGGATCTGTGGATGCTCCATTTCCCCTCTCAGGACAAACACTGGGAGCACATAAAGGTGAGGGGACCAAAATCAAGGGTTGTGTCCCTCCTTTCCCTTCCCACAGCACTGGGACAGGGACAACTCCAGGCTCACACCATGCACATATCCCTCCCTGCTTGGACATCCATTTTCCGAACAAAAAAAGCTTTATTTCCCATTTTCCCTCAGCCTGGAAAAGCAGGGGGTGAAGGCAAAAAAAAAGCTTTTGGAGCAGGAAGGAGCAGAAGCCAGACCAGGTGTGCAGGTGATAAAATTTTATTACAAAACAGGAGATGGATCAATATTTGTGGGGGAATTTGGTGAGGGAGAAGGGTTCTGTAACAAACACAGCATCCCAGGAAAAGAAATCTTCCCCCACATTTTCCCAGTTTCTTTCCCATTGTGTTCATCTCGGATCACAAAGGATCACCTGGGAGAAGCCAAGAAGTCACACAGCACTTTTGGTCTATTTACAGCGATTTTCTCCCTGTTATCACCCACATTCCAGGGTTTATCCACTCCTTGCAAAGCTTTTCCAGAGTGTCCCAGGGGACCAGGGATGGAGGGCCCTTCATTTGTCACACATGTCACATGGCTCCATCAGCACCGCTCCCCATCTCCCCAGATTTCCCCCCAAAAATAGCTGCCCTCAGCCACCAACACAAACCCAGAGCTGTCCACTCCGTCTGTAGAAAAATGAAGGAATAAACCCCGATGATTTGCCATGGTTTTCATTTTTAAAAGCAGAACGTTGTTGCCTTTGCATAGAGAACATTTGCACGTGAGGAGTTTGCATACAGAGCAGTGGGTAGGTGCTAAAACACTCTGCCCCCCTCAAATTAAAAAAAAAATATATATTTATATATTTACACACATGGAGTCCAGGGGAGGACAAGCAGAGGCTGTAGGGAAAACAATTCCCAAGGCTAGCCGGAAAATTATGTCAAATTCCCCCTGGATTTCAAGCTGCCTGTTGGGTGTTTTGGCTTTGTACTGGTTTTAGCAAACTGGTTTTGGGCTCCATCAGCATCACAGGGTGGGAAGAGGTGGGAATTAGGGATGGGATGAGGTTTCCTTCTCCAAAGGCAGAGGGGGGTGAAGAGACCCCTCTGAGAGGGTCAGGGTGGGGCTGATGGTGCCACACGTGGAGACCCTGAGCCTTGGGGTTTGGAGAGGTTCAGCCACAAGAGATGCTCCAAAAAACCATCTCAGAGCATGGAGGTTGGAATGGCAGCCCTGGGAGCTCCCGGGGGACGTGGGGACACAGGGTGGCCGTGCCAGGGCTCACCCAGCAGGTCACGTTGGGTCCCCAGCATCCCTCTGAGCTTCCCAGAGACACCCCTGGGAGTGGCCAAGGCATCCTCTCCATGCTGAAATCCCTCTGGAATGAGCTCATCCTGCCCCACCACTGCTCTCCAAGGCATTTTTCCATCCTCACACTCCTCTCCAGATGCACCTCTGGGCACAAACCAGAGGTAAAACTGGGAAGTTTTTTTGGGAAGGGGAGGCACTGCACATCCTGCTCCTACAGCTCAGCCCAAGCTCCAGGGCGAGCTCAGGAACAGGAGGAGCTGAGGTGGCCTTAGTCAGGTCCTGCTCCGTGCCCTGGACAGGAGCCAAACCCCGCAGCCAGCAAAGTCCATGGAAACAATCCCCTTTTCCCCAGCACCAGCCAATCCCAATCCACAAGCAATGGAAGAGCTGGGAAAAGCCCATGGGTGCTGTGCCCAAAGCTAAGCATGAGCCACACTCTGAGCTGCCCTTGGGCACGGTGACAAGAGGCTGCCAGGACCTTCCAGCTCCTGGTGCTGAGGGCAGGAAAACCATTCCCACTTTTGGGAAAACCACCCAGCCATTCCATGGCCTTTCACCCTGCTGTTCCCACGGGAGGCTCCTGGCCCGAGAGCCCCAGGGAGGAGTCACCCCAGAGCCATGGCTCATCCCAAAGCCTCCAGCACACCATGGAGCTCAAATCCTTCCTGCCCTCCTCTCCTGTCCCGCCAGACCAGTGGGATTGGTTCCATTTAACCAAGGAAAAGGACAACCAGGAAGCCAGCAGGGGCTTTGGGAACAGCAGAGAGGAGTGGCCCCCAAATTCCAGCCAGCTGACCACGCCATGGTCCAGCGGGGCCTTTCATCCCACACAGCGATCTGTGTGTCACCTAAATTTATCCAAGGGAAAGTAAGAGAGGAGGAGGGTGTGGAAGAAATCAATCTTCCGTTGGACACAGCAGGCCCATTATTTGTTCCTGATTTATTTACAGCCCTCACAGCTGCTCGTGGAGCTGGCTCTTGTTGCACCCAAACTGAACCCCTGGAAGGCTCCGGAGAACCGGGACGTGCATCCCACGGGATGGGGGGAAGGTGCCTGGGGAGCCCGAGGCGGTGAACCTGTGAGGTAGTCACGTGATTCCAATCTGAACAGCAGGATTTATTGGGATTTGTTTCAAATATGCTTTTTTCCCTTTTTTTTTTCTCCCATCTGATGGAATGGCAACAGCCCAGCCCCCGGTGTGACCGGAGGCCACCGAATCCTTGTGGGAGGATTTTGGAGAAAGGCACCTCTGGTGGATTCTGGGACACCAGGCCTTCAGCAATGGCTTCTTTGCTGTCCCCTGGGTGGCTTCAAACCCAGGCTGGTCCTCCCAGAGACACCTGAAGTCCAAATTCCTCTTGGAAGCAGAAATGCTAAGGACACAACCATAAACAACCTGGCCAAGCAGGGCAGGTGTTTGCAGTCCCCAGTGAGTTGGGCTCAGTGGGACACAGGTGACGCTTTCGTCACCTGCTCTTGTGCTGTCCCTTGCTGGAAGGCACATCAGGTGAGTTTGTCACAGGTCTGTTCTTCCATGCCCCCATGGAGACTGGGATTGTCAGCCCTGGCACAGCTCCTGTTCTCACACGGCACCAGTGCCACATCCATGGTGACACCATGGGACAGGTGTCACATCCATGGTCACACATGCCTCATCCATGGTCACATCATGGTCACACAGTGCCATATCCATGGTCTCACCGTGGGACAGGTGTCACACCCCTGGCTCACAGTGTCACATCCATGGTGACACCATGGCACAGGTGGCACATCCATGGTCTCACCGTGGGACAGGTGTCACACCCATGGCTCACAGTGTCACATCCATGGTGACACCATGGCACAGGTGGCACATCCATGGTCACACCAATGAACAAGTGCCACATCCATGGTCTCACCATGGGACAGGTGTCACACCCATGGGTCACAGTGTCACATCCATGGCCTCACCATGGCACAGGTGGCACATCCATGGTCTCACCGTGGGACAGGTGTCACACCCNACATCATGGTCACACAGTGCCATATCCATGGTCTCACCGTGGGACAGGTGTCACACCCATGGCTCACAGTGTCACATCCATGGCGACACCATGGCACAGGTGGCACATCCATGGTCACACCAATGAACAAGTGCCATGGTCTTGTGAATTCATGGATGCAATGAACATCCATGGTCTCACCGTGGGACAGGTGTCACACCCATGGCTCACAGTGTCACATCCATGGTGACACCATGGCACAGGTGGCACATCCATGGTCACACCACAGGACACAGTACCATGTCCAAGGTCACACCATGGCACAGGTGGCACATCCATGGTCACACCAATGAACAAGTGCCACATCCATGGTCACACCATGGGGCAGGTGCCATGGCCATGGTCGCACCATGGGACAGGTGTCACATCCATGGTCACACAGTGCCACATCCATGGTCGCACCATGCGCCACGGTGTCACATCGATGGCCTCACCATGGCACAGCTGCCACATCCATGGTCACACCATGGGACACGGTGCCACGTCCATGGTCACACAGTGTCACATCCATGGCCATGCCATGGGACAGTCCAAGAGGGTCCAAGTGAGATCTGTCACAGCCAAGCTGTCACATCCTCCTGGGCCTCCTCAAGGGGGTGAAAACCATCCCAAAAGGCCTTGAGACACGACGTTGCTCCTGTGTGACAAATAAATACAGGATCGCCGGAAGGAAGCTCTTGGGAATCCAAGCTCCGTCACCCCGGTGCCACCAGGAGCCTCGTCACGAGATCAGTCTGCAATCAGGGCTCATTTGAAATGAGCTGGGTGAGTCTGAATCTCACCCAGAGTGAAAACCAGCCAGAGTCGGGGCCAGGGCTGGCAGGGGCTCTCCTGCCGCCTCGGTGCATCACAGCGCGGGGTCCTTCCTATGTACAGGTTCTTCCCTGGGAGAAGGGAAGAGTCGAGCTGCTCTTGGAGAATTGGGAAGGCAGGCTGCTCCTAATTCTGGTGCCTCTTCATGTGCAGGGCCAGGTGGTCGGAGCGGGAGAAGCAGCGGCCGCAGGCATGGCACTTGAAGGGCTTGGCGCCCGTGTGCTTGCGGTAGTGCCGGGTGAGCTCGTCCGAGCGGGCGAAGCGCCAGTCGCAGCCTTCCCACGTGCACTTGTAGGGCTTCTCACCTGCCCGGGGACAGCCACAGGTCACACGTGTGCCCAGCCTCCCAAAAACACCCTCTGGCCTCAGGGAGATGCCCAGCTCCCTGGGCACTGCCAGGGCTCTCTGTGTGCACAGCCCGGAGCCACCGAGGGATTGAGCTCCATCAGGGTTTGTCCCTCTTCACCTCCCGGCCTTCCAAAAGCCCACCCGCCCTCTTGGAGGGGCTCAACTGCTTTGAAGGATTGTTCCCAGGAGGGCACCCAGGGCTGGTGGGACGTGGCACTGCCAGGGCTGCCTGGTGTGCACAGCCCGGAGCCACCGAGGGATTGAGCTGCACCTCTCTGGTCTCATCCCTCTTCGCCCCCTACCACTTTGCTGTCCAGGCTTGGGTTCTAGCGCTGTTCTCCTGGGTTTTGGAGCATTTCTGGTTAAAAAAGCCTTGTGAGTTTGTGAGGGGGATAATAAAAAGCCAAAAGTTCCTAAGGAAGGCATTGCTGCTCATCCAGGTGGTGGGGGGGCATCAGGAGGAAGACAGAGCTCTAAATCTAAATTTTAATCCGAAAAATCGACATTTTTTTGTTGTTGGCTGCCCCATCCCTGGAAGTACTCAAGGCCAGGTTGGACAGGGTTTGGAGCAATCCAGTGGGAGATGTCCCTAAAGGATCAGCCAGCCTTTCAAGACCCCTTCCCAAGCCAAGCCATTCCAGCATTCCGTGACCTAACTCGGTGCCTCTGAGTTCCCCTGCCAGCAGCTCTGTACACAACTCATTGTGTTTCCCTCGGAGCGTTCAGGTGATGTCATCCCCGTGCCCTCTCCCCCTCCCCGCCGAACACACCCATTCCCAACCGAAATCCATTCAACCGGGAACCTTCCCAGCCAGCTGGGAACTGCGCTGGAAGAGCCCGCGGCCACTTCCAGCCGGGCCGTGGGGCTGAACCCTGGCTGCAGCCCTGTCCCCACGCAGGGCGTGGCGCTCTCAAATATTGGTCCTGCTCTTAACAGCCTGAACAAGCAGGCAGAGTTCAGGGAATGTGCTGACATTCCCGACCTCAAATATTTACCCTTTCCCGGGCCAACTGCCGGGCGCAGCGGCGCGGCGGGAGCGCACGTCCGCACGCAGCACGCGTGCACAGGCATGTGTGCTCTGCCGGGACGTGCTTCCCGGGATTCCTTCCTCCCCATGCTGCCCAGGGAGCCCTTCCTCTCCCAGGCTGCTCCACGGAACCAGGGAATCCTGGAATGCCTTGGTTTGGAAGTGACCTTGAAGCCCATCTTGTTCTATCCGCCCTAGATCAGGTTCAACCAACTTCCGGGCATTCATACACCACCTTCCAGGGATTCCTTCCTCCCCATGCTTCCTGGGGAGCCCTCCCTCCCACAGGCCGCTCCACAGAACCAGGGAATCCTGGAATGCCTTGGCTTGGAAGGGACCCGAAAGCCCATCTTCCCCAGACCAGGTCCCCCCTTCCACCAGATCCCATCCAACCTCGCCTTGAATAATTCCTGGGCTGGGAATGTCACATTTGGCCATGAAAAGTGAAATTTTTGGCCACAGTAACAATTCCAGTGCCTCGCCCACAGCAGGAAAACCCCAAAAACACGGATCCATGAACCCGGAGGAGACAGAGTGGCAAGGTCACATCCTGCTCCTCACAAAACCCTGCATGCTGCTCCGTGGGGAGCAGGGAGGGGCATTTTTATGGCTCAGGTAAACACGGCACTCACAGCAGATTTACAAGGAGCTGGCGGGGGTTCTGTGAGACTTGGAACACGCAAAGACAAAGGCAGGATTTTCCCAAAGGCAGGATTTTCCCAGAGGCAGGATCTGCCCCACACAGCCCAGACATTGTCCCCTCCAGGTCACCCGGCTGGGTCAACCCCACCGAGGCCCTTCGGTTTCAAACAATGCCAGGTTGGTGTCCAGGCTGGAAAGGCAAGGTTTTCCATTGTCCCAGGTTTCCCATTGTCCCCGGAGCTGGCTCCCTGTCTCAGCACAGCACGGCAGGGCGGGCTCAAACAAAGGATCCAAGGTGGCATTCCCGGCCCGGGAGGCGGCAGAGCAAGCCGAGGGTTTATATTTAATCCCACAATGGCACCCAGGAAATGAATGGTGGCTCTGGGAGAGGAACACCCGGCCATGGCAACGGGAAACCACAAGGAAAGATCTCCCTGATCATGGATTTCTCGGGCAGGGAATGGGAGAAGAGATATTTTTAACCCTTCGGGTGAGGCAGCTGAGGCAGGATTTGGGATGAGTCTGTGTTCTTGCCGTTCTGGTGATGAGCTCAACGAGGCTGAGGCCTCCAAAGTAAAACAGGAGGATTAAAAATATTGGATGCAGAGATCCTGGGCCTGGATTGTAGGATGGATCTGCATTGGATTCCCTGCTTTTTGCTCATCCCACACCACCACCAGTTCTCCTGACTCCTCAGCTCAGATCCTTCCTCACCTCTCCACCCTTCCCTCTCACAGCAGGGGAAGGGAAAGAGGCAAAGCCACTTGGATTTCCAGCCTGATTACTGGAAAAACCACTGAGTTTTACTGGATTTCAAAGCCACCCAAGTTTTCCTGGGTTCATCTTTATATGTGGTGGGTAAGGAGCTGCCTAACTCAGGGATCATGTCCTGGGCACAGAGCTCAACCCTGTGCTCCCAACCAGAAGGGAAAAGAGATCTTTAATTTCATTTTAAAGCCCTGATTCCAGACTGTGATAAATCCCTATCAGCACCCAGCTCTGGGACAACATCCTTCCTGTTCCTTCCTTCCAGCCCTTCCGTGCTCTTTTCCAGCCCCCTCCTCCCCAGCCCCTGCCAAAAAAATACCTTAGCTCACACACAAAGCAAAATTCTTTGTTTGAAGGGCTGATAAGGGGAGAAGGGAACGGAGCCAAGAGCAAGAACCAATTCCCAGCCGCAGAATGGGGTTTGGTCGTTGTTCATAAAAAAGAGAAGTGAACTCTGGGCCCAGCTTAATTGCTCTCAGCAAAGATCAGCCCTCCTATAAAAGAGATTTATGAGGGCACTGATGGTTCCTGAACTACCTGGGGATCTGATAAAGTCTCAGGTATAATAAATGCCTTAATGAGGGCGCCTGTGCTTGAGTGCAGAGTGTCACGGAGCTGGAATTAGCCCAGGGAGCTGTGGTGGGAGCTGCTCCGTGCTGGGACCCTCAGAAATGAGGGCACAGCTCATCCCTACTGGGATTGGAAACCCTTCTCCGTGTGGGTTCAGGAAAGTGGGACACAAGAGGTTCCTTCCTCTGCTTGGGAGCCACAGCAGGGTTTGACACAAAAGAGACAGCCCTGGTCTCCTCAGGGGTCCTAAACGGGCAACACAGGGCTTCACACAATCCTCCTGTAGGATCAGCAGGATCAGCCCCAGGTGGGATTTGGGACACGGCATGGGAAGAGCTCAGAGCGACAGAAAATCACAGAATCGAAGAACAGATCGGGTTGGGAGGGATTGTAAAGCCCATCCAGTGCCACCCCTGCCCAATGCAGGGACACCTTCCACCGTCCCAGGTTGCTCCAAGCCCCAGTGTCCAACCCACTGGACACTTCCAGGGATCCAGGCGCAGCCACATCTTCTCTTGGAATTCTATTCCAGAGCTTCCCCACCCTCACAGGGAGGAATTCCTTCCCACTATCCCATCCAACCCACCCCTTTTTGGGGGTGTTTTGGTACCTGAGGCCGGCAGCATTTCCTGGAGCTGCTCTTACCTGTGTGAGTCCTCTGATGTGCCTTCAGGTGGGAGCTCTTGGTGTAAACCTTGGAGCAACCTGCAGGGACAGAAAAACCACAGTTTCCCTGTGAGAACGGAGCCCTTGCTCAAACCAGCTCTGATATCTGAGGTGAGGGACAGAGCTGGGCCATGCAAATCAGCTTGGCTTGGGCTCAGCGTTAACTCAAGAGCGTTTGTCCTTAGGCAGACAGACTTTAATAACACCTTTTTCCACAGGAATTGTGCTGGGAATTAGGGAGGGAAGAGTCAAGCACAGGGGTTCAAACCCCCCCTTCCTCCAGCAGGATGAAAACTGCCAACTCCCCCATTTTTTGCTGGCTTTTGCTGCCCTTTGTCTCTCTGGATCCCTTTGCAAGGCTGGGGTTTGCAGCAGTCCTGGCCCAGCAGCCGTGGTGCAAATGTTCCAGGAAGCAGGAAACAGCCAGGGACAGTCACAGCTCGGCTTCCAGGTGCCTCAGCAGAGCCAGGGGGAAGTGTTTGCAGGAGAGCAGAAGGGACAGGTTTAATCAAAGACAGGGTCTGACAGAAAAAACCACGACTTGGGGAAAGTTCCAACGGCAGGTGCCTCAAAATGAGTCAGGTTTGGCTCCTCCTGAGTTTCAGCTGGATAAAGCTTAAGGAAGCTTCTCCTGCCCTTTCTGGCCCTGCTGCTTTGTGTTTTGACAAGCACATTCAAATACGAATTTGAATTTTTATGACCTGCACAAGCAGCATGGGGATATTTTTCATTCCAGTGTTTCTGGAGCCTCTTGCCCAGAGCAGCCACTGGTCCCATGCTGCTCAGGAGCTGCTTGTCCCCTCCCTGGCAGGAGGGACACTGCTTGGTCACCCAGTCCAGTTTTACTTCTGGTGCTCAGAAGCTTTGGTAGCTCCTCACACTTGGGAGAGAGATCAGGGAATCATGGAATGGTTTGGGTTGGAAGCACCTTAAAGCTCATCCCATCCCACCCCTGCCATGGCAGGGACACCTTCCACTGTCCCAGGCTGCTCCAAACCCTGTCCAGCCTGGCCTTGGACACTGCCAGGGATCCAGGGGCAGCCACAGCTTCTCTGGGAATTCTCTTCCAGGGCCTCCCCACCCTCAGAGCCAGTAATTCCTTCCCAATATCCCATCTCTCCTGCCCTCTGGCAGTGGGAAGCCATTCCCTGTGTCCTGTCCCTCCATCCCTTCTCCCCAGTCCCTCTCCAGCTCTTTTGGAGCACCTTTAGGCCCTGAAAGGGGCTGGATGGGGGCTTTACAAACTGGTCTCCCCTGCTCATCCAGTTCCAGCTGGGAATTCTCCATGCCCTCTGTCACCTCCTCACACAGACCATGGTGGTGAGAACTCCCTGGCATCATTCCTGGCTGGTGTCACCTCCAGCTGAAGATCCGAGGGAAGATCATATGGATCCCTGCTCCATTTCTGCACCTGCACACCCAGGATGGCACCCAGGGTTTATTCAGCACATCTTGGGTGGGGTTTTTTGTACCACAGACCAAAATCCTGCTAAAAACAGCTTTGCCTTGGTAATGAATTGTACAGGATGGGTCTGTTCCTCTAACCAGCTGGAGGAGTCTGTCTCAGGTCCACTTCCAACCCTCATCTGTCCCTACCATGACCAGCAGAAGGTAAAAAACTCAACAGGAGCCACCAACCAGGAGAACCTGGTGCAGTTCTGGCTCAGAAAATCCCTAAATCCACAGGATGCCAGAGGGTGGGAAGTTGTAAGCACAGAAAGATCTCTCCACACCTGTCCTGTCCCTACGTACATCCTGAGATCGGGGCTGGAGACAGGATCTGGCCGAGGCAGAGCCTCTGGGCTGACCTCCAGCCACTCCCATGCCATGGAGAGAGCCCAGCAGTCTGGCAGGAGGCAGTTAGGAAATTACTTTCCTCGTTCACACACCCCCATGGGAAAACTGTTTGCTGATCCACAACTGGTCAGCCCTGGGGAGCAGCCCAGGGAGTGGGAGGTGTGTCCTGGCTCCGGGAGTGGTGATTTCCAAGCCCTCCGGCTGCTCTCCCTGGGATCTCTCACATGGCCTTGCTTCCCTGCTGTGCCTCATGGAATCCCAGCATGGTTTGGCTTGGAAGGGACCTTGGAGAGCCTCTCATTCCAACCTCTCTGCCACGGGCAGTGACACCTTCCACTGTCCCAGGTTGCTCCTAGCCCTGTCCAGCCTGGCCTTGGACACTGCCAGGGATCCAGGGGCAGCTTTTCTGGGCCGATCCCCAGCTTGAGGGCTTGCAGCAACCTGGGATAGTGGAAGGTGTCCCTGCCCATCCCATCCATGGTGGAACAACATGGCCTTCAAAGGTCCCTTTCCACCCAAACCATTCCATGATCCCTCTGAAATGTCCCTCCACAGCTCCTGATGCAGCACATGGAAGGATGGCACAGGGATATTCAGCTCATTGCCTCTTTGGAAGATCAGAGCTGGGGCTACAGAGAGGCTCCTTGGGGGAATTCCTCGCTGGTTTTCCATCTGCTGTGAGAGAGCAGGAAAGGAAGGGTGAGTGGGAATGGCAGAGTGGCTTCCTGTGGCTGCTCAGGGCTGGGAGACCAGAGAGAAGCAGCAGCGAAGCAGCAGATTCCCAGGAGCAGATTCCCAGAAACAGATTCCCAGGAGCATCCCTGGCTTTGCAGGATCTCTCTGGTCTCTCTGAGTTGCTTTTGCCAGAGTATAAAGGGAGATGGGAGCAAACAGGAATCACGCAGTGCTGGTGAGACCAACCTCTTCCACTCCCTCCCATTTCCCTGGGGCTCCATCCAGAGCTCCATCCCAAAAGGGATCTCAGAGGCCAACGGCAACCCCCACCCATCCTCGAGGTGCCAAGAGACCCCCAAAGCCCACCCTGAGCACACCTGGGTAGTCACAGTGGTGGATCCTCCTCTTCTCCAGCTCGGGGTTGTTGCGCCTGTTGTACTTGGGGGGCTGCATCACGATGTGCCCCTGGGCCAGGCCGCTGACGCCGTTGGCAACCGGGGGCATCTGGGACGACTGGACCAGCTTCAGTCCGAAGGTGGCCTCGTAGGACGGTGGGGGTGAGATGGTGTTGATGAGCTCGGGTTGGTTCTCGGGGCTGCCAGGCTGCGAGTTGGGGGGTGAGGGGGGCAGGCTGACTCCTGGCGAGGGGTAGAACTGCCCAGGGATGTTCCCGAAGCTTCCCTGTCCCTGGGCCACGTGTGGGTACTGCTTGAGCGGCCCTGCCGGCTGCACGGCTCTGTGGGCCACGCTGGCCACCGAGCCCGTGGACATGGTGACCCCGCTGAGGCAGCTGATGGCCGTGGTGCCGCCGGAGGAGGACGCCAGCGTGGGAATGTCGGCGCCCAGGGGCAGCTGGAAGAGCTGGGATTGCTGCGGGTGGGCGGACAGCGGGATCTCCGCCGGCATCTCCTGCTTGATGAAGATGTTGTTGACCGCCACCGACTGCGGCATGCTGAACACGCTGGTGAAGTCGGGCAGGGTCTGCGTGGCGCCCGAGGAGGACGAGCAGGGCTGCGAGAAGCCGGTGCCGGGCTCGGTTTTGATCTGCGGGAAGGGGGCCGTGGGTTTGGGGGGCCGGTAGAGCCCCGTGCGCAGGTGGGTGGTGTCCGGCAGGATGACGTTGATGTTCACGCTGTAGGGCGTGGAGTTGGGCTTCTCCGTGGAGAAGAACTCGTCCACCACCGAGGCGCTCTCCCGGCGGTACTTCTTGTCTGGGAGCATGGGGATGGGCGGCACCTCGCTGGACAGGTACTTGTCCATCTCCGAGCGCGCCTGTGGCCAAAAACACCGACGAGGAACTGGGAAAAGTGACCTTGACAGCCAGTGCGGGGAGGACAACATTCAACGGGGATTGGAGCGAGCAGGAAATGGAGGGAGCAGCAGGAACCTGAGCTGAGGTGATCTAGCTCCGGGTCTGACTCAGCCAGGCTCCCCAGGGCTGAATCAGCGTCCTCTGCCCCACTTCCCTCCTCCCCACCTCTCTGATAACCCTGGGCAGCTAGGGAGAGGAGGCAGGCAGGACAGAAATCAAACCTGGTCAAGAGGAAACAAGCTTTGGAATGAAGCTTTGGCCACATAAACAGGAGGATTGGATGCAGGGAATGGGATGGAGGCAGCTCTGCTCCACCTTGGCTCTGATCTCCTTTAAACTCAGCAGCCTGAGGAGTGTTTTATTCTGGGACAGTCTCTTTAATTAACAGAGGAATTCTAGGACAATATCTTTAATTAATTTGGAATCATTTAGGTCTAGAAATCTAAGTGATGTTGCCACTCATTTAATTAATTGAGAATAATTTGGGCCACTAATTCAGCAGCTTCTGAGCCTGAAATGGGAGCAGGCTGTTGCTGCCTTCCTGCCTCACCTGGGCCGTGACTCAGCCCTGGCCTAATCTTTGGGTTAGTTCTGGTTTTACAGAGCTGTTTTTACAAGCCTGGCTCCTCCAAGCTACCAGGACCTCTGGCTCTGGTTCCTTCCCCTCCTGGTTCATCCCACTGGATCCAGGCCCAACAATCCAGCGGCTTGATGGAGCAATCCTTGAGGAAATTCATCCCCTGGCACTGGATGACTCAGGTTCTGCTCACTGTGGTTGCAGATCCCAGCTCTAAAGCTTTGTGCAGAGCTCCAGCCCTTAATTGCGTGGTTCTCCAAGTGTCAAAGCCCTCGGAGCCTCATTCCTATGGAGAGCAGCTGGAAAAGCACCAGGTTTCCCTGGCAGAGCCCAGGGTGCACTCCAGGAGCAGGAGCTGAGCTCAGCCCACGCCCTGAGCCGAGGCTTCCAGCCCTGAACTGTGTCACCAGAGTGCCATGGGCCAAAGTCAGCCCTGCTGCCACCTCAGGGCTCTCAACAAAGCTGGGCGGGAGCCAAGAGATTTCCTCGCCCTTTCCAGGGAAAGGATCACGGAGCTTCCAGCTCGTTCAGAGAGCCTTTGCACCTCTGGGAGCCGTGCTGGCAACACATGGCTGAGCTGGCTGTCACCCAGGCACGGGGACAGCCACAAATCCACCCTCTGCCACTCGGGAAGGAGCTCAGGGAGGCTGGGCTGGGAAGGGCCATGCTGGGACACTGTGCTGGGAATCCTATGGAATCAGGGAATCGCTGTGCTTGGGAAAGACCTCTGAGGCCATCGAGTCCAACCATGACATGTCTGTCCTCATCAAATGTGGAGGTCCTGAAAGTCCCTGCCCTGGTTAAAGGAAGCTCCAACAGCCCCTCTGGACAGGGAGCCCTCACTCAGGCAGAGCCTAAAGCTACTCATGGAATCATGGAATATCCTGAGCTGGAAGGGATCCACCAGGATCATCCAGCTCAGCCCCTAGTCCTGCACAGACACCCAACAATACCATTCTGATTGTCCAAACACTCCTGGAGCTCTGGCAGCCTCAGGCTGTGCCCATTCCCTGGGCAGTGCCAGCACCCTCTGGGGAAGAACCTTTCCTGATCTCCATCCCAACCCCCTGGCACAGCTCCAGCCATTCCCTGGGTCCTGTTCCAGTTGCCTGCTCTCCCTCTGTACCCCGAGGCATCAGCAGGAGGCAGGGAAGGGAATTGGAGACCTTCACCTCCACTCCATCCTCATGGAGAGCTCCAACCCGCGATTCCCTCCCTGCTCCCCGCAGTGCCCAGCGAGGGTTCCATCCCTCGGGAGAACCACGGCAAAGCCCTGCAGCAGAGCCCTGGGCGCTCCTGGCACGGCTGGGCTCCCTTGGGAATCAGCTCGCCCCGGGCAGCTCGGGATGCCGCACATTCCTGAGCAATGAACGGCCCCACTTGGCAGGAGCAGGGCAGGGCAAGGTGCTGGATGCCTTTTCCTTCCACACTTCCCTTATCTCTGGCATTTCACTTTCTCACCTTCAGTTCCCAAGGGAAGGTTTCCTCCCCACCCTCCAGCAGGTCCTTCTGCGCAGGGGACCGGGGAATATCAGTGGGGAAAGGTGTGGAGCTCAGAGGGCTTTTCCAGACTCAAGGATTCTATGGAGGGCCCAAATTTCAGATCCCAAAGCTGCGTTTTCAGCTGGAGGTTCCCTGTCCTGTCCCCTGTTTGGTGTCACCCAACCTCCCTTTCTCCATGACCACCCCTCCCTGCAGGGTACAGGCTTGTCCCCGTCTTTCCCTTAAAACAAGCTCCTGGGAAAAGGGGTGCTGAGGGACACCAGTGGCTGTCACCAGCCAGGAAGACACCAACCCTGCCCCACTTCTGTGTGTGTACAGGACCTGGACAACAACAATCCCACCCAATGGAATGCTCCACTATGCCTCAGTTCTGCAGAAATCCCAGGCTCCAGTGTCTTTCCCACAGGGAGAAATGTGAACCTTTTGTTTGTGGCCCAGAACCACCTGGGAAACACTGCCCGGCCAGGTGCTAGCACCTCCAACTGCAGAGCACTTCCCAGTCAGTGCCCCATCCAAATCCAGCAGCTGAGGGAGCTGGGAAAGGAGCTCAGCCTGGAGCAAAGGAGGCTCAGGGGGACCTTGTGGCTCTGCACAGCTCCTGACAGGAGGGGACAGCCGGGGGGTCAGGCTGTGCTCCAGGGAACAGGGACAGCAGGAGAGGGAACAGCCTCAGGCTGGGCAGGGGAGGGGCAGGGTGGATATTGGGAAAACTTCTCCAAAAAGGTTTGTCCAGCCCTGGCTGGAGTCCCCATCCCTGGAGGGATTTAACAGCCATGTGTATGTGGCACTTGGGGACGTGGTGGCATTGGCAGTGCTGGGGGAATGGGTGGATTTGATGGTCTTAGAGGGCTTTTCCAAATTAAACTATTTCATGATTCTGCAAAGTGCTCAGCTCAGGGTCAGCACAGCTGGGGTGACCAAGTGCCATTCCAGCCCTCAGGTGGCCCTGGCTGTCACTTCTGGCTCCTGTCCCAGCCCCTGGGATCCAGCCCATGGGGACACACAGGCCATGAAGTGACAGTGACACACTGGCACCAGGGACTGGCAGAGATGAAGGGACGTGTCCCAGCTGGCAGCAGGGACAGCAGCAGGGAGTGGAGTGGGAATGGGGATTGGGGAATGTCCCAGCTCAGTCCTGGGGACTTCCATGTTTCCCCTTCCCAACGGGAGCAGAAGGACACGGGGGAAGGGATGAGGGATGCCACTCACCTCCGGGATGAGCGGTGGCATCCGCTGGTCCATCCTCATGGGGTGCAGCTGTGGGCAGGCAGCACTGGGTTAGTGGAGCGTCCTCCCCCCGGGGCACAGACACCCCAAACACCCCCCAGACACCCCTGGCCAAGGAGGGCATCACCCCTCACAGACCCCACAGCCCCCAGAGCCCCCAGAGCCCACAGAGCCCGCAGAGCCCACAGAGCCCGCAGAGCCCACAGAGCCCGCAGAGCCCACAGAGCCCGCAGAGCCCACAGAGCCCGCAGAGCCCACAGAGCCCGCAGAGCCCACAGAGCCCGCAGAGCCCACAGAGCCCGCAGAGCCCACAGAGCCCGCAGAGCCCACAGAGCCCGCAGAGCCCACAGAGCCCGCAGAGCCCACAGAGCCCGCAGAGCCCACAGAGCCCACAGAGCCTCCCCAGAACTCCCCAGAGTGTCCAAGTGCTCCCCTGCCACCAGTGTCTCCTCCCACCCACAGCCCATGACATGGAAGCAGCTGGTGACTGCCCACCAGGGGTTGGTGGTTGCCCACCAGGGGTTGGCGGTTGCCCACTATGGGTTGATGGTTGCCCACCAGGGGGTGGTGTTTGCCCATCATGGGTTGANTGTTTGCCCACCATGGGTTGATGGTTGCCCACCAGGGGTTGATGGTTGCCCACCATGGGTAGGTGGTTGCCCACCATGGGTTGATGGTTGCCCACCAGGGGTTAATGGTTGCCCACCATGGGTAGGTGGTTCCCCACCATCAGTCAGAGCTTGTCCAAGGAGGAACACGGAAGCCTCTTTGGAAAGAAGAGCCAAAAGGGAAGCACAGAGCTCTCCCGAGGAGACTGAGGCACAAAGACCTGCAGAGACATCCAGCCCAGTGACACCAGTCAGCTCTCCCAGTTCCCCCAGTCCCCATCTCCAGCACGACACAATTCCTGCAGTGTGGGAATGGGCTGGAAAGCCCTGGAGCAGCACCAGGGGCTGAGCTCACACCTCCCCAAGCCGTGCACGGGGGTTTTGGTGCAGATCCAGGGCTGGACAAGCCCCAAACTCCCCTGGATTGGGCACCCACACAGAGGGATGGACAGCAGGAATGGGGCAGCTCCGGGAGCTCCATCCAGCCCCTGCCAGGCTCCTACACACAGCAGGCTAGGAGAATCCCAACTCCAGCTCTAGACATCCCAGCAGCAGGACCTCAGGGAGCCTTGGCCTTCAGCTGGCACATTCCTGTGCTTCCCAAGGCAGAAAGATTTTTCCAGGGCTTCGATCTCCTTTATCATTGCTATAAAAATGGCAGGGTGCTCCCAAATGTCCTGCACCTCTCCCTTCTCCCGCCTCCATCTCTCCCAGATTCCCACGGAGGCCTGAGGGCTTTTCCCAGATCCCTCAGACCCAGATCCTTTCTCCAAGATCAGTGCTCCAAACAGGCCACAGTCCTCCAGCACCAAGGAGAGGGGAAAAGATTTGGGATTTCTCCAAATCCCAAACCAGTATTTCTCAGCCTCCTGTGGGATTGTTCTCATTCCACATCCTTCTCACACTCACTTCCAGTGTGTCCATCTTCTCCGCAACCACCTGATTCCACCCAAACCTCTCCCATTCCTCCAGTCCACCAGGACTCTGGGAAAGCCTCCTCTCCCCTCCCAGTCTGGGGCCACAAACACACTGGGATGGTCACTGAGACCAGCACAGGCTCCGAACCAGTGCGGGTTTCTCTCTCTCACACAGAAAACCAGGAAAACCAACTCAGTGGACTGAGTTTCCCCCTTTTTCCCATATTCAGGGAGTTGCATCTAAAAGGAGGATTTTACTTGTGAGGCCAGGAGCCCCACGGCATTGAGAGGATGGATGTCACCAGGGATGTCACCAGCTGCCATCCCTGGAGATCCATGGGCTCCAGGTGTCCCTGGAAGCACGAGGTGATACTTAAACAAGAAATCTCCTGGGCTTTGGGGTTGAAAGCTGTGTCACATCACTGAAGAACCACCTTCAGAAGCTCCTGCATCCTCCAGCCAAGCTCCTCTACCACTCATCCCGAGCCTGCAGGGCTGTTCCAGCTGCTGGATCCTCTGTTTGGGATGAACCTCAACAGGAAACCAACAATGCCTCTGCTCTGCTGATTGTCTGAGCCCAGCCCTGCCGTGGGGAGCAGAGAAAGACCAGGGAGGATTGGGGGAAAGTGGAAAGAAACCCCATGGACACGAGAGCTCTACAGCCCCCTTGGACACACCCACGGACAGAGGGTCCCTGTATCCCCCTCGTCCATCCCAAGCAGGTCCTGGCTGCATCCCTGCCTGGAGCTGCTGTGGAGGGGACAGCTGAGGAGCCTGTGGTGGGTTCCCATGGGACAGCAGTGACCTGGAATGATCAGCCCATCCCTTCCTCCCTGCCTGTCAGCAATGAACCATTTCCTGGCTTTTTTGGGAAGGATTGAATTTATCCCACACCCAGGGTGCTCAGTGCATCCCAACAGGGCAGAAGATGTGCTCTGATGGGGAAAGGCTCCAGAGCCTTCTAGGTGAAGAGCCACCAGGTTTTGAGTGGGATCACAGGCCTGGGTTCCCTCACAGCCACTGGCCAGGCCATCCCCACCATCCCTGGAGCCTGGGACGAGGGCAGAAGGCTCCAGCCGGACCATGGGAGTCATGGATCAGCAGTTCAGCAAAAAGGGGAAACATCAACAAACCTTCTGGGTGTCCAGAGGGACTGGGATTGTTCAGAGAATCCCACAGTGGTTTGAGTTGGAATGGATCTCAATGCTCATCTCATTCCACTAGCCCAGGTTGCTCCAAACCCCAATATCCAGCCTGGCCTTGGACACTTCCAGGGATCCAGGGGCAGCCACAGCTTCTCTGGGAATTCTATTCCAGAGCCTCCCCACCCCCACAGCCAGGAATTCCTTCCCAGTATCCCATCTAAACCCTCTCTGTTTCATTTGAAGCCATCTTTGGTGTGACCAGGAAGGAACAGCCAACAAGAAACTCCTCTTACACAGCCAAAGCACGGGATTTTGGAGGGATTTTCCCCTCAAAGTTTGAGCCTGGAGAAGCATCTCCTCAACTTGCAAGAGAAAAGAAAAGCAAAAGCAAGAAGGACAAGGCACAAACCAGCACTTTGTCCACTCCAGTAAGGCCACAGGACACCAGTTTGTGCCACTGGACCAATCCTGGGCTCAGCACTGGCACAACCTGGCAACCAAAATTCTGTGGAGGATGGGAGAACCTCAGGAGCAGCCCCTGGGAGAGCTGGCGGATGTGAAGCCCCCAGCAGTGGGAAATCAGAGAGCACTGACGTGCCACCTCTCCCAGAGTGGATCTCCCAGCGGCTAATAGAGTGGACGAGCCCCTGCACCCCTGCCGGTTGCCATAGATCCTGCAGGATCCCTGGAGCAGATGTCCCAGGCTGGGGAAGCTGCTCCCAGCTGTTCTCAGCAAAGAGATCGAACCAAGCGGAGTCCAACACAAACATTTCTCGGCAGCTCTGAGATAAACCCGGATTAAGCAGGAGCAGAGAGCTGAGCCGGGGCTGCGGGGCAGGGTGGGACGTGGCTGTCCCCTGATCAAACACCTCCTAATCTGAGGTGATAAATGACAGACGGCCAGAGGAACATCGGGTGCTGTCACCGCTCGGGCAGCACCGGGGACAGGGAGGGAAATCAGTGTTTGCTAAACAGGCGCCGAGCTCGGGAGGAGGCACAGGGAGGGGCTGGGGGTTCATCAGGACTCCTGTGCTCAGCCCTGCCTGGCCACAGCTCCCGTTCCATCTCCCATCTGGAGATTCCTTCTCAGTTGGATCCCGGGCTCCTGCTCCCAGCCAGAGCCCAGCGTGCTGCTGGCACTGCTTTGGGGACAGGGTGGCAACAAAAATGTCACCTGTGTCCAGGGAGGGCAGCCAAGAGTGTCCAACACAGAGGCAAACAGGAGAAGGATGTGGAGATGCTGGAATAAATCCAGAGGACGCCACAGAGATGTTCCAGGGCTGGAGCCCCTCTGGAGCCAGGCTGGGAGAGCTGGGAATGTTCCAGGGAGAGCTCAGAGCTCCTGCCAGGGCATAAAGGGGAACCTGGAGAGCTGGAGAGGGACTGGGGACAGGGATGGAGGGACAGGACACAGGGAATGGCTTCCCACTGCCAGAGGGCAGGGAGAGATGGGATGTTGGGAAGGGATTCCTGGCTAGGAGGGTGGGGAGGCCCTGGGATGGAATTCCCAGAGAAGCTGTGGCTGCCCCTGGATCCCTGGCAGTGTCCAAGGCCAGGCTGGACATTGGGGCTTGGGGCAGCCTGTGATGGTGGAAGGTGTCAGGGTTGGAACTGGATGATTTTTAAGGTCCCTCAAGGTCCCAGCTCACTCCGTGTTTCTGTGATTCCCTGCCCTGGGGTTCCCAGGAACAAGGGAACAGCAGGACACGGCTCCAAGGGGAAGGGGGGCTGTCCTGTCCCTGGGCTGAGGGACCCCGGGGCACAGGTGTGGCACAACGGTTGTGCCACAGCCCAGCCCGGGCTCTTTCTCCTCCGTGCACCTGCACGAAACTGCAGCCTCCAAGGGAATCAGCAAACAATGGGCAGGATAATCATCAATCAACCCCCTGGCACGGCCCTGGCAGTGCCCCTCCGCAGGCTGACTTTATAAATAGCCTGTATTTATGTCCAGATTTGGTTCAATATCAGCATTTATTGTCTCCTGGTTAAATATTGACCTGGGTAAATATTTGTTTCTCTGATGATTTGGATTTGGTACCGACCTGGATCGACGTTATTTTCTGTTTGTTCCTCAAGTCTCCTGGAACTCTCTGTAAAACGGGATTAGCAAAGAAAGCCCCGGGACTCTTCCTTTCAAGTGCCCAACGTTTGGCTGCTGTAAACAACAAAGCTGTGTCCCAGAGGGAATCTGAGCTCCCGTGGGAATGTGCTGGAAGGCCCTGGATGGGCTCTCCTGCTCGCTCAGTCCCACAGGGCTCAGAGCAAGGATGAGGGGCTGCCCTCGAAGCATTGATGGATTATTTGGGTTGAAAAAGACCTCTGAGGCGATCAAGTTCAACCATGACGTCATCCAGTCCAGACATTTCCCCTTTTCCTGCAGCAATTCCCTGCCAAAGGATGTGAGACCTCATCCTGCCCAGAGCTGGGGGTTCAGAGCAACTCCAGGATGAGAGCTGCCCCCGGAGCATTCACAGAATCCTAGGATTATTTGGGCTGGAAAACACCTCTAAGGTGATGGAAGTTCAGCTTTACATCATCCAGTCCAACCATTCCTCTTTTCCTGCAGCAATTCCCTGCCAGGCCATGGATAAAGGGTGTGAGCTCCCCATTCTGGGGGTGTCCCAAAGCCACCTTTTCCTTTTGCAAAGATGCTGGAAAATCCCCCCAGGAGCACAGGGAGATGGGAACAGCCCACATCCCTTCGGGAACAGAATCCAAGCCCTCACTGCCCCTGCACACAGAGGGTGCTGGGGGTCCTCAACCCCCTGGGGTCACAGCTGTCCCCAAGGGTGTTGGGGTGTTGAAAATTCCCAAATTTGGCCACCTGGGAAGGGAGGACCCATGCTGAAATCGCTGTGTGAGCTCTTCCCAGGGCCCATGGATAAGCCTGCCAGAGGTATCCACCCCCAGCTCTGCAGCTCCTGGAGCAGGACATGGATATCCCTTCTCCAGCTTTGTGCCCCATGGATGTTCCTCAGGGTTANAAGGATGTGAGACCTCATCCTGCCCAGAGCTGGGGGTTCAGAGCAACTCCAGGATGAGAGCTGCCCCCGGAGCATTCACAGAATCCTAGGATTATTTGGGCTGGAAAACACCTCTAAGGTGATGGAAGTTCAGCTTTACATCATCCAGTCCAACCATTCCTCTTTTCCTGCAGCAATTCCCTGCCAGGCCATGGATAAAGGGTGTGAGCTCCCCATTCTGGGGGTGTCCCAAAGCCACCTTTTCCTTTTGCAAAGATGCTGGAAAATCCCCCCAGGAGCACAGGGAGATGGGAACAGCCCACATCCCTTCGGGAACAGAATCCAAGCCCTCACTGCCCCTGCACACAGAGGGTGCTGGGGGTCCTCAACCCCCTGGGGTCACAGCTGTCCCCAAGGGTGTTGGGGTGTTGAAAATTCCCAAATTTGGCCACCTGGGAAGGGAGGACCCATGCTGAAATCGCTGTGTGAGCTCTTCCCAGGGCCCATGGATAAGCCTGCCAGAGGTATCCACCCCCAGCTCTGCAGCTCCTGGAGCAGGACATGGATATCCCTTCTCCAGCTTTGTGCCCCATGGATGTTCCTCAGGGTTATCCCAGTGCTCCTTGTGCTGGAAGTGCCCAAGGTGATAACGACTTCCCAGGAAGCAGGGAGGCTGGGAATGTCCATGCAGGCAGCTGGGAGAAGGCAGCCCCATTCCCACACTTGCTGACTGTGTTTGCTATTCCTTCCCTCCGGCAGCTGATAAAGGCTCCCTCAAAGGCAATCCAGCTCAGGAATTTATCACCGGGATCATGCCGCTGCAGGCAGCAATCCCAAAGGCCAAGGGAAGTGGGAAAAACACCCTCACCCAACTCCAAGGTCAAGGGGCTGGAAGAGGAGCAGTTGGGAACAGCAGCAAGCAGAAACCTTTCCAAAAATAAAGCCATAAATGGATTGGAAAACAACGAAACCTTAGAGTTGGAAAACACCAAGCCCAGAGCCAGCTCTGGGAGGAGGAGGAAGGGAAAAGCAAAGCAGCATCTCCAGATGTGAGGGTCGGGGGGTCCCATGTTGACATTGAGGTTGATCCACATTTTTGGGGTTGATCCCACTTCTGGAGAACCAACAGGAGCCACCTCAGCACTGGATGGAGCCAGAAGGCAGCCGGGATTCAGGGATGACCTCTCCCCTCTCCCATCTCCACCCCGGGCTGAGGACAACTCTCAGAGTGTGGGAAGGGAGGACAGGAGGATTTGAGGATTTGAGGCCAAATTTGGGAATTTTCAACACCCCAACACCCTTGGGGACAGCTGTGACCCCAGGGGGTTGAGGACCCCCAGCACCCTCTGTGTGCAGGGGCAGTGAGGGCTTGGATTCTGTTCCCGAAGGGATGTGGGCTGTTCACATCTCCCTGTGCTCCTGGGGGGATTTTCCAGCATCTTTACATCAGGAAAAGGTGGCTTTGGGACACCCCCAGCAGCCCAGCTTCCAGGATATTCACATTCCATGATTTCTGAGCTGCTCCTGCCCGGCAAAGGCTAAGGTGAAACCTCTCAAAGACGAGCAGTTTTTCCATCAAAGCCAAGGGAAGGTTTTCCATTAAGCCAAGGAGAGATTTTCCATCAAAGGCAATGGGAAGTTTTCCATCAAAGCCAATGAAGGTTTTCCATCAAGCCAAGTGGGCTCCACTCCTGGAGGCTGAGCTGGGCTGAATCTTGGTGTGAGCTGTTTTTTGGGAATAATGAAATGGTTTAATGTTGTTTCCACTCCGGGAAGATCAGAAAGCTTGGAGCTGGTCCAGCCCCTGCCAAAACACGGCAGAACTCCAGGAGCCATGGGTTCCATGGGCACAAATCAACACTGGATTTGGACATCAGCCTGGAGCAGGAGCTCACCTGTAGCTCCATCGCTCCTTCTGGATTCCGTTCCATCCCAGAATAGCCTCTCCCTCACTCTTGGATGTCACAGTCCCCAGCATGACCTGGACAAATTTATCCACCTGTTCCTGGCCAACAGGACACTGGGATCGTCTTGGAACCTCCCAGTTACACATCCCTGCCCAAGTCCTGAATGTCCCGTGGGAGAGGATTTGGAGCTCCCAGGGAGCTGCTGGGATTCACTGTGCCTCCCTGGATCCCCCTGGAAGGTGGAAGTTCACACTCATCTCCAAGGCAGCACGTTCATTCCCGGGGCTGACAATGGAATGAGTCACCGGCTGCATGCTGGGGCTTGTGAGCCCTGCTGGCATCCTGATCTCATCAAACAGGCCACGAATCCTGTTCTTTCCAGGGAAACCACGGGGCAGACCTGTGCAAGGTCAGGTTTCACGTGCAGACAGCAAATCCCACTGTCCCTGCAGCCCCAGCTTCCTCCCAAAGCAGTCGGGAAAACAAAACAAACCCAAGGCAGGTGGGAATGTCAGCTTGGGCCAACTCTTCTTCCAAGCTTGAGCTTCCCCAGGCCAAGAGGATTCTGCCAAACCACGGACTGAGAGGGACACTGGAGCAGCTCCAGTCCTGCAGCCCCTTCTGCCACGTGTGCCGTCCTGAGTTATTTCAGGGAATCCTGGAATGGTTTGGGTTGGAAGGACCTTAACCATCATCTCGTTCCACGCCCTGCCATGAGCAGGAACCTCTGTACTCATGGTGTTGGCCTGGGAGCAGAAATCCAGAATTTCCCCCAGATCGAGGGCTTTCCACTCAAAACCTCCCTTTCCACGTTTTCCCTGTGCATGAAGGAATCCCCAACTGCTGTTAGTTAAGGGAGGCTGATTATGGCCCAGGCCAGGAACAGCTCCCAGGAGAAGGCTCCAAACCCTGGAGAGGCTCCAGCTGGAGCATTTTGGAGCCTGGGCATTGCCAGCCCTGGGAAACACAAGGACTGGGACACTCCTGGGGTCTCCAAGGGAATGACAAACCACAAATTAATGGCTTGGAGTTCCTCCCACAACACGGAACCACAAAACCACCAAACACTGAAAGCTGCTGAGAACAAAACATTCAGAAATATTTGGATGAGCAGCTGGGGAGATGCCCTGATTTTCCCAACAAACTTGGGTCTTTTCCACAGTTCAGAGAACACCAAGTCTGCTCATTGTGAGGAATTTTAATATATCCAGCCATTCCTGGGTTTAGCTCCCTGAAATATGCCTGAGGAGCAGCAAAATGATGGTTTTGTAAAGACAATGTTAAAATATTTGGGATAAATTAAAAAAAAAAAAGAAATAAATAAAAACAACAAAAAAGCCCTATGAACTGCATGAGCTCCTCTGGCCACTCCAGGATGGGTTCAGATCCATGAGACAAATTGCCTCAGCTGTGAGAGATGTGATAAGGTATGGACAATATCCTGTTTTTTTGGATAAACCTGTGTTTTCAGAGAACCTACACTGGTATGAATTCCCTTCCGTTCCGTTCTCCCACTTGGACTGAAAAATCCTACAAAGACCCAGGTCTTGAAATGCATTTTAATACTTGCAAGTCCTGCTCTGGGTGAAAACATGAATGTCCCCCCCATCAGATTGAAAAAAATAATAATTTCCAAGAATCCTCCCAGCATTTCTGAACTCAATGAAAGATTCTTTGTTTGAGTTTCAAGCCGAGCTCGAACGGGGCTGAACCTCTTTGATGTGGTAAACAGCCCACGGGGTTTTTTTGGAGGGTTTTCATGCTAGCTCAAGTTCTGAGAACATCTGAATTGTAAACACGAGCTCTCCAATGGCCAGAGGCCGGCGGGACCCTGTGACTGCGGGAATTCGCCAATGGAGCACGGGGAAAGCAAACACTGTAATCGAGCTCACGGAGCGCTCGTAAGTGCGATTATTTGCAGTGGATGGGTTGGATAAAAGAACTCAGTGGAGCAGGGCAGGAGAACAAAACAGCGGCGGGAGGTGACCGAACAGGTTTGAGAGGGGAACGCTCCCGGGCGGTGATGCACGGGCCAGAAATGCATTCCCTAAAGCCCGGGGAGGAAGTTCAGGTGCCGCTGCTCGCTTCCCACGCAGCGCTCGGGAGGAGCGATAAAGGGAAATCCGTTGTGTTCACTGTGGATCGGAGCGCCAGGCTCATTCCCTCCTTTTCCAGGTTCCCAAAAAGAAAACAATCCCGACCCCACAAGGGGCTCTTCCGGCTGATCCAAGCGGAGAGCGGGTTTCAGGGAGGAGGATGAGCACAGCACACTTGGAATCCTTGTCCCCTTCCCTCGCTCCGCACCTTCCCGAGCCAAACTTCCCCCAGGCAGAACAATCAGCCTTTGTCCCACCGCGACAAAGCCGCCGAGCTCAAAGTTCGGCCGAGCAATTCCATGGAGCTGTTCCGTCCTGCTCCTCCTTCCATCCGGGGAATTCGGAGGGTTGGAGGCCCCAGAAAAGTAAAATAACAAGTACTGTGGATGAACCCCTCAAATTTCCCGGGGTTAGGCTCACTGGTTTTATCCAAAGCTTCCTGCTGAGTCTGGAGCTGCTCCCACAGCAGGAGCTGATGTGCCGTGGGACCAACCCTGACACAGGGCTGGGCTGGGGATCCTCCCTGAGGGTCTTCCTGCAAATTTAAATTGATAAATTGCTCCTTTTTGGAGATCCGTCCCGATTCCCTGTGGCCCTGCAGACGCCTGCCAGGCCCAAAGCCCATCTGACTTGCAAATCTGCAGGCTGGCCCCGGAAACATTGGGATCAGCTGATCCCGAAGCAAAAGAGAGGGAAGGATCTCTCCCTCTGGAGATTCCTCATGCGAGGCTCAGCCCCACCAGCTCCCAAACCCATCCCTTGTGCCAGAAGGATAAGCTGGGCCCATTCCTCTGTGTCCAAACCTAACTTTCCATCTCCCTCACCCCAATCCTGCACACCTTGGAGCCTGCCTGGGCTGCCAGCACCCTTTGGAAATCAATTTTTGAACGCCTCTGTGGAATTTCTGAACTCTTTTCCAAAGCCAGGATGATCCCCAAGGACAGAACATCCCAGACATCCGGGAGGGAATGAAGAGCCATGACTTCACCTGGCCATGGCTGATGGAGCAGCTTGGGAAGGGGAAGGAGATATTGGTCACTGAGTCCCCAGCAGGTGACACCAGCCTGCTGCATTTCCACACCTGGAAATGTGGGATCCTGGCAGGATGAGCTCGGCTCCCTGCTCAGCGAGGAGCGAGGGCTGCAGGAGCACTTGGATCCTCTGGAGCTCTGCATGGTGGCTCTGCCAACACGTGGCAGTGCCAAAGCTGCCCTCCCATTGTCACCATCCAGCAGGGGACACCTCTGATTGTCCCCAGCCACGGGCACTGCCCCCTGGGGCTGGTGGCAGTGGGGTCCCAATCCCTGGGGGCACAGCCAGGGCCTTCTCCTGAGCAGACACAAGCAGGACCCAGGAAAAGGACACAAAATTGTCACCCCTGAGCACCCAAGGAGTGACATTAAATAGCAGAAAAGTGTCCAGGCTCAGTCACTCCTTTCCTAAAAGAGTGGGGACGCCCTGGAATAGAATTCCCAGAGCAGCTGTGGCTGCCCCTGGATCCCTGGAAGTGAACAAGGCCAGGCTGGAGCAGCCTGGGACAGTGGGAGGTGTCCCTGCCATGGCAGAGGTGGCACTGGATGAGCTTTAAGGTCCCTTTCCGCTCAATCCCATCTGGGATTCCGTGGTTCTACCCCAACCTCTCATTACAGGTCCACAGCAAAATTCCAAAGCCACCATGTCCCCTCTCCCTGCAGAAAAGCCAAATTTATTCCCTTCCTGCAGCTCCGGAGAGGCCAAGGAAATGAATGATCCCTTGGGAGTTGTGCTGGGGACTCTAACATCTCTCCTAATAAATAAAGGAGCTTTATTTATGGAAGGCAGGACTTCCCTGGCCTTGACCAGGACCATCACCCTGGTTCCAACTGGGCTGTGCAAGGTGCTGGAGCACCAAGGAGCAGGAAAAGCCATCCCTGATCCAAGGGACAGCCACCCTCCAGCCACCAGAGACACATTCATGACGAGGATGCACCCAAAGGAGATGCAGGACATGGCACAGGGACAGGGCAGGACTGAAACAGCTCCTGAAAGCTGGAACCCTCCTAAAAATGCTGCATCCAGCTTCTCCTGTGATCCAGAAGCAAAATCCCTCCAGGATAAAGTCAGAGGAACCACAGCACTTCTTCCACCCGGTTGGAAGGGTCTGGGAAATGCCATTCCCGGCACTGAGGATGTGAGGTGCCAAAAGCTCTGGGAACAGCACTTTCCTGATCCCATCTGCTGGGCCCAAGCACCTCCCAGATGCTGGAGATGTTTCATTCCTCCTGATGGAGCCAAGGACAGAGTGAGGAAGTGCAGGAATTTGGCTCAGGGGACACAAAGGGAGCCCTTTGCTGCTGTTCCTCAGCCTGCACCCGAGGAAAATCCCTTTCCACCCTCATCAGGATCTTCCTCTTTTCCCCAATGGTCATTCAGCCCCCCTGGGAGCTCTCCAGCCCCAACACAACTTCCCTGGGGCCTGGCACAGGGAGGAAGGGGTTAAACTCCAGGGAGGTAGGGGGGACAGGCTGGGAGTTTGTCCATCTGCCCTCTCTCAACAGCCCCAGAGCCTCCAACACCAGAATTCCTGGCTGGACCCACAGATCCAGGGATTCCCAAATCCTCAGGGACAGGAGATGGCAGAGTCACCTCCCCAGCAGTGCAGGGAAGCCTGGAGGAGCCAATTCCTGCCCTTCCAGGCCCAGAAGGTGATCCTAGGATGCTTCTCCAGCTCCAGGTGCCAGGTGCTCCTACAGCCAGGTAGGAACACTGACAAACCCCTCAGGACCCTCATTCATCCAGGGGGATCCAACAGCCACACAAGGGATCAGCTCCTCCTCTCCTAAAACATTCCCTGAATGTGCCTTCCATTATTATTATTATTAATCTTCCCTCCAGCATCAGCCTCTGGAGATTTAAAGAGGAAAATGCTTTTTCTGGCTGATTTTGACTCAAATCAGGAAGGCAAACACTTTCCTTTCACAAGCCCTTTTCCCTCCTCTTTTCTCCATTGTTTTAACTCAGGGCTCAGTGGTTGGAAAAACCAAGGAGAGGGAAAAACTGATTGGAAACTCCACAAAGGATCTGTTTCCACCTGACAATAAATTTTCAACAGCAAAGAGCTCCCACCTGAAAAGCAATTTTAGGGGCAGATATGGCAATGGGACTTTGAAACCACAGGGATAATTTGCTGCTGCCTTTTCCTGAGCTCGGGCAGCCGGAGCAGCGGGAATTGCCCCGGGCAGGAGCCTGACAGGTGACAGCCTTTGGCACCAGCGTTGTCAAAGTGCTGCGATAAAAACGCTCCCGGAGCAAAGGCTTCCCAGCCCTGCAGCCTTCCAGCTTTTCCACTCTCTCACAACGCTGCAGCCTCTGGAATCCGCTGGGAGAAGGCGGCCAGGGCATGGAAAACTGGGATGTGGGGTCCAGGCCGGGGCTCTCGGGGTGTTCCCACCCATGGCGCTGCTCCCTGGGGGGATCTGTCCTGCTGGGGATGATCCATGGGATCTGCTCGGCTCCACAGGATCCCATCAAGGGACACAAGAGGGTCAATGGCGAAGGGGTGACTCCTCCAAGGCCACCCCTCAGCTGCCACCACCCTGGAGCAAAGCAGGACCAAAGTGGGAGGAGAAACCCCCTTTCCTTTGGAAGAGCAGCAGGGATGGGGTGGGGATGAGGGATTTCCACCATGGGTGTCCCCAGGAGGGGACAAGAGGTGGCTCAGGGCTGGCCATGGCCACAGCCCCACTGGTCATGGCCCTGCTGCCTCATCCCGCCCCGATGGAAAATGGGAAAAAGCCAAGCTCCCCCTCCCCCTGACTGTTTTAGGGGAGGTTTGGAGGGAGCTGAGCACTTTTCCTGCTGGGACAGGCCCTGGAGATAATCCACAGCTTTCCAAGAGCCACCACCCCACTTCTGATCCAGGTAATCCCCAACCCCAGCCCAGGGGGACAGGAACACCTCAGGGGAAGGAGGAATGGGCTGTTTGACCCCACAGCCATGGCTGACAGCCCCTGTGTATGCCACATCTCTGGGAAATCCAGAGATGGAGACTCAGCCTTGACCTCAGAGGGACAGAGCCCCAAAAGGGCCCTTGGAGCATCAAGGGGCAGCGCACACACAGCCCCAAGCCCTGCCTGGTGCCACCCAGCCCAGCAATGCCCTCCTGGGGGTCTCCAGAAGAGCAGCAGCCGGGATGGAGGTCCCTGCGGATCCCTGGAGCCGGGGCTGGAGCATTCCCGCCCGGATCAAAATGGCGCTGGGGCCGTGGGGCTCGGGGTTAATCATTACCCGCGGGCACCCCGCGCCCCACGGAGCAGGAAAAGGGGGAAACCGCAGCTCCAGGGTGGGGCTGGGCCTGCCTCACCCTGCTTCCCACCGGGAAGAGCGGCTGGAAGCTCTCCGTGGTGGGACACGGAGCCTCGTCGCCCTGGCTGGGTGGGCTCCTGCCATGTCCCAGGATAGGGCTGGGCCTGCAGGAACATCCCAAAGCCACTTATCCAGGCCTTTATCCAGGGGGAATGCAGCCAGGGAATCTCAAGGAGCATTCCTTCCCCGCCACGGCAGCAGAAAAAGACATAGAATTCAATAAAACAGAAAACCAACATAAAACGTTTCCCCTCCAGCACGCACAGGCACAGCAATCCCATGGCCCACGTCCTTCCCAGTGGGAGAATCCCCGGACACCCCTCACCTGCCAATCCCAGGGCAGAGGGCTTGAACCCTGGAGTGGGAGCAAAGCCCACACGGACGCCGGGGAGTTTTGAAGGCACACAGGAGGCAAAAAAACCCAAACCAAAACACCCCAAACAAAATCCGGCACACCCGGGAGAGAACCCAGCGGAGGGGGAAGCAGGAGCCAACAAAGCCACGGAGGTGTCGCAGCAAAGACGGGGAAAACAAAGCCGACTCGGGCCCAAATCCAGGGCTTTTCGGGAGGCTCGGCGCACCTGAGCGGGCGGAAGCAGCGCCTTCCCAACGCTTACCTGCGCCAGGTCGGGAGGGTTCTCCAGGGGCCGCGAGGGGGGTTTGATGTCCTCGAAGACCGGGGTGTCCTCGTGGGGGTCCCCGGACATGGTGACAGGTTTGAGCGGCGCCAACACCGCGGCGTCCACCAGCCCGCTGCTCATCCCCCTCGCCCCTGCGTGGGGACGGGGCCCGGCCCGAGAAACGGGGGGAAAAGGGGGGAAAAACGGGGAGAAAGCAAGAAAGGGGAGGGGAAAGGGGGGAAAAAAATCCCTGAGGCGAGCCGGAGCGAGTTGCGCTGGTGGGAGGCCGGTGGCGGGTCGGGAAGGCTCTACCTGGCCGCGGGAGGAGGAAACGCCAACCTGGAAGCAGCGCGGGGGTGTGGAGCCAATCAGGCTCCCGGCGGTGACGGCTCCACCGGGACACCCGCACATAAAAGGGACAGAGGGTGGCCGGCAGCTCCGGCACCGGCCGTGACCCCACAGCGAGCTCGGGAAGCTCCGGCACCCCGGGATTCAAATCCCAACTCCGAGCGGCTGACTGCTCAGCTCCGGCCGGGAAGCTCCGGGACTTCGGGATTCACTCCCAACCCCAAGATCTGTCACCAGCCTGCTCCAACACTGTGTTCGGGAAGCCCCAGCACCCCAGGATTCGATCCCAACCCCAACCCCTGAGCCCTGCCAGGAGCCTCATCAGCAACGGCATCCGGGCAGCTCCAGCAGCACAGGGATGGAGGGATCAGATCCCAGCTGAGGCCTGAGCCCCCTCCCAGCTGGGCCACTGTCCTCGGACTGAGTCCCCTGCCCTGAAACAAGGAGTAAGTTCAGTTTTTTACAGCCACAGATACTTCTTAATGAGAAAATGCCATTTTCCCAGGAGCGGTTCAATTCTGCACCAAAACTAATTTTGAACTAGGCGATTCCTACTCGCACTTCTCATTCCCAGGGGAGGAAAAGGGAAGGATCAAAAGTAAAAGGGAGAAACCTTAAAGGAAATAAAAGGAACATTTGGAAAAGCACAGACAAGTGGGAGGACTTTGGAGACACCAAGCAACTGTATTTGGGTTTCACTTTTGGAAAGGAAGGAGTGTAAAAATCCAGAGATGGAAAGAATAAAAATCACCTTTCTGACAAAGAACTAGGGGAAGAAAAAGCCATTCTGCTGCAGATAATCCAGCCCCAACTGTCCCCAGCCCCTCCCCAAGGGCTGCACGGTGCCAGGCTCGGGAAGAGCCGGGCTCTGCTCCCTCTCCGTGCTCACCCCTCCCAAATCAGCCCCAGATTCCCCACCTCCCTGTGTCTCCTGGGCAGGGGTGCTGCTGTCACCACCTTGGGGACATCCCAGCCCCTCCAGGGGACCCAAGGACCACAGGAATAGGGGAAGGAAGGGGGGCTAAGGCTGCTCTATTCCTCTGGCCAAAGGGAAAGCTAGGGTCCTGCCAGGGAAGGGGAACGCCTGTTCCCATTGGATTCCTGCCACTCCAGGGGCTTCACAGAAGCCACACAAGGCCTGTGACAGTTCAAACCCAGAGCCACAGCAGAGGTTTGGTGTCACAGCTGCCATCCCCACAGCAGGGACCAAAAACATCAACCCAGAGAACGGAGCTTGGAAAAGCAAACGTGGGAACAGCCTGGCCTTGCCAGGAGCCCTGCAGGGTTTTGTTTGCCAGGGAAGCTGTGCTGCTGCTGGAGCACTCAGGACTCCCAGGTGATGCCAAGGACAGGGGTGTCTCACCAAGCCCTGCAGGACCAGACAGGGAAAGAAGGAAGTTTGCAATGAGGGTGGGCAGGCCCTGGCACAGGGTGCCCAGGGAAGCTGTGGCTGCCCCTGGATCCCTGCAAGTGTTCAAGGCTAGGCTGGACAGGGCTTGGAGCAACCTGGGACAGTGGAAGGTGTCCCTGCCATGGCAGGGGTGGCACTGGATGAGATTTAAGGCACTTCCAACCCAACCATTCCATGATTCCATGATAAATGATACAAACCAAAAGAGTTCCCTTTCTCTCCATCCCAGCTGCAGCACTGGGTGAATCCCATGCCTGGAGCAGAGCTCACACCAGGCTGCACCTGCCCAGCAGGGATCAATCCATGATTTCCCAAATCAGAGCTGCCTCTCCTTGCAGGGACGGGCCAAATCCAGGCAGTGCCCTTATCTGCCCCGAGAGAACAGCCTTGAGCCCGTCTCTGCCACCGGCACTTTGCCCCGGGGGAGCCCGTCGGCCCCGTTGTGTCCCCACGTGCCACCCGCGATGGCACAGCGATAGCAGCGGCTCCCCGTGACCCGGCCACCAACGCGCTCCCCTCCCGACATTCCTCACGTTTTCCTCCCTCATTCCATGCGGAATTCCCTTCTGAAAAGCCGACTCCGAGATGCTGAAGGGGGTTGAGGAGGGGATGTGCAGAGGGGGTGGAGGGACTGCAGGGAGCTGAAAGGAGGTCCCAACCCAGGGGCTTGGATGGGATGAGGCTGCTGGGGGTCGGTGGGGGAGAGCTGGGGAGATCCTGAGCCCTGATCCCAGCACTGCGTGGGGATCGAGCACTCCCGGTCCATGGGAATGGTGAGGAAGGACAGCCAGGTCCTCCTCTCAGGAGGGAGCAGGAGGTGAAGCCCCGAGTTACAGAGACTTGAGCTAAAAGGCAGGAAAGGCGCCAGATTTGGAGGAAATCTGGATCAGGGTGGGAAGCAAAGCTCAGCTCCCGCCTCTCAGATCATCCCAGGCACAGCCAGAGGCACCCCCGGCACCCCACACCCATCCCCAGACCCCACAACTGGGCTGGGTCCCCAGGAACCCTGGAGAGCCACCACTCAGGGTCCCACCCCTGCCGGCGTCCCACGGGTGGGGGCTGGGGAAGGGGCCAGGCCCTGGCTGGGGGTCCCTAGCCCTTCTTTCCTCCCCACCCTGCTGCCACCCCAAAGCCACCCAGCCACCCCGAAGCAGGGCTGGAGCACCCACCTCTCTCTGGGCCGTGGTGGACATCCCCAATCCGCTCCGGCTCTGCCTCTGTGGGGCGAGGCCAGGCCGGCTTTGGGCCAGGAGCTCCAGGTTCAGCCGGGTGCCGCGCGGGATCCCTCCGGGCAGGGGACACCCCTGCTCACCTGTCCCCTCGCCCGGCACACAAAGCTCTGCAGAGCTGCCGCAGCAGCCCCGCGCCAGCCCCGCTCCCCCACCGAAACCCAAAACCACCTATTTTTTTGTCTTTTCCTTTCTCCTCCTCGGGAGGTTTCCAGCCATCAAATGCTTCCCGGGAGCCCTTCAAAGGAAAAGCGGCCGCCCCGTCCCATCCACTTGCTAAACCAGTCTGAGCAGTGCCGGGCGGGCGGGCGGGAGAGGCCCCGGCAGCCCCGACAGGGACGGGGACAAGGAACCGTCCACAGGGACCTCGGGTGACCCCAGAGCCAGGGCACGGATGGGCATCGCCACCCCACTGCCCACCCTGGGGGTGCCACCGGCCAGCAGGACCCCCCGGCAGGCTGTAGGCCCCTCCCAGTCACTGCTCATTCAACAGGGAAGAAGTTTTGGGATTGCTAAATTCTTCTCCCAGACACGGAAAAGTGCAGGCAGGTGATAGGGAAAGAGCTCCGAGGAGCTGGGGAGGTCCCCAGTATTCCCAGTCGGGCAGTAGGGGAGCACTGGGAGGCGTCACAGCCCCGAGCAGGGAGACTGAGCAGCTCCTCCAGGCATTTCTGGGAGAGGAGGAGGATGAGGAAGTAGAAGGTTCTGAGGCTGAGGTGAGTTTCCAGAACAAATGGCTAGGTGGGAAGAAGAGGATAGTATTGACCTTTTTTCCTGCAAAAAACCCAGTCTTGGACCTTTGCCAAACCTGGAAAACAACCTGGAGGATTTTCTGCGCTCCCAGTTGGGTTCCCACTGCACAGGGACACCCTCCAGCACCCACTGAAGAGCCAAGCCGTGAGCACAGCCCCCCCCAGGCACTGGAGAATCCCCAGAGGAGCTGGAGCTGGATGTGCCCCTCATGCCATGGGGTATGGCAGCTCCGCAGCCACCGAGGGGCTTTGCTGAAGCTCAGGGACCCTCTGTCCCCAGACACGAGGTGTCACAGCCCTCCCTGGGGCTCACCCTGCCCTTGCACAAGCTGCAGGACAGTCCTGGGACCACAGGGATGAGGCAGGTCCAAGGTGGGGAGCCAGGAGGGTCCGTGGCTGTGGGAAGGGCTGGGGTAGCTCCAGCACAGCCCAGGGAGGAGCTGCAGGCCCAGGCTGAGCTTCAGTGGGCCCAGGGCTGTGTGGGGGGGTCTCCAGTGGGGCTGCTCAGAGCAATTCGATGCCCTCAGGGCCTCACCCAGGAGAGGGGGCTGGAAGCACAGCCTGGACCTCCTGGGATGATGATTCCAG
>VZRM01004161.1:0-26253 GCA_013397955.1 Grantiella picta
CCCCAAAACCCTTCCCCTAAAACGCAGTTGCACCCCCTCAGGGGGTCGGAGGATTCCCCGAGACCCTGCTTGCTGCACCCCTATTAAAGCCTGATCTTCTAAATCCTCCGTCTCTCGCCTCCTTTGTGAGCCGCGCTCGTCTCCATCGTGCTTCCTGCCATTCCTCCTGGAGCCGCGCTAAGACTGCAGGCTGAGCTTGGACGCTTTTGCTCCCTGTCAAGGGCCACCAGCTAGCCGGCACCCAAGGCAGCATTGGTAAGGTCGTCCCAAGCGGCGACAACAAGTGGCGCCCAACGTGCCCCTCCTGACCTTTCCACTGCCTGTGAAAGGCTCTAGAGACTGATCGTTTCCCCTGTCTGCGCTGCTTGTACTCGGATGGCAGCACTCTCCTTTCCGAGAGAGGTGCTCCCCGACCTGCTTGATCCTGAGCTACCTCGTCGTTGACGACGCAGTCCTCCAACGACAGACGCCCAAGATCCAGCGTCGTCCCGCAGCCCGACCACCTCACCTGTGTTTTTCTTCGGTAAGTGGGGAGTGAGGTTGGTGCCCAGCCCCGCTTTTCTTTTTCTTAAGTTACCCCTATCCAGGCTGGTGGGTGGAGGTATTCCTAACTTACCCTTTTCCCTAACGTTTTGCAATGGGGAATAGGTTAAGCAGGGAACAGAGAGATTTTTATGTTTTCCTTAAACATACCCTTATTGAACATAAGTTTTCTTTTCCCTCCTCTCATTTAAAGTCTTTTGTCCGGTTTCTTTTCACCCAATTCCTGGACACCAGGCTAGAGGATTTTGAAAATCCCCGGTTCTGGAAAAATGTGAAAGAACGAATAAATTTTTTACAACGGACGGGAGATCCCTCAGTTAACAACTATTACGGGGTCCTCAATATCTTTTTAAATGTTTACCGTCCAAAGCGGAGGGAAAAGACCCCTTCTGCCCAGTCCCCTCTTCCCCGTCCCCATGTTACCCGACCCCAAAAACCTAACAGAGAGAGCCGCGGCAGCTCTAACCGCCGAAAGGCTCAAGTATCCCGCCAGGAACCCGGTGCTCCCTCAGCTCTTTCTATCCCAGCTCCAGAGAGAAATCCGGAGCTCTCTGTGAGCACCCCTACCCCAACCTCCCCAGTTATTGCTTCCCCTGCTAAACCCCATTCCACAAGGGTCTCATTTTCTTTTACCGAGGAGCTACAAGATGGCGACAGGCAGGCTGACAGCAGCACCAATCGAGTAGCTCCCCAAACCCCCATTTCTCCTTCCCAGAATCCCACTATTCCCGCCCTCCCTCCAACTTTCCCGCCAAGCTATTTCCCATACCCCTCCCCTTGGACTGTGTCTTTACCCGTAAACCAACCCTATCTTTCTGTTGGGGCTTCCGCCCCTGTTTCCAACCCCTTTCTCCATCCCCCTCCCACTACCCTGCCTCCCATTAAGTCATCCCTCTTCCTTAATCCCTTCCATGAAACCCCTTCGGCTCCTCTCCCTCTCCACCATTCCCCGGGTGGGGGACCTTCTGGTTCTCCTTGCCTCCCTTCCGGTCCCGACCGGAAAGAGGCCATCTTGAGTGCCCCTTCTGGTCCTGACCGGAAGGAGGCCATCTTGAGTGCTCCGCCTGGTTCGGACCGGAAGGAAGCCATCTTAAGTGTTCCTCCTGGTTTAAATAGGGAAGAAGACACCCCTCTTAATGCTGGCCAAAAGAAAGATGTCTTGGCTATCCCTTCCGGTCTGAGTCAGAATGTAACCATTTTGCACCAAGAACCGGAAGCTCTCCAGGGTCCCTTCGCTGCCCCTGTGCAATTTAACTGGGCGGGCCAAACCCCACGGTGGGAGCCTCTTGACCGTGCAGCCCTCAAAGATTTGTGTAAAGCTCAAAAGGAATTCGGGCGAGACTCTGGATATTTTAAATCTGTATTACACGCCACTATATCTGGCGCGCCTTTAGTTCCACGTGACATCAAATTTGCCATGAACTGTCTCTTGTCTCCTATTGAATACTGGGAATGGGAGGCCAAGTGGAAAGTTCATGTGAAAGAGTTAAAGTCCGCCCTCCCTGCGGGCTCTGTGGCCAACAATCTCCCCCTTGAATTATTAGTGGGAGAAGGAGATTATTCCAAACCCCAGACACAGGCCCAGGATATCCCAACAGATATCCTTGCATCCCTAGCAGGAGCAGCTGAACGGATCCTGCTCGGTATTCCCCCCACAGATGTCCCCTCTGTCCCCTACACGGACATCTTTCAGGAAGTTGGGGAATCCTTTCCCACATTTGCAGAAAGGCTCAGGCAAGCCATTGAACAACAAGTTTCGGATCCAGCAATCCGAGAACGACTTCTGGAGAAACAGCTGTAACACATGCAAATCGAATACGCAAAGAAATAATTTTATCTCTTCCCCACGAACCTCAGCCAACTATTGAGCAAATGGTTAGTGCCTGCAGAAGACTGGCTGCTATCAAGGCATCATCAGTCAACTATGCCATTGAAGAAGTGGTAGCAGCAATTGACATCTCGAAAGTCAAATGCTGTAATTGCGGAAAACTGGGGCATTTTTCAAGGTCCTGTCAAAATCCACCTTCAGGGACCACTTCATCCCGTGCCGACATTCCCAAACCTTCCCCTCGAGTAACCTTAGAGATAGCCCAAGATCCATCCCCTCCTACCCTTGCCAAACCTGGTCCCCCTCTCCCTCCCCACCCCTATTCGGGAAACTGAAACAGCAGCACGGAGTGGCGGCACTGCGCTGCAGTCCACAGCCAGCCGCCCACGATCCTGATTATCATCCTGCATGGGTCGTAGAGGACGTTTTAATACCAGGACACGACTTACATATTTTACATCTCCAAATTAACCTTTGTAACACCTCTCTTTTTATTGTGGCAGATGCTGACAAAGGACCCAAAGGAGTCGAGATCATTCCTTCTTTTGTCATGACTGACAAGAGCGGGCGTTTTCCACTGCAGTTGGCGGTAGTTGACCCACCTCTTCTTCTTCCTAAGGAGCAGGTCTTTGCTAGGTGCAAGGTTTTCCATCCCCCAGTCGTAGCCGCAGACCATCCTGTAGTCGCCTGGACCCATGAAATCACGAACGCCAGGCCAATTCTCACCTGTAAGGTCTCTATGGGAGGAGATAACACCACCCTCTCAGGGATGATTGATACCGGGGCAGATGTCACGGTCATCTCCTCAGGGAGCTGGGCAAAGGCATGGGGCAAGCAGCCTGCGGCAGGCGCCCTCCGAGGTGTGGGGGGATACACTCCCGCAGAGAGGAGCGCGCAACCTGTTCAAATTGAGGGACCTGAAGGGCATATTGCTACAATACGCCCCTTTGTTATCAAATCGGGATTCATGCTATGGGGCAGGGATGCCATGTCCCAGTGGGGCACCCGAGTCGAATTGGCCCCGACTCGGGATTTTTCTTAGGTGTCGCTGGTGAGCGTCTGACCCAGCTGCTCAATTGGCGAACCAATACACCCGTCTGGGTTGACCAGTGGCCTCTTCGAAAAGATAAATTAAGAGTGCTCAATGAGCTCGTGGAGGAGCAGCTGGCAAAGGGGAACATTGTTCCCTCAACCAGTCATTGGAATTCCCCAGTTTTTGTTATACAAAAACCAGGGAAAGACAAGTGGAGGCTTCTCCACGACCTCCAAAAAATTAACGCCGTAATTAAAGACATGGGACCCCTGCAGCCTGGCCTGCCATCACCCTCAATGCTCCCCCGGGACTGGAAAATAGCAGTCTTTGACACCAAGGACTGCTTCTTCCAGATCCCTTTACACCCAGGAGACGCCCCCAGGTTTGCTTTTTCAGTACCATCAATTAATAATTAACCGACAAGCCCCGATGCGTTGCTACCACTGGCGGGTGCTCCCGCAAGGGATGAAAAACTCCCCCACCATCTGCCAGTGGCATGTAGGTCGTATCCTGGCACCGGTGAGAGAACTTGCAGGAGACAGCATCATCGTCCATTACATGGACGATGTGCTAATTTGCGCCCCAACTCAAAAGGCTTTAGAGCGCTCCCTCTCTCTAGTTGTGGGGGCTTTAGAGAGCCAGGGCTTTGAAATCCAGCGCTTGAAAGTCCAGACGACTGCCCCGTGGCTATATCTGGGGACAAAAATAAGAGAACAGACCATCATCCCTCAACCAATTAAAATAATTGACAATCCATCTACTCTACAGGAGCTCCACCAATTGTGTGGATCTATAAACTGGATTCGGCCTTTACTGGGAATCACGTCCGAAGACCTTGCACCATTGTTCCAACTCCTCCGAGGAGATCACGACCTGTTATCCCCCAGGACGCTTACTCCAGAGGTGCGGGAAGCTATTAAAAAGGTAGAGATTGCCCTGAGAACTTGTCAAGCTCACCGATTTGACCCAAAATTGCCCTTTCAATTGGCCATTTTAGGAAATAAGCCACATTTACATGGGGTCATCTTTCAATGGGATGGCACTCAGAAAGATCCGCTCCTCATTATCGAGTAGGTGTTCTTGACTGTTTATTCCACCAGAACTTTGGTTAGTCCACACGACAAAATGGCGCAGGTAATTAAATGAGTGAGGTCCCATCTAGCTGTCCTAGCAGGATGTGACTTCGCATCCATTCACATGCCAGTCGAATCAGTTTCCTTTGAATTTCTTATCCAAAATAATGCGGAACTGCAAATAGCGCTTGACTCATATACTGGTCAACTCACAACTCATTTTCCAAAACATGCGCTTCTACGTGTCGAGTGGAAGCTGGTGCCAGATAGAGTTCGGAGTAGTAAACCGCTCAAAGCCTTAACCTTACTCACAGACGATTCCGGCAGATCCAAAAAATCAGTAATTACCTTGATGAACCCTTCCACCAAGGAGTGGGAGCCGACGTGGAACTTGTTGACGGGTCTCTTCAAGTAGCTGAGCTGGCAGCCGTTGTTAGGGCTTTTGACCGTTTTCCCAAACCCTTCAATTTAGTTACCGATTTGGCATACGTGGCCGGTATAGTTTCAAGAGCTGGAGACAGTTGGCTGTCACAGTCCCGCAACCCAAAAATTCAACACTTGCTCACGAAATTCAAGTTACTCCTGTCCCACCGTGAGCAACCCTATTATGTACTGCATGTGAGGGCACATACTGACCTTCCAGGTTTCATTGCAGAAGGGAATGGGAAGGCAGACGCACTCGCCGCACCAGTGCATGTTGCCAACGTGCCTGACAGGTTCCAACAAGCCACGTTGAGCCATGCCCTTTTTCATCAAAATGTCAAGGCCTTGAGGCAAATGTTTGACCAAGCCAAGGCCATTGTGGCAACCTGTCCCAACTGTCAACCCATCCAACTTCCATCTTTGAATATGGGAGTGAATCCCCAAGGGCTTAACAGTGGGGAGTTCTGGCAGACAGATGTCACCCATGTGCCAGATTTCTGCCGCCAAAAGTATGTGCATGTGAGTATTGACACCTTCTCAGGTGCAATTTTCGCCTCAGCGCACTCGGTAGAAAAGGCAAAAGATGCGATTTCGCGTCTCCTACAGGCCTTCGCTGTCCTGGGGATCCTGAGGAAGATCAAGACTGACAATGGCCCTTGTTATATCTCAGGGCCGTTGAGGAAGTTTTTCCAGGAATGGGGAATCTCCCATGTCACCGGGATACCCCACTCCACCACGGGGCAAGCCCTGGTGGAAAGAGCCCACCAGAGTCTTAAGACTACGCTCCTTCAGCAAAAAGGGGGACCAGAAACGGAGAGCCCTACCAATCGGCTTGTGAGAGCTCTCTTTACTTTGAACTTCCTAAATTGTTCCGAGAAAGAACCAAATCCCCCGGTGGTTCGCCATTTTAGTAATAACACGCAAGCCAAGCTGAAGGAGCGTCCTCTTGTCATGATAAGAGAACCGGACTCTAACAAAATCGTGGGCCTGTTCCCTTTAATAACTTGGGGAAGGCGTTACGGATGCATATCCGCCGCCGAAGGCCCGCGCTGGGTCCCAGGGAAATGCATTAAACCCTTTTTGAAAGCGCCTTGTAGGTCACCACCACCATTACAACGAGACGTGATGGACCCCAGGTGGCGAAGAAAGCGGAAAGTTAAAACCCCACCAGCGTCTCCAAAGCCCACTCCAAGAAATTTGTGTCCCCGAAAGCCGTCAAACACCAAAAGAAACAGCTTGTAAAACTTGTCCACCTGAATCCACTGTTTCCCCTTACCCTCCCCTTTCTTTCCTATGGCTTTTCCTTACCCCTCCTGCGTCCCTAATCCCCACAAAGTTTGTTGATTTGTGCCCCAACTTGTTTGTGTTTCCCTTATTCAGAAATGGTTTGTTCCACGATCGTGCTCGTTGTTATGTGCCTGCTGACCATACCGCTTGGTGTTCTCCCCTGGGTTGTGAAACAACCCAAAGTGAATGTCTGGGTAGCCCTTGCTCGCGCCATGGACCAAAAGCAACTTTGTCTTTCGACCGATGCGGCCCGCGATCCGCTCTCCTCTGCCCTGGTTGGAATCCTAGTCTCGGTGTCAGAGTTTCCACCCACCCTTCTAAAGTTAATGAATAAAGTAAATTCAGTGCAACAAAACAGGTATGTATACGCGCGGGACCGCCAGCAATTTTCCGTCCCTCTTCCCATTAGAAACCCCTTCATGCTTTGGCGGGAGTGGCTTTCTAAAGAGAAGAAGATGGGCGAAGAGCCCCAAGAAATCCCTCTGATTGGTTCTGCGAGGGCTTTTGCATGTATTCAATTTGATTTCACACCTGGCTATCGCCAGGATGAAAAAATTTATCAGGGGCTGCGGCAGGGCAATCCAAAATACGTTGCAGAAAATTGGTGTAACCAGATCGGCCATGTGAAGTTGCCCTCGTCGCCTGATCTTTGTTATCCACATCCAATTGAACTTCCAAAGGGGACGTTTCTTATTTGTGGAGACTGAGCCTGGGGATTCCCTCCCATCTCTTTGGAGGACCCTGCACTTTTGGGCGGTTGATGCTAGCTACACCCAACATGACACATGTCCCCATTTGGGGACAAAATTTGACCTCTAAATTACCAGATGATTCGACCCAAGACTGCTCCACAAATATCTACCATTGGACTAAAGGAAAAGGAATTGCAGTGTCGGTTTTCCTGCCTTGGGTGGCAGCATACAAGGCCCTTGGTGAATTAGGAAACATCGAATGTCGGGTGTCTAAGCAAGCGCGGCTTACTTCAGCCACCGTTGCTGAGCTTCTTAGAGATGAGCAGATCACCAGGCAGGCCACTTTACAGAATAGAGCGGCCATTGACTTCTTGCTCTTAGCCCATGGCCATGGGTGTGAACAGTTTCAAGGGCTCTGCTGCTTCAACCTTAGCAGCCGGGGGCAAAGCATCCACGCCTGCATCCAACAAATGCAAGACCTCGTAAAAGACATTCAATTCGAGAACAACAAGTGGTTTGAGGAAACAAGAGAACAAGTCAGCCATGTCCTCGAAACCACCACAAAAACAGCTGGCGGCTGGATGAAGAAGTTACTACAAAGCACAGGACTGCCAGAATGGGGAGCGCAACTTTTGCAAGACTGTTTTATTCTGTTGCTAATTTTATTTATAATTGCGCTTGCTTTTGCTGTTTTCAAAAGAGTTATCCTAAACTGAGTCCTTTCTTTAAATAATAAAGAAGGAGGAGGTGTGGAGGTCTCTCCTCCAAATGTATTGGTCTCTCCCCCAACGAGAGAAAATCACCCACCCGAGCCACCTGTGGTGGCTTTTATTCGGTCACCAAGTCCCCTGAGTGAAGAGGATTCTTCCTCTGATACTTGGGAAAGTGACCCAGAAATGGCAGTCTGAGCTTCTGCCCTCTTCCTTCAAAAGCCCTCAAAGTTTGTTAAAGTCTGTATTGGCCAGAAGTTTGTGTGTCCCCGCCCTGTATACTCCCCTTCTCTAGAACATTCTGTGTACTGATGTTGTTGATTGGATGCTGCGTTTGGTTACACCCCATTTTTAATTGATTTGCTCCCCTGCTTGTCCCTCTTCCCTTATCCGGAGCCTGAGTGGCTCAGCCCTCGTTCCGCCCCTAGTCCCGCCCCAAAACCCTTCCCCTAAAACCCGGTTGCACCCCCTCAGGGGGTCGGAGGATTCCCCAAGACCCTGCTTGCTGCACCCCTATTAAAGCCTGATCTTCTAAATCCTCTGTCTCTCGTCTCCCTTGTGAGCTGCGCTCGTCTCCATCGTGCTTCCTGCCATTCCTCCTGGAGCCACGCTAAGACTGCAGGCTGAGCTTGGACGCTTTTGCTCCCTGTCAAGGGCCACCTGCTAGCTGGCACCCAAGGCAGCATTGGTAAGGTTGTCCCGAGCGGCGACAACAAATTAGCATCTGATTGATGGTGTTCCCAAGAGATACTGAAGTACTTGATCTCCTGCTCCCCTAATGCCACCTTCCCAAATAATCTCACAGGCTGGGAACTGAGTGCTTTGCATTTGGCAATATAGAGGAAATACTGAGTGATTTTTGTCAAGCTTATGTAACAAAAATGCCTCCAGTCTGATAATTGTATACTGTCCTGTCTGTCAGACAGGAGCTTGGGTAAGTCACCACGTGTTTTGTGAAGGCATTTCCTCCTCACTTAGAACATAAACAGACTGAAAAAAATCACTGTTTCCAGTTATTCAAAGGTGCTTTACCCATTGCACTTGTGCTTCAGACAATGCCAGTTGTAAAATGCAATTGCAATGCAAGAAACTGATCCACTCTATTTAATTATAATCTTTCATAATTTCTGAATTTTAAGTAGAGTTATGAAGAATGACATGCTGAAGACTGTAATTGTTTCATAAACTAACAGTGAGGGAAATACTGGAGGACTTGATCCAGAAAGTAAAAAAGAGGAAACCAATACTTTGTAACATTTTATTCAGAACTATTCCTATTTTATTCATTAATGTACTATGGTAATTATCTGCTGGAAACAACAGCCTTTATCCCATTTCTTCTATTAGAAGATCCTAATTCACTGGATGAGAGGGAAATATTTAGATATCATTAAAAACATGGAGTAGATTATAGATTCCCAGGAGAAAAAAATGTGGCTTGTATCAAAAACTTAGGACACTAAAGGCTTGTAAAGGACTCCTCATTATTGGACTTTGTTTTGTATATGATGTGGGTTTAGATGTATTTATGTTCAAATTAGGATTTTGTTGGCAGAATTTGAATGACCAAATTTAGATGCAGGTCAGCATCAGTTACAAATCTGGTCTGTTGTTTGCATTTGTTGTCTTAGTGGAGCTCTTATAGACCAAGTTTTTTAATCCTGTGAAATCTAGGTCTTTGACAGATTTGGTCCCAAATTTCCTCATGTATTTCATGCATCCTGGAGGAATACCTTGAAAAAGATACAGGCACTGTGCTTTCTGTCCCTAATAATAATGAGTAATAATGAGCTGACTGTTTAGCTTTGAAGATGTCTTTGGTTTATTTTCACAAGCAATTTTCTCTCTATGGGAAAAACACAGTTTTAATATTGTGTTTTGAAGAAATTGAGTTTGAAAGAGGCTGTTGAAGGTTATCTGGTGTTTTATATCTGAAAAAAATACCTGAAGGGGACACAAACACACCCACCCTGAATATTGTAGAGAAATATGCTGGGTTTAAAGCATCTGGTTCAGTGCTAAATGAATATTTGTCTTGCCAATTTTATAGGTTTGGCCCCTGAAAGGCAACTGATGCAAAGATTTTGTGATAATAGTTGGCAAATATTTTGAATGTACATATGGGTGTTCCAAAAAAAACCAGCTGCAGCAGATTGGGGTTTGGAAGCGTTTAACGATGATAAAAGAAGCCCATCTTGAAAATAAACCATGGCCTGCAGGTGTCTGTAGTTGTGTTGTCTGGCTCAAGCCAACAATCTCCTGTAAACAGGAATTTTCTTGTTTCTGGCTCTCGTCCTTAGCTTTGCACCCATAGCAGTGGTAGAGCAATGTTTGAGCAGAAATGTTTGTGAGTTGGGTTGGTAATTAATCACGTGGTAACGAAAGACAAGGGAAGCACAACTGATTGTGTTGGCTTGAATTAATTATGATTTCACCTAAAGCAGAATTCCCACCAGCTGTTCAATGCTGCACAGCTCATGCCTGTGCAATTGGCCATTTCTCACCTTTACACATTAGTAGGAAACATCATAAACACACCAGCCCATTACCATGCTTGTCATAGCTCAGCATTTAGTGCCATGCTAAGACAGAATGAGCACTGTGCTTAGAAAATACTCAGTGAATTGTAACAGGTTAAGTAAAACTTGCCTCTTCATTAGAAATATCTGATTATCATTTATTGGGGATGTTTCACTGCTTTTCATGCATTCTTGGGGGTCTCATCTGACAGATCTTATAGGGGAAACAAAGTTTAGTTCAATGCTCATCTCCTGTGTGTGTAGTTATGACTTGAGGTCACAGTGCTTCGATTCAGGCAGCAGTTGAGTCAATTCTAATTTCATTTCTGCCTTGAGTATGTTTGCTATGATGGGATGTATAATTTTTTATCATTTAATAGACATGCTCTTTGCTGTAGTAGGAAGTTTAGGAAGCAAAAATAGGACAATCTTACACCCACATGTGTGCAAAAGTGCTCAGGTGCACTCTGGCTTTATTTTTAACCATGAGCTGGTGCCCTTTGAGCAAACCTGGAAATTTATAGCCCAGCCTAGTACAGTTAGGGTTGAAATATTAACAAAAAGAGAAGTAAATTGTCTGTATCTTTACTAAATGTATTTGACCTATAATGCTGGAAATAAAGGTTACACCATTAAATCACTCATTTCTGCATTTTCATGGTATTTGCTTCGTTTTCCCTGTAAAGGAATAAGTCCAGATTTTTACAACATCTGGCATATTTATAGCAATTAGTTCTGGACAGGTTGCACTGCTGTCATTTTAAATTGCAAAGTCCAAACACACACAAATTGGGACTAGAAATGATTAAGTCAATGAGTAAGTAGTTTATCTTACTCACTTGAATTGTAAAGCTATCAAACCTGACAGGTGTGACTGGTTTGATGCTGTTTGATTAAAATGGAGCATTTTATAAGTGTTGAATCTTTTACGTCAGTGGGAATGTGAAACAATTGATGTAAATACTGTTCAGGAAGACTGCTTTCTTTGAATAGAATATAAACCAATATATAGGAATTGTTGATAACAGAATTCAGAATAAAATACAAGTTTACTAGTAAACTGTGTGTTCTTGTGAAATAAATGGATCAATTATAATAAGTAAGGCTACTCTTGTGGAAAAAAGGTGATTTATTTTCCAAATTACTTTATGGTCATAAAGGTCGCTGTCAACATTCTCTTGTTAAGTTGCTTGACAGCTTTGGCTTTCAGCTGTAATAATATTGAAAAACATTTACAGAACCTACCGTAGTGCATTTCCTATGTCATAAATAAGTACTTAGCATATTAATTGTCTCCAATTGCTTATTATTGGCACAGATTTTGACACCAAAGACAATGACCTCTGCCAAAGCCACTGTATCATGGCCAAACAGTGATGAGTAACTGCTCAAAATCAGACTTTGTGCAAAAAGTTTAATAACAGAAGTACTTTTAAACTATGGACACTTCAGTGCAAGCTGCTGTAACTTTCCTAGGATGGGAAAACATGGCTGTGCATCTCTTCAGTAGTGGAAAACAGAAACCTTGAAACCCATTTGAAGCTTTGGAGTTGCCCTTCTCCTCTAGCTGATCAAGAAAGTTTGCTTGCTCAAATACAGAACAAAGGACAAGAAAAGTGTGTATTAGGGAAAAGTACTTTAAATAGATTGTTAAAAGGAAAAAAGATGTCTTTTGGAAAGTTCTCTTCATTTTGCAGCAATTAGTTACTGTATGTCTTTTCAGTGGAATTTTTTTTTTTAAGCATTCAATAAGGTATTTAATTGGATGTCTCCACTAATCTGTGGTTTGCTTTTGTTAGAAAAGAATTTGTGTGCTCAGATAATATTCTTTATTATTTTGAACTGTCTGATCACTGGGGTTTTTTATATCACTGCATGCATTAAACCTGGGACTGGCTGCTGAGTGGTGGACATGACACATGTTGAAATCAAAAATGTGACATGGAGAAGGAACCTCAGGATAAACCAGTCAGGAATGCTTCATCAGGTGAACAGCTTGAGTGTAAACAGGTGTGTTCAGCTCTCAGGAACTGAGAGAAATGGTAAAGCCAGGTGTGCTTGAAAGCTTTGCTGTGACACCCCCTAGACAAAGGCAATCTTTACTCTGTGCCCCTTTGTGTCTGGTTTTCATAGCAAACCCCAGAGACACAGAAATGGGACTGGAGTGCAGCACTGGAATGGCTGGAAGTGTTTCCCTTGGAAAAAAATGTGCTGTTCAGGTGATATATTGTTTGAAATGTCACTCTGCACATGGGACCAAGGCAGACTCAGAGCAGAAAAGGAATCTCTGGTGTGTGATAACAATGTATTTTAACACTCATGTTCTCATCACTTCTCTGCTCTTTTTAAATAGGAGAGTTTAAGAATTGTGCAGTTCTTCTCCTTTGGCTCAAAGCAGATTAGCAGAACTGGAGTCAGTGGAATAGTTTTCAGCTACCACGTGTCTGTCCCAGAGTTAGAAACAGGCAATACTTTAGGTAGAACTTGAGTAAAAAATATTCTTCTGCTGTCCTGAGTAGCAGAGACATTCAAGGAAGGTCTGTCTGTTGTTGAAACCACAATTCTGGAATAAGTAATAGCAGTTTAATAGCAGAAGAAATGGGTAAATATACGGCCCCTGTGGATTTCTGATGTTATTCCACAGTAGTCTTTTCATTACTTGAGGTAACTGGAGTAACTGTTTTTGCCAGTATGGTTCTATACCAAAATACCTCCTTGGCCTGCAGACTGAAAGATGGAACTGTTTGCATTTTGCAGTGTTAAAATTATTACATTTAAAAAAAAAAAAAAAAAAAAAAAAAAAAAAAAAAAGCAAGTTGTATCCTAACTGTGAATAGTTTGGTTTGAGAGACTCAGCTTTCAAGGTTTCTGTCTCAGGTTGCTTTCTGCATTCAAATTCCAATACTAACCTATTTAATTATTTGATTTGTGAGAATTCAGCTGAATGATATTTGCAGCCAGTAGAAATTGGCTTTGTTCTGTTGAAGTCAGAGCTGCTCCATATTGTTTGAGTGTTGGCCTGCAAAACTCTGAGCTCCTGTCTTGAAGCCTTGAGAATTTTCTGCCCTAGAAGGAAGAAGCTTCTACAGGAAGTCAGCTAAGAGATGCAAGAGCTTTAAAACAGTGGCTTACAAAGGATAAGAGACTAATGTATACTTGTGGGTTGAATTTTTCTGATTCATGTACTGGTCTTTAAATCACCACAACTTTTTATGTAAATGCTTTCAAATGCAAATTAGTGTAAGCAAGTGGGAGAATATGTGCAGAGAACACTTAAAAAAAGGCAGCTATGCACTGTTTAGGATCTCCTGTGAGAAACAGCTGCTGGGAGGAGGATAATCCTTCCAAGGAAATCCCTCATGAGCCATATTTTGTCCAGCTAGATGTTACCTCTCTCTGTGGATGCACGTATATGAAATGATTTTCACTACTCTTGCCTAGGATGTATAATGCAAGAACCCAATGTGTGTAAAATCCTTCTTTAATGCTCTAAGGTGGTAATTTATAGTTCTATTTGATGTTTAGGTAAGATGCTTGCTCTATCAAATATGGTGATTAGTCCCTCTTGAGTATAAGAGAGGGATTTCTGGCAGCAGAATTCTGTTTGACTGTAAAGCCTTGGAGGCTGGAAAGAAATCCTTCATACAAAAAAAATGTCTCTATATAGTTGCTCATCCACCAGATTCTAAAAAGAACCTCTAAGCTGTCAAGAAGTACAATATGATAAAAGCAGGAATGATGAAAAGGAAATGGCACCTTGCAGCTGACCGTATAAAAGCATCAATTCCTCCTGGGACTCCTGCATATAAAAGATAGGTTTCACTACTTTGCTAAGAACACTGGATCACATTAACTTATTCAAATAGGAGGTCAGATCACAGTGTTTAGGTTTAAAGCTGTCCCACACAGCCCTTGATAAGAAAAAATTGACAAATCACACTTTTGAATAAACTCATTTTAATCCTTTTCTTCCTTTTGAAGTAATAAAAAATATCCCTGTCATGCAGTTGCCATTGCATTTAATGGCTGTCATTTAGTGAAATGGAAAAATGATATCAGAACATAATGCCTTCAAATATGGCTAATAGCATTTTACATGAGGAAAAATACTTTTATTTTACATGAATATGGCTGTTAGTCTATGATTATTATTGAGAATTTAACTGCTTTGCCTATTGCGGCAGAGTGATAAGAACAGATATAACTCCTGTCATCCATATATAAAGACAGAGATTACTGTTGCTGAAGTTTTATATAATTTTAAGAGCTGAACAAATTTTTTGGCCAATTATCACTTTATATAATTTTTATTTGGTATAGTAAGCAAAATACCCCAAATTGTTGTGTTTAAAAATAATTCAGTGATTTTTTTGGCTTTGCATGTGTTGTCTGAAATATACTTTTATCTCAGAGCACATCAGTCTTGTTGATATTTTTGGCAATGCCATTGTACAAATGGGCATTAATTAATGCTAAATTACAGTGGGTTACATATGGAAGTAGAGGTGACAACCAAATGAGTTCTTGGTGATTAAAGTTTTCATGGCTACTTCACTAATGGAGCAGCTAAAGGACCTTCCGTTCTTTGTGCCAGACATGACTGTATTCCAAAGTGAGGAATTAGACTCTGATTTGCATTTAAGATGCAGCAGATCAACTCTTAATTATTGGAGGATTCTGCCCAACCCAAAATAATGAGACTCTTAGTTATTGGGAGTGGTTTAGGAGCACGAGGAATGCTAAATCATGGCAGGGTTTAGCTGGGATTTGAGCATGAGGCTACTCCAGCCCTTAACTGATTATTTTCTTGGAGCATATGCCTGAAACCTCCAGGTTTTATTTTTTAAATGGTAGTTAGAAACAAAAACAGCAGAAAGAAACTAGGGATGTCTTACAGTATGAAGGAAATATTAACAGTATTTCTAAGTAATGCTTAAAGGTGTTTGCTTGGAATGGGAGATTTTAATCCCATGCACTGTTTATTCCATGAATCTCAGTCAGGTTGTTGCTGCTGCTGATGTGTACACTTTGTTGCTTGTATGATGCCACAAAATCATGAATGTGGATAGTTTCATGGAGGTGGAGTTGGCTGTTCTCATTAATTGGTGGAGATGCTCATTTCTAGAATATTTCTGTTGCGGTTTCTGCTCATAGCAAGGAGGAGGCAACTCCCTCATGTTCTCATGGGTTTTTAAATTGTTACTTGGAGAAAAAGGATGAATGGAATGTCCAATATGGAAGAATGCTAACCAAGGATAATGGACAGTAACTACTGAGCTCTCCAGTCAGTGGCTGTTGTTGTTCAGTATCTCTCAAAAGAACATTTTAACTTGTCTTCTGTATTTATCATTCATGCACTGCCTCCAGCAATATTGCTTTGCATTTAATTTGTCAGAAAAGTTGCCAAAGATTTTTAGGTGAACAGGTAGCCTTTATTTTAAACACTGCTTTAAAGCTGAGCTGATACTTTGTATATTAAAATACTAGTGACATCACATTTAGTTAATAGGTAGGAAAGTTTAAGGACGACGTGTGTGCATAAACTTAACTATCAATTAATTAATTTTTTTTCACGATGTCACAAATGTCAAATATGAAACCTTAAGCTACAGTGCTGCTTTCTAATGCAATATGCTACCCTTGTGGCTGCAAGTATGGGATAAAAGGATTTGCTTTTCATCATAGGCCAAATTAAATTTTAATTGCCTGTGAAAATACAAATGTCAAAAACAAATCTTCAAGCCAAGATTATGATCCTTTGTCACAGATGTTATGTCCCCATTTAAAAGTAAAATAAGTGTTTTCTTCAGCTGAGGTATGTTTTTCACAGAATATTCTAAAGTTCTGTTTCTAAACACTGTGCTGTGATATATATGTGATGAGTGGTGTTGGTAGTAGAGGACAATCTCCATTTGTGGATGGTATCAGCAACTGTTAGGCTCAGTATGTCAGGTTTTTGGTGTCCCATCATCTTTCAGGGACATCAAATGGAACCTAAGGTGTAGCTGGTTAAAGGGCACAGTGGGACATCGACAGCTTGCATACAGAATCCCTGAGCAACAGGAGGCAAAGGAGAACTTTCTTAGTGGATATAAATTAATTAATCTGCTTAGTGCTTAATGCTGAATTCAGGAAAGGAAGGGAATGGACCTGAAGCTTCTTTTTGCTTCATTATACTTCTTATTTCCTGTTATTCCAAGGTGTATTAATCAGGAATGCTGGTTCCAAACCACTGTCAGACAGGTTGATCTGCTTGAGGTGTCAGTGGGAGCTGGGAGCCCAAACCTGCCCTGGGCTGAGCCAGCCATCTGCAGGTGAGAGCAACCTGCAGAGCTGCCCCAGCCCTGGGCAGCACAGCAAGGAGCTGGAGCTGCTGGAGAGAGTGCAGAGGAGGCAGCAGGATGAGCAGAGGGATGGAGCAGCTGTGCTGGGAGGAAAGGCTGGCAGAGCTGGGATTGTTCAGCCTGGAGAGGAGAAGCTTTGGGGTGACCTCACTGTGGCCTTTTGGTGCCTGAAGGAGCTGCAGGAAAGCTGGAGAGAGACAATTGCCAAGGGCTGCAGGGCCAGGAGACAGGGAATGGCTTCCCAGTGCCAGAGGGCAGGGCTGGATGGGATCTTGGGAAGGAATTGTTCCCTGGCAGGGTGGGCAGGCCCTGGCACAGGGTGCCCAGAGAAGCTGTGGCTGCCCCTGGATCCCTGCAAGTGTCCAAGGCCAGCTTGGACATTGGGGCTTGGAGCAGCCTGGGACACTGCAAGGTGTCCCTGCCAGGACAGGGGTGGGATGGGATGATCCTTAAGTTCCCTTCCAACCCAAACCACTCTGTGACTCCATAAAATACAACTCTGTAACTGTTTCATGCCAGAGCTGTTGGTTCGCTCTGATCCCACCAAGAAAGGCACAAGAATGTCATAATTTAAATGCTGTTTCCTGCAGCTAAAGCTGTAAAGAACAAGAGAATAGTATAGATTAACTTGGACTCTTTCAGGTACTGGAACCCTGATGTAGCCCTGGACAAGGCTTTTCTCAGGGCACAGCATTCTGTGCAGATTCTGACCATGAAAGGAAACTAATTTTTGGTCTTTAGAGATTGGATGTGGCTTTTGTTGGTAGGGAAGAACTCGTTTATCATTTGTTCTTTCACATGACAGTCATGGTCACATAATCATTATTTGCTGCAATCTGATAAAGGCAGAAGCTGCAAGTTGTGCTATTGCTGGAACTGAGTGAGAGCACTAAACAGAGGCTCCTGTGTTAAAGCTGACCCTTGATGTGCATTTCTCTTTGGATTGGGATCACTACAGCAGCTATGACTTTTGTGAATGGAAGAAAATAGGGAATAATATTTTTAAGTCTTTAGAAAAGCAGACAGGAACATAATTATTCCGTTTCATTCAATTATCATTCAAATATGGCATGTAATTGTAAAACTTATGGAACTATGAAAGTGGAAATTTATAATGATGCAGTCTTAATTTTATTAATTTAATCCATAAAGCAGATATTATACCAAGACAGACATCAAATTAAAACTCTCAGACTCTAATTAGCTTTAGAAGTCTCTTATGTCTAATTTATATGGCTGTCATAATTAATTTAAATACTGATTTCAACCTGGTCATGATGCAGAAAACTCCATTCAGTAGCAACCATTAAAGAAATATTAAGTGGGATCTTATTTTTTAACCATGCTTTAATTTACTGCACTATGTCCAATTGGCTTACATGAGTTGGACAATATTAAGGTATTTTATAAGAGAAAGAATTTCAAGTGGACCATGCCACAGACTATTAGGATTGCTTGGCCTGTCATGCAGAAGAAATGTGTATTGAAGTAGAGAATAAAATTTCCTAAATGTCCTTTGGATGACTCCATGAAGTCATCAGCTTTGAGTTGGTAAAGATACCTTTGTGCTCTTTTGCCTGAAGTGATGCAGGAGCAGAATTTCACTGTGTCTGGACCAGATTCAGTAAAGGACCACAGAAACTTGTGGGGAAATATCAGGATCAGCTGCTGTGTAGTTCTGAAAGCTCTCCTGGTGTGCAGAGCTCTCATTCTGTGCATGCCCTAGGCTTTGAGCAGTTCAGTGCCCATCATGCAAAATTTAATCCAAATTCTAGAGTCCATTAATTATTCCACCTAGCCTCCCAGTACAGCCCAATTCAGTAGATATTCTCTGGCTGAGAATCCCTGTTGATTTGGCATAGAGAAGTTTATTTATGGATTCTTTGTATTAATGGTTTATGGCCTTTGCCTAAGTTCCAGGGTGTGTATGCCATTGGCAGCAACCTTTCTTCAATGGGATATTACTGAAATAAATATCTGGGAATCTGTCCATTAAAAATTGTCAGTAGATAGCCACAGAATTCAGTTATACTTAAATCTAGTCCAAGATTTATAGCTTTGAAATTTACACGTATAACCTGGTTAATCCACCCTTTAAAGTGTCCTGTTAGGCTACTTGGAATTCCACCCTCAGCTGATGTAAAGTTGCCTCAGGCATCTCCAGCTATTTCCAAATGGGAAAGTTAGGAAAGAATAATTAATGAGTTATCACTTTGCTGGTTGTTAGATACTCTATAGATAGTTGTGTTGAGTTTTCCAGCAGTTTTGGAATGTTTTTTCTTTGTTTATGTAATCTTTAAAATATTATTATGCTGAAGTTGAGGCAAGTGTTTGAAATTTTAGGTTTATACTTAGATTAGGATACTTATTTGCATCTTGGTTTCTCATTTCTGGTCCATCAGAAAGCAAGAATTAAATTTGCCTGGTCTGACCCTATTACAATCTTTCTAAAATAAATGAATCTGTAAGAAATGGAAAAATCCCTTTTAATCCTGTGCTTAAATGAAAAAAAGAGTCTCATTTTGAAAGCGGCTGCATAACAGTGGATTAGGCAATTGTGTGAAAATGAGTTTAGAAAAGCCAAGACAACATAAATACAGTCATATAAGACTAATTATCACTTCTCTGGCATATGATAGCTGTCACATTTTTCCACTGAAAATATGGATACTAAGCTTCAGAAAGAAAGGGAAGGGGAAAACAACAACTGCAGAAGCAGGTAAAAGCTATATTCTTCCTTGCTGGATGCAATAAAGAGCTGGCACATGAGGAGTCATTCATCATGGAAATGAATGGAGTAGTTTGTTAAACTTATTTCACAGATGTGAAAAGAAGTTTAACTGTCTTCATTAAAGTTTATATAGGATCTTTCAGCTTCTGTGTTTTCCTTGAAATTGCTTCCCTCCAGACTGGGGGGCGAAGGGGGTGGGAAACCCATATTTATTTGTATACCTATTGCAGCTGACTTGTTTTTTTGGTGGAACAGTTGATTTGGAACAATTTATGGTGACAGAGATCTCACTTCAGATGAGAGAGGGAGTTGTTTTGGTTGGTGCCTGGCAATTCAGGTAGCATGCAAAAAAGTTGATACCTTGTTTTTTTTAAATATTTGGAAATATGGACAAATTTTGTCCCAGTATAAAATGTAATTTTCTCTCACCTAGATTAGAAAACATCTTGAGAGAAGGAATAGTTCAGGAGATTCTTCACTTCAGGGTTTTTTATTATGTTTTTTTTAGGAGGTATAAGTGACCAAGTCCACATTGCCATGAGAAATATTTTTTTAAATGTTTTATTTTTATAGCCTTCTTTATTTCTACATGAAGGCTGCCTTTTTGCCAAGCCTGTGTGGCCCATTTCCCTCTCACTTACAGCTGACTTTCAGAAAGTTCAATCTTCTCTTTGCCCTATCTTGTCTTCTAGGAAAAAGCCATGCTGCTTCCCTCACCTTTCTGATTTGACATTCATGCTTCTTCATGGCTGTCTTAAAATGTTTTTCAAGTCTGGTTCAAATCATCTTTTTCTTACACCTTTTAATCTATTATTGCCAGTCAGTCAGCATATCACTCTGCCAAGCTCAGCTCGCTCTCCAAGTCCCACAACTCATTCCAAATGTCAAGAACCTTTCCCTAGAACAAGTCTGTTATGCTTCAAACAAAACAAAAACATTGCCATCCTCTAATTTTTTCAAGAGCTCCACAGAGAAATTCAAAACGTTTACTGTGGAAATGATCTATGACCTATAATGAGCCCGGTATTTCCCCTGTAGTTATCCACGTGAAGCCTGAAAAGTTTGCATCAGGAGGAAAAGTCCAACAGCGGGAAAAAAGAATCTACAGAAATTTGGGGTATGATTTTCTTACAGAGTACTGCGCACACAAATTCTAGTTTGAGACATTGATCTTTGTCAAATATTGTAGATTCAGGTGAGGAGTTCAGTCAAGCTGGTGGAGAACTCCCAGAATTACTGAGGTTGGAAAATCCCTGCCAGCCCATGGAGTGCCAGCTGTGCCCAATGCCACCTTGTCCCCAGCCCAGAGCCCTGAGTGCCACAGCCAGGACTTCCTGGGACACCTGCAGGGATGGGGACTGCAAACCTCCCTGGGCAGCTCCTGCCAAGGCTGAGCACCCTTTCCATGCAGAAATTCCTGCTGCTGGCCAAGCTGAGCCTCCCCTGGCCAGCCTGAGGCTGTTCCCTCTCCTGCTGTCCCTGTTCCCTGGAGCACAGCCTGACCCCCCGGCTGTCCCCTCCTGGCAGCAGTTGTGCAGAGCCACAAGGTTCCCCTGAGCCTCCTTTGCTCCAGGCTCAGCTCTTTCCCAGCTCCCTCAGGAATTCTCCAGACCCTTCTCAGCTCTGTTCCCTTCCCTGGACACTCTGCAGCCCCTCCAGGGCTCTCTGGCCACAAGGGTCCCAGCATGGACACAGCCCTCGAGGGGCTCAGCCTGTGGATCCAGGCTGTCCAGATCCCTCTGCAGGGCCTTGCTGCCCTCCAGCCCCACTTGGTGTCATCTGCAGACTGACTGAGGTTGTCCCCAATCCCCTCACCCCTAAAGATACTGAACAGCAGTGGTCCCTGGAGAGCCTCAGTGAGACATGGAACCATCCCCACCATCACTGCTGTGATACAATGCAACTGCCCAGCAGCTCAGGTTCCTCGAGCACAGTGAGCAGTGAAATTCAGCAAGTGCACAGGGAATGGTTTTTTTCCCACCATAAGAGCAGAAGTGCATATGTTTATTTGCAGTTGCTAGAAACATGAGGGATGATCTGAGTAACTTAACAGTGGGAGGGATATAGGAAACAAACTATGACTGTTTCGGTTAGCAGAGGAGTGGAATTTCAATTGCTGATGGTAAATAAATGAATCAATAGAAAGTAATGAACTTTGTGAATTTATTCCTACAGAATGATTTCATAATTTTTTATGGTTTAGTCCTAAAGCACACAGAAAGCTGCAGCTCATTCTTATCACTGACATGACCTCTCAAGATTATCAGTATTTCAGAGTTGGGTACCACTTCAATCACGCAGTGAAATGCTGTAGGTAGCACATATAAAATTCCTTTGGTGTGCTCCTGTGACTCAGGAGTGCAGCAGAACTGGCAGCCTGCATTGTTAAACTTGTCATGATATACATGAGAAGTGCTCTGTGCAGGATCATGGCGGGTCGTGGCATTTGCAACCAAAAAAAGAGAAGGGAGAAAAGAATGAAACCCCACATGGAAAAGCTGTTAGAGGAAAGAGGTTTTGTGAGTCTCCATGAAGCCATTATGAATAAAGTCTAAAATTAGCATTAAAGATAATAATGTAAATGCAAGTCTGTAGAGGTTATTCAGAGAATTAAAAAAGGCTGTATTAATATTTACAGCTATAGCCAGCTGCTGCCTTATATACTCCAGGCACACTTTTGAATTTAGGTTTTTTTTTTTAATTGCTTATCAGTTTAAATAGATGTAAATACTTAAATGCTCAGCCTGTCTTGTTGTAATATGGATAGGTTGAAATAAGGGCCTACAAACTCCTTACAGACAAAACTGGGGGGGAAAAAGGATGGACTTCAGCAGTTGGGGCTAAGCCTCACCATGGCAGGTTTTAGAAACAGATCAGATGGAAAAATTGAAAGACTGTTCTTCCTGTGCCAGTAGCTTAATGACCTGCCAAAAGGGCAGTGATTTTTACCACAGCATTTCATAGAAGATCATATAGAAGCTGTGGCTGCCCCTGGATCCCTGGAAGGCCAGGGAGGGACAGGGCTTGGAGCAGCCTGGGACAGTGCAAGGTGTCCCTGCCATGGCTGGGGTGGCACTGGATGGGAGTTAAGGTCCTTCCAACCCGAACTCTCCTGTGATTCTGGTATTTCCCTCACTTCAGTCCAAGGAGATCCTTTAGAACTGCTGTAGGAAGCACACACTTTCCCTCAGCCAAGTTTGTCTACCTGTAGCACTTCAGAAAAGCATCGCAGTGCTGAGAATTCATCAGAGCAGTGCTCATGAACAGGAAATAATTTCACATTGCCTCAGGTTGAAACATGTGGTTCAAGTGCAAATTGTATTTGCATTGTCTTACAGCTCCCAGGAGCAGCACATGTGGGAGGAGAAAGGCTGGCACGCTTTTCCTAAGATTCATTTCGATTTTGAGTTTTCACAGAGCAGTTCTGAGTTCACAGCGCCTCTCCACAGCCTGCTGCAGTGCCTGGGAGGTTTTGTTTGGAAAGCTTTGTTTGCCTTTAGCTGTGCCCATGCCCTGCCATGGTGCTGCTCTTGTCTGCTCTGGCAGGAGCTGCAGGTGTCTGGCTGGCTCGTTGTCTGCTGTCCCTCACTCATCTCATGCCTTGTCAGTCCTTTGACAAGAGATGGGTGCTTTGTGAAATTCATCAGAAACATTTATCGGTGGTGTAGATTCAAAAAGTTCCTTCTTAAAAAACAAAACCCAACCAAAAAACCCCAAACGAAAACCAATACAGTGTTTTTGATAATACAGTAAATCTTGAGGGCAGTGATTCAAAGTGAAGGGTTCTCTCCTTGTCACGACTTTTATATCTCCTAATAGAAATAATAGATGTTTTTTGTTCTGCACCATTTGAAAGAGTTCTAGCTGGTAGAAAGTCATAGCAAACAATTAAATACATGTGTTTTTTTGCTTTTCTTTATTACTTAGACTATGACTAATTACTTAAAAAAAAAAAAACCAAACTATTTGTAATAAACAATTTAGTTGGCTTGGTTTTAGGCCAGCGTTGGGTAACTTTTTTACAGGGAAATTTTAAGAAGTAAGAACATAATCATGCTTAGAGGCACATCTACATCTTGCAGTTTTTCTAGGTTAATGCTTAATATTTCCATCTGAATTCTAGAATTTCATTGTCTGGTTAAAGTGTAAGGATTCAAAATTTAGGATTTTTTTACCTTTTTTATGGTAACTTGGTATTCATCAATGGTGGTTTTGTTTCTTTTATTAAACAAAATTTACTAGATTTCAATCAAAATATGAATGCACAGGGAGTCAAACGCTACTTATAAAGACCTGAATCTTTAATTATATGAATAAAACTGCCTGAATTTAAGAAATGGACAAAAATTGTTTTCTCTTCTAAAAATTTCCATGTCTTTTGGACACTGTAAGGTATTCCCCAAGCCATGACCTATTTCTATTAAATTTCTGTCATTAGTATTATTTACCATAGGTTTTAATTGTATCAAATTGATTTTCACCCAATCTATAGCACCTGTATTTGGTTGATATATATGTGTTGTTGCTCTTTTGGCTGGTGTGAATACCATCAGGGCTTCTCTTGTCATAGACTGTTCATTAGGGACAATTATAGTCTAATTTTTTTCACTAATACAGTATTTGCACCAAAAAAAAACCAAAAAAAAAACCCAAAAACCTCACCCAAATAAGACAAACAAAACAACAGCTAGGAAAAGGCAGTACCACAGACACCCAAAATAAGCTTTTTCTCTGTGTTTTTCCTATAGTTGAAATGCCAACAGCAGGACATAGGGAACTCCAGGTGTACCTCATCTTTTGACTTGATGCTTTCAGGCTCAAATCAGGTTGTCTTTGAATACTACTGGCAAATAATTATTTTGGTGAATTATCCCCTTATACTTATCTGACTTAGAGAATCAAAAGAGAGACAGTATAGAGTTTAAGAATATTGTGCTTAATTCCCATTTGAACGCTTCAGAAATGAAAGAAATTAAGAACGAATGTAAAGATCAAGTAGAGATAGAAAGGAGCAAGCATAGAGAAGGGAGTGCTTAAGAATGCAAAAGTAGCTAGAAATTAACTTAAATACACTTTGCTCTACCCTGCATGAGGTTGTTTAGGTGTGTATCTTCTCGAGGGCATTTTCAATTTTTAATTATTTTTGGGTTTTATTTGTTTTCTTTGGTTTTTTAGGTTTTTTGTTTGTTTGTTTGTTTTTGAGTTGGGTTGGTTTTTTTTTTCAATTGCTGTGTTGCTTTTATGAACCTGCCTGGACTCTATTCTGGCTGATGTTTCAATAACTGCTGCTTCTACCCTGGTTCTCAGTGATTCGAATTCTGTGACCCTCTGGTTTTATTTTAATGAGTAGCCTGGGGGCTGTGTGAAAGCCATGTACTCCCAAACAAAAACACCCTTGCCGTCCGGGAGGTGTTTTTCTCAGCTTGTAAAAACCAGGTTCAGTATGACTATAAATTTGTTTTCTGCCTGCAGTGTTCCTTTTGGCTTCAAATAGGAGAAAACAGCATTGTAGTTTAAGGAAAAATTAAGAATTAAATCGGTAGATGGTGCTATAATCTTAGTTTTAGCATGTTAGTGCAACGAGTCTTGAGAGGCTTGCTGCATGATTTCTTTGCACCTTTGAAAAGGAGTCTTATAAATATGTAATCAACATGATGCTATAATTATTTTACATGTTTGACATTTCAAATACTTTAATATGGTCTTTACTCAGAAGGCAAAGCTATATTTAGGTTTAATTCTTGATGAGGATCTGCTGGACAAGCAACCGGTGTGATTGTGGAGAAAATGCAGATTTGATTGTGCCCACTGTGGCTTTTTCCAGAGCTGTGGGTTGGGTTTGCTGTGCTTCCACCCAGCCCATCTGCCAGTGGTGTGTGAGAGGAGATCTGCTCTTTGCTCTGAGAGTGCTCATCTCACTAGACCCCAAGGGATCTCTGCATGCTCAGCTTATCTCCTTCTCCTTTCCTTTTCTCAGAGGGGAAAGGGAAGAGGGTATTTTGGGAGGTTTGGCTGAGGTATTTGTGCTTTTGAGAGAAGAGGAGCAGTCAGTGTAACCTGTTGAGATGACCCTCTGAGAAAGGGAGGCTCTTTGTACTCTCTGGCTCTGATGTGTGTGGTCTGACTTCAGTGACTAAACCCCAGATATTTAAATACGTGAAGGTGGAAGTAGTGGCAGTGATAAGAATTCAGTCATCATTTGCAATGAATTCAGAATTCAGGAAAGCAAGTGGCAAGCAGAGGCTGCAGCTTGGAGGGAACTACACTCTGCTAGCAGAGTTACCCTGAGTATCTAGAGTTTGTGCAGCACCAAAGTTATGAAAGCCAGCAGAGGTACCATCGAGGAATAGTGAATGGAAACAAAGAAAGATTCCAGGAATAATTGTTTATTTCTAAAAGTGAAAGCATCCCCTCGCCCCTTCAGAGGCTCTGGTGGCAGATCCTAATCAGGTGCTGTGGATGTGAATCCTTGCCCAGGGCTGGAAACCAGCAGGACCAAGTGGTCACCTTGTGCTGAGGTCAGGAAAACCTTCAGTAAGAGTTTGCCAAATTTTAGTGTGACCTCTTGGGATGAATGACTCTCCTTAGTTCTGCCTTTGCATGAGTCCTGCACTGCTCCAGCCCTCTGCAGTGTCACAAATCAAGCAGAGAGCACAATTCTGTTCTGCAGAGCTGTAGGAGTGTGCAAGGGCTACAGTTCCACAGGGGTGCTCTTGCATTGATGGCAGGGGGAATTAGGCACTGAAAGAATTCATTCCCACCTTATTTTCCATTTCTTAGCCTCTGTTTCTTTGCCATTACAGACTTGGTCCTTTCAGGGAGGGCTGACAGTGATAATTTCTATAAGCCTCTTTCAAGTAAGACTCAGGATATGGAAATTGTATTAATAGCAAACATCGTTAATTTTCACATGTCCCTGTTAATGAGTCACAAAGATGTAACTAATTTGTACTGGTATAGTGAGAGCACTTGAAAAGCAATTTTTGTGGTAGAATTACTGTTATTTAGAATGCAATGTTCCTGTTCTAGAATGACCAAAACTTAGTGTTTCTCTCAAAAAAAAAAAAAAA
>VZRM01004162.1:8280-20697 GCA_013397955.1 Grantiella picta
AGCCCTGGCGCAGCCCCGCTCCCGGCACCGGGCGGGTGTTGCCCGGGCGGTGCGGTGGGTGCGCGCCCCGGTCCCGCGGGCCCCCGGCGTGCCGGTGCCGCTGTGCGGGGCAGCGCTAGGCGGGGCGGCCGCAGGGCTGTGGCACCACATGGATTTCCGAAGGAGCGGGAGCTGTTGGGGTTTCATCCGTTTGCTTCGCACGAGAGAATTCCCCGCAAAGCCGCTCGTAGCCAGGGCCGGCCGTGAGCGCACGTTGCTTCCCCGCAGCAGGCCCCGAGGGGCTCCGCCCCATCCCGAGGAGCTCCCGGGGCTGCCAGCTCCCTGGAGCCCTTGATCACCAGCAGCACTCACATCCCTCCCCGAGCAATCCGCTTTGGTCTCCATGTGGCTGGCAAGGTCTGGCCTGGGGCTGCAAGGAGGCTCCGTCTCTGCCGGAACCAGGGAGGAAACTCCGGCAGCGCCGGGCCTGCCGTGGCTGGAAGGTGCCTGCCGTACCCGGGATGGGCAGTGGAGCCCAGCGCTCGGTGCTGCCCTCACACGACTCGCGGCACGGCAGTCACCGGGGGAGGGTTGGCACCTGAAGCCACCCACAAAGCTCCATCAGCGGGGCACGGCCGGGCCATCACTCCTCCTGAGCCCGCCAGATAATGCTCTTAACCCCAGAAATGGCTGCCCTTTCCCGCAGTTTCCAGCCCTGGGTGCACTTTCGGGACAGCTTTATGGGCAGCATGCTCCTCCTGCACACTCCACTCGTCTCACTGCAGAGCCGGGAGCCTCCTGGAGTGCAGCTAAGGGTTCTGTTTGCGACCTTTCACTGGAGACACTCCAGAAGGAACCTGCCTGCCGTTTTCAAAATGACCCTTACATCCACAGATGGCTTTAAATTACCTTTAAAAAGGCAGAGGTGCTTCTGTAGTTGCACCTGCGTCCCCCTGGCATCACGGTGGGTGCTGGAGCCATCCCATCCCTGGAGTGGGATACACAGTCTGGGAACTGGGGATGAGGGGCCAGGAGGAGAGGCCTGGGGAGCTGGGGAAGAAGGGACCAGGGAGGGCGGGGGGCGAACAGACCCCAGGGCACTTTGGGGCTGCGGGGTGTGAACCAACTGGAGGAACAAGGACAGTGTCCCGTTACACTGTGCCAGCTGCAGGACCCAGCATTGCCTGACCATCTGCTCTCCCCCAGAGCCACTACGTGGCCTGCATGGCCACCATCCTGAGCCAGATGGACAAGGACCACTACAGCACCTATATCCAGGCGTTCCCCTCCCGGCCTGAGCTGATGGTGAGTGCTGCCCCACAGCAACACCGGGCCCTCCAGCACCAGCACCTCCCTCACAGCATCCCCCCGGAGGGCACTGCTGTCCAGATCGGCCCCAGACACCTCTCCCTCCCTTGCAGGACTTCCTCATGGAGACTTTCATCCTTTTCAAGGACCTGATTGGGAAGACGGTGTACCCCTGCGACTGGGTGGTGATGAACATGGTGCAGAACCGGTGAGGAACTGGGCTAGCAGTGACCCACAGGTGGACACCAGGGCTGGGTGTGAGTGTCTGGAGAGCCTTGGACGGGGCATGTGGACGCTGGAGCACGGCTCTGGGCATTCAGCAGCGCAGTGGTGGGCACAAGACCCCTGCCTGTCCCTCACTGGGGGATGGTGGTGGGCACGGGGATGGTGGACACACCAGGCTGGGCAGTGGGCACGCTGGTGTTGGCCTCAGTGCCACGACTGCTCACCCCCAGGGAGTTCCTGCGTGCCATCAACCATTTTGCCACGACCCTGACCGAGATGTTCCTGAGCAACAGCGACTTCGAGCTGCAGGTGGGTGAGCACTGCCTCGGTCCTGGTTTGGGCCAGGGGGGTTAGGAGAGGACCCAGCCTGGCCCTCAGCCGCCTGTGCCACCCGGCCTGGCATTCATCCCTGTGCTTCCACTGCAGCTTTGGAACAACTATTTCCACCTGGCCGTGGCTTTCCTCACCCAGGACTCCCTGCAGCTGGAGAACTTCTCCCCGGCCAAGCGCAACAGTATCCTGGCCAAGTGAGTCGCCACCCCGCCTGGCCCGCGACACCTCGGGTCCCTGCGCCAGGCTGCCACCGCGCCACGAGCTCAGGGATTTTGGGATGAGCCAGTCGGGCTGTGCTGCACCCCGAGCTGCAGCGATGCTGACTGGTCACCGCCCCGGCAGGTACGGGGACATGAGAGCCACGATTGGAGCGTCCATCCGGGACATGTGGTACAACCTCGGTGAGCCATGGTGGGCAGCGACGGGGGATCTTTGGGTCTCCGTGGGCTGATGTCCAAGGGTGACTGTGGGGAGCAGGGCACTGCTGGTGTGGGCATGGGAGGCTGCGTGGGTGTGGATCTGCCCCCAGCCCTCCCTGTCATCCCAGGCCGGCGCAAGATCGAGTTCATCCCGGGCATGGTGGGTCCCATCCTGGAGATGACGCTGGTGCCGGAGCTGGAGCTGCGCAGCTCCACCATCCCCATCTTCTTCGACATGATGCTCTGCGAGCACCAGCTCACCGGGAGCTTCAGCCGGGTGAGGGGCAAGGCTGCTCCTTGGGGGAGCAGGGCGGGGTGGGATGTTGTGGGAACAACCCGCACCGGGGGATTGGCGCGGTCTGGCAGCAGGGACGGGATCCGCCTGTGCCGGGCGGCCTCTGGGGAGGGGCTGCTCAAAGCTCAGCCCATTCTCATCCCCTCTCCGCAGTTTGAGGACGAGATCCTGCGCAGGCTGGACAGCGAGGTGGAGGGCGGCCGGGGAGACGAGCAGTACATGCAGCTTTTCAAGAGCATGTGAGTGTGCAGTGACGTCCCTGCCACTTTGTCCCCGGGGCACGACCCGTTGCTGTCACCATTCCCTGCCATCCCACTCCTCCTCACGCTGTGCCCTGACCCGGAATGTGCCACGGGGAAAGGGACCTGCGAGGAGGAAGGCTGGTGCCTGAGCAGCACCGTGTGTTCCCTGCACACCTCTGCTGCCCCAGCCAGCCTGCCCTGCCCGCCCCGGGTGTTACCTGTGCCCCAGGCGATGCCCCTGTCCCTGGTGATGTCCCTGCCCTAGGAATAAACCCATGCCTTAAGTGATACTCCTGCCTCAGGTGACGCCACTGCCCCAGGAGTTATCTCTGCCCCAGGAATTACTCCTGCCCCAGGTGATGCCCCTGCTCTGCCCAGGCTTTGGTCGTGCCCTCTGGTGCTGAGCAGGGCAGTGGTGGGAGCGCTGCAGAGCTGGGTGTGCAGTTGGACCTGTGGTCCGTTCTCCTCCCCAGCCTGCTGAACTGCTGCCAGAGCCACCCTGAGCTCGCCAAGCCTGGAGAGGACTTCGTGGAGCTGGTGAGCGGGCTACTGGAGCGGCTCATGGACTACCGGGCTGTCATGAACGACGAGAACAAGACCTACAGCATGAGCTGCACCGTCAACCTCCTGGTGGGTATTTGTGCCCTGCTCCAGCTCCCTGAGGCTGGCAGGGCTCACCCCCATGTCCCCAGCTCTCTGGGGCAACCAGGGCTTGTTCCCACGCTTCCCCAGATCCCCAGGGCTGGCAGGGGTTGTCCCTGCATTCCCTCAAGTCCCCACGGTGCTCCTGGCACAGCAGAGATGGGGTGAACATGGTGCCAGAGCTGACATCCCCTGGCAGTCACAGTGCAGATCCCCAGGGCCATGGCCAACCCCATCCGTGTGCGGGGACAGTCCTGGCAGCACCGTCACCCAGAGGGTGGCAGTGTGGGGGGCTGTGGCATGTGCCACCCCTGGGGTCGCTGAAACTGCCTCCTCTGCCCTTCCACAGAACTTCTACAAGGAGATCGACCGCCAGGCCATGTACATCAGGTGAGCACAGCCCTGGGGACACAGCAGCACCAGGGGTGGGGAGTCCTGAGGGACAGGGTGTGGGGAGGAGCGGCAGAGTGGCCTGAGGGGCAGGGTGACAGAGCTCTGCCCCCAAACTGTGCTGGCTGTTGTGCCCCACACATGAGGACTGTCACTCTCCACACCCAAATCTGTCACCCCCAGGTACCTGTACAAGCTGAAGGACCTGCACATCAGCTACGAGAACTACACAGAGGGAGCCTACACGCTGCTGCTGCACGCCCGGCTGCTCACGGTGGGCACGGGGACACGTGGGGGTCTGAGGGGGATGTGGCTCTGGGGACTTTGTGTGACAGGTCCACCTCCCCTGTGCAGTGGTCAGAGGAGCCGAATGCAGCCCCTGTGCCAAGCCCACACGGCCCCCACCTGCACACCCAGCGCCAGCTGAAGGAGGCTCTGTACAACCAGATCATCGAATACTTCGACCAGGGCAAGGTGAGTGTGGCCAGCTGCCCCTACAGACCCTGCAGCCCCTGAACCCCTGCAGCTGGAGGGAGCTGGGCTAGCCCAGGGCAAGCCTGGCTCCCTGGCCACACCTGCTCCAAGCCCCCAGACGCCATCCTCAGAACAGCCCCTCACTCTCCTCACTGCTGCCGTGGGGCTGGAGCTGCTCTGCAGTGAGCCTGGGCTGGATGGTTCATCCCACAGCCACTATCCTTCGTCCCATCCCTATCCCATCCTGTTCCATCCCAGCACAGCCCAGTCCTTGTACTGCCAGGACAGCTGGGACATCTCAAAGGCTTGATGGGGCTGGGGGGCTCCAGGGCTGGAGATTTTGGGAAGCCAGGTCCTGCTGCTGCCACTGGACCCCCAGTCCCCACGGCAGAGCCCTCTCTGCACTCCTCACAGCAGGCAGGGGTGCAGGTGCCCCCACAGGCAGGGTGGTCTCTTCTGGAAGTCCCCAGTGCCCCCTGCCCCAGCTCACCCTGTCCTGACCCTCTCTTCTCCAGATGTGGGAAGAAGCCATCCACATCTGCAAGGAGCTGGCGGAGCAGTACGAGAACCACGTCTTCGACTATGAAATGCTGAGTGACATCCTGGTGGGTGCTGCTGGCAGGGCAGGATGACAGGGATGAGCTGGGGAGGACTGGGGGTCTACAGGGCTCCATCCTGCCCCTCTCCCCTGCAGCAACGGGAAGCCAAGTTCTACGAGAAGATCCTGAAGGTGCTGCGGCCCAGCCCGGACTACTTTGCCGTGGGGTACTATGGGCAGGGCTTCCCCACCTTCCTCCGGGTAAGCGGGACCAGGAGCAGCTCCACCCCTGCCACCTCCACACCCAAGGAAGCCCACGCCTCACTGTCTCCAGCTGGATGTAGACCACAACTCTCTGAGTGTCATCATCCATCCAGCCCACTCCTTACCCACCCACTGTCCCATTCATCCATGCCTGTCCTGGAGATGAGTGCCCTGGGGACAAGGTCAGATGGTTTACACAAATTCAGTCACTCTCGCCATCCACCCATGCTGCCACCGCCCTGCATAAGCCACCAAATTTGTCAGGCAGGATTTTTACCCTTAGTGACATTGCTGGGCTGGCACCGGTCCTGATTCTCCATGTGCCTTCTTCCTTTTTCCTCTAGTTGCTGGGTTTGGGGAGATATATTTTTCTAGAGGGGGGTGTCTCCTGCTAGGCAGGGGGCTCAGCCTCATCAGTTCCTGCACCCCAATGCTCTGGGACACAGCCTGAGGGGTCCCTGACCCCACTCTGGCGCTGGGATGAGCTGCCACCTTTCACCCCTGCAGAACAAGGTCTTCATCTACCGGGGCAAGGAGTATGAGCGGCGGGAGGACTTTGAGATGCAGCTGCTGAGCCCCTTCCCCAATGCTGAGAAGCTGAAGAGCACATCTCCCCCTGGCCGGGACATCACGGACTCTCCAGGACAGTGTATCCTCTGGGCTGGGGATGGGGCTGGGAGGGTGACTCGGTCCCTGTCCATCGCCCTCCATGCGGGAATTCCCGCAGTGCCTTCCTGTATCCCCGGGGTTCACCCCTCTGGATCCTGGAGCCGCTCTCCCCAGCAGCTCCATCCCCCTGGGTGTGCCCGTGGCTCCTTCACTCCCACAGACATCCAGTGCTTCACCGTGCAGCCGGCGGAGGAAGCCAAGGTCCGGCTCAAGGGCCGGAGCATCCCGGAGCAAATCACCAAGTGAGTGTCCAGCACAGGGAGCCCCTGCTCTGCTCCATGTGGGTGGGATGCAGTGGGGATCCTCTCCCATCTCTGCTGCTTCCCTCCTCACAGCTTCTACAAAGCCAACCACGTCCAGAGGTTCAGCTACTCACGGCCCTTCAAGAGGGGTCCGAACGATCCCGACAATGAATTTGCAGTGAGTGCCGGGAGGAGCTGCCAGGACCCTGGCAGGGAGGGACAGGAGAGCTGTGGGGGCCCTGCAAGGAGCTAAGGGTCCAGAGGAGAGACAGAGGATCCCCAGCCCTGGGATGGGGAAGGTGGTAGTCCCGTGCCCATGGAGGTGGAAGCGCCCCATGCCACGGGGCAGCCGGGGGTGACCCAGGTTGATGGGAGGAGCAGGGGAGTGACTGCTGCTCTTCCCACAGAACATGTGGATCGAGCGGACAATCTTCACCACAGCCTATCCCCTGCCCGGCATCCTGCGCTGGTTCGTTGTGACCTCCACTGAAATGGTGAGGAGGGAGCTAGGGGGCAGCAGGGCCCTCCTAGGATCCTGATGGGTACAGCCCTGCCAGGGGCTCGAGCCAAGGCATGGGGAACATGTCCTGCTTGTGCATGGGCAGCAGGGACAGGGTGTGGGGAGGAGCAGAGGTGGTGGAGGGAGGTCAGCAGCTGCCAAGGCTCCGTGCGTGGGCTTTGTGCCTCTGTCAGAGGTGGGTGCTCGGCTGACATCCAGAGAGTCTCAGGAGCCACGGCAGTGGAGATGTGATGTGCTCTGGCTGGGCTGTCACAGGAGGCCCGGCTGGGCTGTCACAGGGTGCTGCAGGCACAGGAATGAATGGCTGCACGGGTGCTGTACGTGTGTCTGCTGTGGTGCGCGAGCTGCGCACCCCACTGTGGCACAGCTGCACCCCAAAGTGACACCGCTGGATACCCTGTAGGGTCACTGCTGCCTCGTGCCCGTGGGACTGACCCTGTGCTGGGAGCAGGGACCAGCATGGCCAGCACATCGCCATAAGCTCTCTCTCAGCCCCAGGCACCTGCTACCGGGGGTCTGAGGGGCTTCATGGGGTGACGTGCAGCCCCAGGGGTCCCTTCTTTGGGGATGGGGAGAGCCCACCCTGCCAGCCCTAACGAGCTGGCAAGGTGGCTGTGCCAGGCAGTGCTGACCTCCCCTCCCTGCACACAGACCACCATCTCCCCTCTGGAAAACGCCATTGAGACCATGATGAAAACCAATGAGAAAATCATGAGCGAGATCAATCGGCACCAGAACGACCCCAGCCTGCCCGTCAACCCTCTTTCCATGCTGCTCAATGGCATCGTGGACCCTGCTGTCATGGGTGGCTTCACCAAGTATGAGAAGGTGAGGACACATAGGGGCTGCGTTGGGGACAGTTGGGGACACCCAGGACTGGCACCAGCACCACTCTGCCATCCTCAGCCTGGGTGGAGCTGGGCCAGCCCAGCAGTGGGACTGAGGGGGGGCGTTTCAGGCTTTTTTCCAGGAGTCCTACATGCAGGAGCACACTGAGGATGCAGGGAACATCGAGAAGCTGAAGGACCTGATCGCCTGGCAGGTAACGGGCACAGCATGCCTCCCGTGGGGACAGCTGCTGCCGGTGTCCCCTGTCCCAGGGAGCCCCACAAGTCCCCAATCTCCTGCAGATCCCACTGCTGGCAGAGGGGATCCGGATCCACGGGCAGAAGGTGACAGAGGACCTGCGGCCCTTCCATGAGCGCATGGAGCAGTGCTTCGAGCAGCTGCGGGCCAAGGTGGAGAGTCAGTACGGGGTGCGGGAGATGGTGAGTGCCACGGCGGTGGGCGTGGGGCAGGCACGGCCGGGGGGCACAGGCAGTGCCTGGCACCCTGCGGGTGACACTGGACAAGCCAACGCAGGTGTGGGGCAGCAGGTAGCAGCTGGGTGGGGCCACAGCTGGGGCAGGAACAGAGTGAGGGGCACTGGGCATGGGGGACCTCAGGGTCCCTGCCCGCCCCAGGAGGGGGCACAGCACTGCTGGGGGGTGGCTGGCACTGGCACACAAGCAGGACTGGTCAGAGAGGGCACTGCTGGCCCTAGCTGAGCCCAGGGAAGGACTGGGGAGGCTCTGCCCTCTCACCCCTCCTGGCTGTCTCTCAGATGTTCTTCGAGGACCGGCGGAGCGGACGACCCCGGTCCATAGCCTGGGTACCTGACTGGGACCGGCTGAGCCACGCTGGAGCCAGGCAAGTGCTGAGGGGAGTGCTGGCCATCCTCTCTCACCATCCTCACTCCTCCCTGCTGCGCCTCCCTTACTCTGCTCTGCCCCAAGTGCTTCTCTCCCACCTCCCCAGTCCTCTGCCCTCCAGCCTTCCCTTTATGCCAAGCGCATCTCAGGGCTCCATCCTGCCAGGCCACCACAGTGGTCCTGTCACTATGGGGGCCATGGAGGAGAGACACTCCATGCGCAGCCCCCAGGCTCACCTGGACACTGCTGTCACCTGAGCCATCCATGCTTGTCCCCCACCCCTCCTCCGTTGAGCTCTGCCATGGTGCCTGGCTGAGTGCAGCCACTCCTAACGATGCTCCAGCTGGTCCATGGCATAGCCCTGCTTCCCCTTCTTCTGCTGTCCCTCACCTGTCCCAATCACCCCACAGCACGGAGGCACCGCCGACCCCAAAGCCTTCCCCCCGCCCCTCCGAGAGCGAGGACCGCAGGAACGAGCGCAAGGAGAACCGTTCCAGCTCCATCTTCGGGGCCTGGCGGCACGACCCGCGCCAGTCCATCTCGGAGCTGCCAGAGCCCAAGGTGACGCTCAGCACAGCCCTGGTGGTCCCCTGAGGCCCCACTTGCACTCTCCTGGGCATGCTGCTGCACCCAGCCTGGATGGGACCCTCGGGGGGCAGGTGGCAGCCCCTGCTGCAGGGAGGGCAGGAGCAGAGGTTGGAGGGGCACAAGGCTGGAGTCCTGGGGCTGCTGTCCAGCCTGGCCCCCTGAGGTGCTGAGCCTCCCTCTGTGCCCCAGGACGAGAAGTGGAGACTCTCCTGCAACATGAGCGAGAGCAGCCTGAGCTCTGACGGGAAACAGCCCTCGCCAAGCCGACCTGCGGCTGCTGCTCAGCCCAGCGCTGCAGGTACTCCCAGCCAGGGCACCTTCCTGAGCCCCTACAGCCCCACGAGCAGGGCTGTGCCCTCCCACACCACCCCCAGCTCTGCACCTCAGCAGAGGCTCCTTCACCCCAGCCCCGTGGTGGCACGGAGTGGGAGCACAGGCACATCCCCTGCTGAACACTCCCTGTGGGGCTGCAGCCATTGATCCTGGACCTTGTGCCACTGCGTCTTAGTGCCAAGAGCTGTTCCTGGTGGGAGCCAGCCCCCTGCTCCTGGCTGGACTCACCCCACACACCCACTGGGCCCATCCCTCCCACCTCTCCTGCCTGCACAGGGTCGTCCTTGTCTCCCACGGGCTTTGGCGGCCGCGTGAAAAGCGCCAGCAAGCTCCCACCACTGCCCCGCAAGATCAGCCCCGCGGTGTACGAGACGTTTCTGGAGCAGAGTGATGCCACGGCCGGAGGGAAGGTACTGGAGGGGAGGTACCTGCTGGCCCTGCCCCCCAGTCTCACCCCCCCTCACATCCCTCTCTGCTTGCAGGCATCCACATCCCCAGCAGCGGATGGGAACAAAAGCCTCAAGTCACCACCACTGCCACCACCCAAGTCCAAGCGACTGTCACAGCTCTGACCCAGTGCCACCTGCAGCTGCGCTGTGTGCGGGGGCCACCCCTGCCCAGAGTGCCCCTGTGCCCAGCTGGCTGCCGTGCCCACAGCCCTGCTTGATTCTCACCCGCTGGACCACCTCTTGCAGCATTGACACCCAGAGCATCCCGCACGGCAGTGGGACTCCCTGTGTGCACCGGGCACTGCCACCCTGTGTCCTGCCAGCTCTGGCTACTGCCACCCTCCAGCTGTCCCCTGCAGCTGGGACCCACGTGGGCATGGATGCTTCCTAAGCCACGGGAGCTGTGCTGAGCTCCCACACACGAGCCCCTCCCAGCCATGAGGACAGCCCTCCCTCCACCCAAGCTGCCCTCGGACTGTGCCACCGGCAGGGAGCCAGCAACCCCCACAGAGGCATTTCTGAGCCATTCCTGCCCCCCACTCCCAGGGCAGCTCCCACCCCTCGGCTGCCCGCCCCATCCTGCAGCACCAGGACACATTCCTGGCCTGGACAGTGTGACTGCACAGGACCCAGCCAGGTGTGCAGGGACACAGCAGGCACACAGGCCTGGGCAGTGCCACCTCTCCTGCCCACACCTGCAATCTGCACCAGGCATGTGTCACTGCCCTGACTGGCCATGCCATGCCACGCTCAGCTCTGCCTCTGCACTGCAGCCACAGCTAATAAAGAGCAAACACATCAGCTGGGCATCCGTGTGAGCCCCAGCACCCATCCCTGCTGGCCCACAGCCCACCCAGGGGCCTGTCCCCAGCTGGCACCACCCCAAAGCACAGGGACTTGCTGTCCTGAAGCAGGGAAAGGCCCCAGGAGCCCAGTGGTCACTTCCCCCGCCGGGCTGTACCGGCCAGGCACAGGGAGGGGACTCACTGCTCAGTCCCTGAGCTGGCACAGGGCTCTTTATTCAGGTGAGCTCAGTCATATTTACAGTCTGTGTTACAGGGGGACCTGGACCCGTAACCAGGGGCTGGGGAGGGCAGGGGCTTCCTGCGGCTGGGAGCTGCCAGCAGTGGGTTCTGGCCTATGGGGCAGAGTGGAATCAGCTCCTGAGGCGAGGGCTGAGGGAGAAACACGGGGAGAAAGAGCCTCGTGCCACAAACACGGGGCCTGGGAGCGGTCGGGCTGCGCTGGTGCCAGGCTCTCCCCACGTTCCCAACGGAGCAGCGGGTGCTGCCTGCCTGGCTCCTCACAGAGGGTTGGCTGAGGAAGCTGCCAGGCGCTTCCCAATGTAGATCCTGGATGGGAGAGAGTGACTGTGAGGCACTGGCACAGGGTGCTGGGCCCCAGTATGCCAGGAGCAAGGGGAGATGGCAGCAGACCACGGCAGCAGCTGGGAGCAGTGGTGCACGACAGCACCAAGGGTGAGCAGCCCAAACCCAGGAGTGTTCCCTCCACCCCCAGTCCCAGGCTGAGACACCCAGACACTCCTCCCAGCCCCAGGGTTAGACCCACCCCAGACACTCACCCCAGTCCCATAGTGAGACACCCAGACACTCACCCCAGCCCCAGGGTCAGCAGATGGCTGAGCAGGAGCGAGGGGATGAAGAGCAGCAGCAGCTCTGAACTGAAAAGTCTCTTCTTCCTCCCCACTGCACCTCCCTGCAGGCTCCACAGCACTGGCTGGGGGGAGCACACAAAGGCAAATTCCCTGGGAAAAGTGCATGGTTAACAGGGGCGTGGGGACAGCAGGACGGGCGTCAGCAGGATGTGCTGCTGGGGGACACAGGACTTACTTTGGAGACAGGTACCGAGGGCAGCGGGTACAGGCCCAGCCCAGGGACGCTGTCAGGCGTCGCTGCCTCCACTTGGCTTCCTCTGGCACATCCCACTGGAAGGAGACACAGGCAGGTCAGAGCAGGGCCTGGGGGCGCAGCAGGGTGTGGCGGGGGCACCTCCCTCACCTGCCGAGGGTGGGGGCAGCCCGGTGGGGGCTGGCTGTGGGCAGGCAGCACCTCACTCTCCCCTGGCTGCTCGCTCCCGTGGCTGGCTCCGTCGTCATCCCAGGCTGGGGAGCCCAGCACGAGCAAGGTCCTGCAAACAGAAACTCTCAGTCACTGAGCCCAGCCTGTGGTCCCCACTGCTAGCCCTGGCTCAGCAGGGCTCTGGAGCTCGGCTGCTCCTCGGGACTCACCCGTCGCCGCTCTCTGTCTCCAGCTGCGCCTCCAGCAGCATCCGCTCCACGTCGGCGTGGCAGGAGAACGGCGAGGGTGCCAGCTCGGGCTCGGGGCAGCCTGGGCCACACCGCAGCTCCACCCAGGAGCCTGCAGGGGCTGTCAGCCCCTATGCTGCCCCGGGCCCACCCCTGTACCCCATCCCGTCCCGGCCGGGAGCTTTCCCCTACACACCCCACACCCCTGCCCATAGACCGCGGGAGCACCAAGTGCAGTCTCTGATCCAGGACGTCCCGTGCACCCCAGGGCTGCTCTCCGGGGGCCCGCATGTGCCTCTGACCCCACTCCCGTGGTGGTCATAACCCCCTGAGACCCTCACTGACCCAATCCCCGGTGCACACCAGCCTGCCCAGGATCCCCGCGCTCTCCGGCTCCCGGCGCACGTCAGCCCCCCGGAAACCCCTCTGGGGCTGCCCACTGGCCTGCTCCCCATCCCCGGTGCACATCAACCACCCGGGACTCCCGGTGACCCAGACCCCCACGTGCGCACGTCCGACCCCGAACCCCGGGCTTCCCATGGTCCCGAAC
>VZRM01004162.1:75967-111867 GCA_013397955.1 Grantiella picta
CCCCCCGGGCACAAGGAGCACATCTACGACGAGCCCGAGGGCCGCGCTCCCCGCTCGCAGCTCCCCCTCACCTACATCTACGACGAGGCGCGGCCCCCGGGCGAGGCCTGGCGCACGCAGGGCCACGATGGCAAGGGCGGCTACGAGTATCCCTACAACCCCAGCACTGACGACTACTCGGTACCCTCCTTCCCGGCCAAGGCCAAGGGCCTCAAGCCAGTCCCGGCCCCCAAACCCCAGGCGGCCTTTATCCCCAGAGGGGCAGAGAGGATGGAGGACCCTGGCAGGCGGTGGGGCAGCGCTGCCCCTGAGAAGGTGCTCGCCAAACCCAGCCTCAACAGCAGCAACAACAACAACGTGGAGGTGCTGTACAGCCAGGTGGTGAAGCCCCAGCAGCTGCAGAAGAAGGAGCAGTCTGTGGATGAGTACAGCTTGTCTCCTCTCTATGAGGACTTAGGGGAGATATAAGGTGCTGCTGCTCTGTGTCTGTATCCCGGGAGGGACTGGGCATCCTGGTGCCAGCTGGGCTCCTCCTCCCTGGGGTGGCTTGGGGATGTTTGGGCTCAAAGCCCCTCTTGCTCACCTGTGCTGAGTGGCTGTGTTTCCCTGGGGGGAAATAGCAAGAGAGCTGTCACTGGTGCAGATCCCAGTGTGTTTCTCCAGCTCTGGAGCTGGCTCCACTGTGCCTTCTGATCTGCAGGAGGGCTGATATTTTCCTGTACCTGCTGCTCTGGCTCTGCTCTGGCTTCCTCTCTGACCAGGCTGCAGGGCTCTGGTGCCTTTTGTGGTGCGTGGAAGGCTGCTTGCCCTCAGTCTCCAATAGTATTTTTATATAAAGTTATTTTAATATTCAAATCTGTATGTCTCAGAATGACACATTTGCCTGGGGCGTGGATGGGGAGATGATGGTGCATGTTTGTGTCTGTGCCAGAGCTACTGAGCTAAGAGGGAGCCTCAAAGAAAAGTGCCTGCCAGGTTGAGCTGTGGCTGGGATGCCCTGATGCCAGGGAATTAAGGGAAATGAGAGTCAGGCTCAGATATGTGATGGCCTCCGGGCAGAAGGCTGGGCAGGGACAGGCGCCAGCTCTGCTGCAGCTCAGTGGCTGTTGAGTCACAGGATCTCTCCTTCTCCAGCTTGGTCCCATTGCTCCCAGTTGCTTTCAAAGGCCTGGAACGGCCCAGTCTGGATCCTGTTTTATGGCACAACCTGTGATCCGTGCTGTGTGGTTTGGGTGATTGCTGTGTGGCCAGCTTTGGGCAGAAACACACCCACGGGAAAACCAGGTTGTCCTCTTGGTGCTGGTGCTGGTTTTGAGAGGGCATATGTCCCTTCTGTGTGGGGCCAGTCCAGGCACCCTGGCACTGGCTGTATCCACGTCTGGATGGGACTGTTGGTGCCTTCTGCAGGTTTATCAGCCTGCTGACACTGACAGAACAGGCAGGTGACAGGCAGCACTGTGCTGGACCTGTGCAGAGAGCTAAGCACAACTTCTGCAGCCCCAGCTCAGCCCCAGGGAGACACAAACCACTGGGGAAGTCTGGAGGTTCAGGTCCCCAGGCTGGTGAGATGGTGATAAGGTGATGAGCTCTGGGTGTTTATCTTACACCAAATTTGCAGGGGGAAGTCCTCATCCTGTAAAAATACAGCTCAGCTGTAGCCAGGACCAATTTCTGGCTGTTGCCCTTTACTGGGTCCTCTTTTCCACTGGGGTTTTGCTGCAGGAGAAGGGGAAAAGTCTAAGGGGTTTTGGGAATTTGAGGGGGGCTGAGATGGTTCCAAAAACTTTGTTGCCTCCCTGTTGCCCCCTCCCCTAACCTGATTTTGTCACTTTTCTGTTGTTAACTGGTTTGCAGGCCCCAGGCTGGGCCATTTGTGTGTTCATTTCCCCCTTGGCTCCTTCCTGCACCCCATAAGCCCCTATCCCCGTGCCTGCCTGAGTGTCTGACCCATCTTCCAAGGCATCTGCCCTTGATGTCTTGCTGAGATGCCAGGGCATGGGGAGAGCCAGACTGTGCCCTTGGTTGGATAGCAGGGCCTGTCAGAGCTGGGATCCCAGGGAGAAGAGATGGCTCTGATGGGATTGTGGTGCTTCCCTCACGCCCTGGCTCACCTGTAGCTGTTTCCCAGGAAGCACAGGTTTGTGCTGGGATAGCAGTGCTGGACATGTCAGAAACTACAGGCAGAAAGTGAACTTAAGTTCACCTCTTAAGATCCAAAAGGAGGATAACTTTATTTTGAAACAGCTTTCAGAACCACGTAAGTAGAACGCAAACTGTGCTGGTGCTCAGCCTCAGGGGCTCGGTGAGACCACCCCACTTCAGCTTGGTCAAGCTGCCCTCTGCTCCTGCTGTGCCAGGGGCACCTGGCCTATACCTGCACTGAAAAACAGGCAAGCTCTGGGCAGGAATTCTCTGGAATTGCCCTGGCTTGGCACTTGCTGCAACCCCCTTCATGAGCTGGGGCATTGGACAGCAAGGCCAATCTTGGAAGCAACCAGATTATCTGGGAGAGCAGAACTCCAGCCTTTAAGATTTAATTTGAGTCCTGTTTTATGCCTATTCAAACACCCCACTGAACCTGCTGCTGTGGGATGAGGGCAGCTCAGCAGGACTGCCTGCCTTGTCTGGCTGATTTCCTCCCTGCCCTGCCTGCAGCTCTTCTGCTCCCACTGACAGCAATCTGTGGTTTGTGGCCTGTGCTAGGCCAGTCTCAGAAACCCAAATTTGAGGCAGGCTGGTGACGTGTGCTGGCAAGAACCGGAAATACATGGTGCTGCTGCTGCAGGGGACAGCTGGATCTCTGGACAGAGGGTCCCAGAGCAGCAAACTTCCTGCAGAACTGGCTCGGTGACGAACACAACCGTGAAACAACAAGGAGGAACAAACGATGGGAAGTGCCTGTCTGACCAAGGCCAAGCTCAGTGTCTTGCCTGACCACATCCGGCCTGGTGCAGCTGAGCCAGGAGCTGTGGCTGCACAGGAGCAGGTCCTGCTGCTCACTCACTGCAGGAACTCCTCGTAGTCCTTGCGGAGCAGGGAGCCCTCACAGGAGCCTCTCCTGGCTGCTGCTGCTGGTCTGAACGTTTGGAGGGGAGAGGAAGCCATCAGCAGGGGAGCCACTGCAGCTTTGGCTCTGTTCTGAGGCTGCAAGACAGGGACAAAACACAAATCCTTGTGGGAGGAGGTGCTGGCTGTGCCTCGCCTTGCTGGTGCTACACCCAGCCCTGCTGGGCACAGGGAGGTGGTGCCTGCAGCCTTCCTGCAGGAATGTGACCAGGAGGGGACATTCTGCAGGAATGTGACCAGGAGGGGACAGGGACTCACCTGCCTGGGCTGGTGCCGCTCTGGGCGCTGCTCCCGGGGCTGGGGCTGCTGCCGGTGTGGAGGTTTGTACAAGGAGCTCTTCAGGTATTTGTAGAGGTTGCTCCTCAGGTGCAAGGGGTTGTAAGCAACTTCCACTTCCAAGTTGTTCAGGGCGCTCTGCTTGGAAGAAAGGATTGAATTTGCTGTGGGGCTGTGACAGATAGAGGCTCTGGGATTTGCATGTTTGTGGGTTTTTTTTCAGGGAGAGTGTTGCAGACACTCCAAGCCACCCTGCAGTGAAGGGTAAAGGGATTTTTGGCTGTGCTGCTATCTCCAAGGAGCACTCTTAGCCATGTAACTGCAAACAAATCTTAATGGATTTAAACGTTCCCTTGCAGGATGCAGTCCTATCCTTTCCCATGCTCAGAACCAGCCAACAAGCTGGAGCTCCCTGGCTGGGCAATCACCCTCAACTCTGCTTCACGAGGCCTCTTCCCCTTCTTCCCTCCAACAGACAAGCAAATTGCTCCAAAGGACAGGTGTTCGCTGTCCCTGAAGAAAGCTGTAGGATATAATGTGTGCTGGGAAGGAGTTTTGGAGTGCTTAGTCACATTCCAGCTGTCACTAGGCATTGTCACAGCCATTTCCTTCTCTCGTTGTCTGATAAGGTGATAACGAGAGCTGATAATGAGTGACTCACCTCGATAGGGCCCTGGACTCTCTCGGGGTGCTCAGCCAGCAGGGCTGGGAAGGCTGATGGCAGCAGGAGCTCTCTGATGGCCACTGCTTTGACCAGGAGGGTGGCAGAGTCGGAGGGGACAATGACATAATAGGAATGCACCACAACGTTCCAGTTTGGAACAGTGTTCTGGGGCTCACGCCTGGCCAAGAGCATCCACTTCCTTTTCTAAAGGGCAAAATCCAGGTGTGAAAAACAGGCAACAGCCACTTCCTTCAGCACTGTCACCACTCAGTTCAGAGGAGACACACACATCAGAGAAAGGACACTATTCTGCAGTATGACATTTGTTTTGGTTTTTAACAAGTCAATTAGTAAGAAAACCACCGAATTTTGCTTTACAGCTTGTCAGTACTGGCCAGTCCTCCACATTCCGAGCCTTGGTTAATTATGTTTGCAGTTAAAGTCACAAGTCTAACTCCAGCCCTGACATTTGCACTTCACACCCCCAAACACTGCATTTCTGGTAGGTTTGAGGGTCTTCTCTAAGGTCTGATGTGCTGTAGCATCTTTCCAGCAGCTGCCTTGGCCGAAAGGATTTACAAGCCCAATTCTGTCCCATGAGTTGAAGTTTCAGCTCTGGAAATGTTTCCTGGTTCAGGCCAGACAGATGTTACAAGGTTTGCCCTCAGTATTCCTTTCCCTCCCCATCACACTGCAATTTTCACACACTCACCAGGAGGCTGTGACACAAAGCATGGAAGCTGTGCTGGTTTGTCTCCAGTTCATCCCAGTCCAGCTGCCAGCAGCTTGTGGGTTTGATGATGAAGGGCAACCCATAGAGCACAGACTCACAGACCCCTTCAGACTTCAGAGCCCTGCAAGGACACAGCTCGTGTGAGTCCTTTTCAGCTACTGACAGGATGGAAATCGTTGTAAGAGCAACTGCACAGCTCAGAAATTACACTGCTTTTCCTATAAATAAATCTCAGAAAACATACTAGGAGCATTTTTATGCTATGCTGTTCATGCTGTTGTGCCATAAACTGCTGCCAGGAAAGCGAGTACATTCTTAGGTGAAAACACAGCACTCTGCTTGCTTTTTTTTACTGTTAGTCCAACTAATTAGCTCAGGCTCTGGCATCCAGTTAATTGCTGTGGCCTCATAAGGTAGTGAGAGAGCAGAACTGTTGCAATAGCACTTTTCACTGGGGGGGAAAGAGCTGTTGCATGAATGACACCCATGGTGTCACACTCATGGAGTGCCATGGTGACACCACATGTGACTGTGCTGTCCCAGGAGAGGAAGAGTTTTGGGGCTGGGGGTTTTTCACACCAAAATTCGACTCACCAGCACTTTTAAGTCCCCCAGAGCCTCCTGAGGACGTCACCAGGCTCCAGGATGACAGAGGAAGGTGAAGCTGCTCTCACACCCCTCCCAGCTCCCCAGTGGAAGGCACAGAACAGCACTTACTTCAGCACCCTGAGTTTGTACAGCACCGTGGACGGCCAGGCTGCCACGTGCCACGGAGAACTGGGATCTGCTGCTCTCCCAGTGCCATCAGCTGTCCCCAAAAGCAGGGCTGGGTCGAGCAGCCTCTCCTGCAGATCGCACTTCAGGCACACTGGGAGAAGGAGAATGGTTTAGCTCACTGGAGCTGGCATTGTTTAGCACTTCACATCCTCAAAGCATTTACAAATTAATGTTTTTTAGCAACTACTGAGGGAAGGACAACACTAAAGCCTGACAACCTGTCCCCAAGTCCCTCTGTAAGAGCCTTAATTTAAGTGCAGTTCTGGCACAGACTCTGTTTTAAACACAGTTTTTAGGGCTATTCAACTCTCAAGGCTCCTTTTTACCTTAACCACGTGGCCATAAATTCACATGCCCCTCCAGGCACGTTTTTGCTGCAGAATGGAAATTATTGCAGCCTCAGCAGCAAACCAGCAGCTTTCTAAGCCTGATGACTTTCCCAGTTATCCACAGACCCTACTTGGGTCTCTAAATGGGAGGGACGATGCCCAGAAGACAATCGTGGGTAGCCTTTAACGCTGAGGGATTCAGGAGAGAAAATAAAATACTTAAGGTGTTCCTGGATGCAGCAGTGTGGCCAAAGCCTCCTGAGGGAAGGAGGAGATGGAGCTGTTCCCTCTCGATGCCATGGTCATGGAGCCACGTTTTAAACAGCATCTCCAGGCTGATGACATTGTCCTCCACAGTTTGGACCTCGATGTCCATTCCCAGGATTGCCATGTCTGCAGGAAAACCAAAAAAATAGGTGAAAAAGCAACATTATTTTCAACCATTGGAAAGAAGATTTATCTGATTTCCCATATCTAGTGGTTATGTAAGTTCCCCTTAAGGTGCAGACAAATGTAGCAGCTTTTAGGCATGGAGAAATGTGGGCTGGACAGCAGAGTTAGGCAGGGCATAAAGAAGACAAACCCTTGCAAAAAAACCCCAAAGAAACAACCCAAAGCATCCCCACGTAGTACCTCATCCAAAAGAGAAGCTAGCTTGAGGCCCAGCAGATAAAAACAAAATAGAATAAATAAAATAAAGTGAAGGGAAAAAAAAATCAAATTGCAAAATGCATTAAGACATGCAGTACACTCACTTGTAAATACAGACAGCCTGGCAACACCAATAGCTTTACCACACAGCCAGGACATGAAAAAGGCTTTCTGAGAAGAGGAATAAATAGCAGAAATAGCCTTAATTCCCCACTGATTTAAAAAAGCAGTGCTACACCCATTTATACCGAGAAATCTTTTCTTTATGCATTAGTATTTCTAGTTGGCAAAAATGTCACTGTGCATTAAAAAAAAACCCCAAACAAATAAACCCCCAGAAATTAATTCATTTCTACCTGGCAAATAACCCAGGACTATTGTAATGACTAATTCTCCAAAGGCTCTGCAGGACACATTTTCTGACTCTCCCCACCTCCCAGCCTCGAGGAAGGGATTATGTTGGTTGTGCCTCTGCAGCAAAGCAGAGCCAACTCCCACTCACAACATATCTCTGACGCTGCCCTTGCTACTAAAAACCTTTCCTTATCATCCTCTCTGACTGTCCTTGGCTGCCAGGACATTTAATTCTTCTTTTTTTTTTTAAAGTTGGAAGCTGTTCTTCATGAACTGAGCCTTGCTCCCCTTGCCCTGATACTGAGCCGTGCTCCCCTTTCCCTGCAGAATTCACTATTTCAGGCTGCTCCTGTTTTGGATGCATTCTCTATGGATTTTAGACTTGGGCTTCTCTCAGGGATGTGCACTGAAAAAGGCATTAACAGCTCAGAAGACAAAGCACCAGGAAATCCATGTAATTGACTTTTACAAACAGCAAAACACAGCTGACAAAGGGAATTATTTGTGTTTTGGGGCTGGTAAATGCTTTAGTTCTTCCCTCAGTAAATATATCCCTGGTTTGGTGGTTTTTTTTTTTTATTTTTTCCTGTGTAATAGATATTTAATCACACATCTGAAGCTGGCACAATACACAACAATTTTAAAAGAAATTAAATGCATTCATTACTTAGGAAAAGCAGGTTGGGATAATAACAACTCTTGTGCAATGAGTCTCAAACTTCCTGGAGAGCTGAGCCCCTGTAGAGAAAGGAGCCCTGGGACTGGCTGTGGCCATAAAAAAGGCATTAGTGCTTTACCTGCAGGGCTTGTTTTTTCTTTTTCCCAAACAGAAATAGCTGGGATGAGTTATCTCCAGCACATGCAAAATATTAAACTTTGGTAGCAAAAAGTCTGGCAAGGCTCAGCTGCTTTCAGGGAGTGTCACGGGGTAGAGGCAAGAGAAATTAATAATAATAATAATAATAGGTTATAAATTAGAGGCGAGTCCATCCAACAGGCATCCTGTTGGTTATTCTCCCAGATTATTCCCACCACAAATGCCATGCTCTCCACGGGGTTTAGTTAAATCAGTTGGTTCTGATTCTGAGATCTGAGCACTTCCAAAGCTCTTCTAAGATCTGCCAGTGTGAGTTTTTCAAACTCCTGAAGTCTTTTCCAGCTGCCCTACCTGGGAATGAGCCCGTGGAGAGGATATCCCAATCCTGCTCTGGATATTAAAAGTTCAAATAGCCCCTAAACAAATTAATGGAAGAAATATCCTCAGTGAAATGAAGCTCTTAATGAGGTGCTGCACCACAGTGTTTATTTTCTGGTTCAACACTGCACTAATCTTGCACTTCCTGCACGCTGGGTCTTGCAAATTCAATGTTCTTTACTGTAATTTTTTGATAGTAAAATGGATTTCTTTTTGCAGAAATAGAAGAAAGGATCTCCAACAGGTAGGAAGTTCTCTTCATAAACCAGTTGGGCTCCTTTTTCAAATGCTTCTCTTAGAGAGCAAATAGTTCATCTAGTCAGAAAAATTAGAATTCCATCACATGAAATTTCAATGGCCTTTATATCCACTTTTATGTTTTCATTGAATATACTGGGTCAAAGGGCTACACAAGAGTCCACTTTTAAAAATAATATGGTTGGGTTTGCATTCTCCAAAGCAGCCCTGGACAGAGGCACAGAGCATCTCCTCCAAGGCTTCCCTGCAGGATTCCCAGTTCCTGCTGTGACAGTCGACCAGAAATTTGCTACTGCAACCACAAAAGATGAACAGTTAGAGAAAAGCAACACTGCATGTCCCTCAGTAAAAACAAAGGTCCTACAGAAACAACGTTTAGTCCTCTCTCCCAGACTCCACATTGCTGGGAAGAGTGACTTCCACTGACCAACTCAGGTATTCACCCTCTTAATTAGCTGATTTTTTATCTTTGATGCTGTTTTTGCTTACTTGCTGCTGCTTTTCTCCATGCTTAGAGTGTTTTACCCCCAAAACTCAATGCATTTTTCTCTTTCCCTCACACTGCCTTCCACTCACCACTGCTGGGCTCCTCTGCTGGCACACACTGCTCCACATCCTCAGGCTCCAGGAAATCTCTCTTCAGCACCTCAATGACCTGTATTCTTCGCAGATTCACAAGGTCTACGTCTTGCAGCTTCTTTTCCAGCTGCTTTACCATTTCTTTGCTGGGATTACTGGTAAAAATTGTGATCTGGAACACAAATCAGAGCATGCAGGAGCTGCTTCTGCCCTAATCCTCCCTTGAGAGGCAATGATGTTGAGTAGCACTGGTCCCACAATGGAGAGAGGAGAAATCTTGCTGAAAGAGCTCATCTATTCAAAAGGAGATTTATAAGCAATTTTTTGGAGCTTTGGCTGATATTTAATCCCATATGAAATGGATTGAGAGGTTCACTGGAGGAGCATCTAGAGGTTTTGTGCCAGAAGTTTTGTGCTCTGTGGTTTTGCACACTCAGTCTCTGTGTAAGGAGTGATCTATACCTTAATTATTGTTGAAATAGACTAAACTGGGCCTTCTCCCTTGCAAGCTGAATAGGAATTTTATATTTTTTAAACACACATAGTCTATCCTAAAGTTATTTCTTAAGAGAGCAGCAGTAGGTGTGATTCCCACCACCCAGTTTTGGTGTGATACTGAGAAAAGGAAACAAAAATTCTTCTTATTTTGCATTAAAAAATGCTTATGATGGGGAAAAAATTGCAATCACTACAGTATCTGAAGCAGAAAGAGACCTCTTTTAGAAACCTTTTGAAAGGGTAAAACTCTCTGCTGTCAGTGATCACAGCCTACCCTGCAGCATGTCTTACATCCCCTTGCAAAAAGAATTGCATAATCTAGAGGAACAAGGATTGCTTAGTGGAGTAAAAACTCCCTATATTCGTGGATAACTTAATTTTGAATGTAGTTTGTTCCTCCAACTATGCTAGAAAATGTCCTGGATTTTGTTGCATGTCTAAAAAAGTCTCCAAAATGTGCTCTGTTTGTTCCAACCCCCAGCTTTAAAGCACAAATCACTTTTCAAATGATCAGGAAAAATACCTCAAGGCCCTAAGAAAAGCAGAAATGCAGGAGAAATGTTTCCTGGCCAGGCACTGGGAGTGAGTCTGAATTGCAGGCCGATCACAGTGTGACTCTGTGAGACTCTGAACAAAGTAGAAAGACTTGTGAAATGTCACTTGTGGGAATCTCAGCTTGTTTTTCATGACTGGCAGGTGAAGCCTAAGCCTGTGAGGTCTGAAATGCAAGATTTTTTGGACCTGATATTTTCTGATGTCCAGAGGAAAATACCATTTCCATGTGAGTCCTTTCCCCTCAGTAACTCCCTTTTCTTTCATGTCAGTTGATACTTCTTAAAAAAAAACTTCCTCCTGTGAACCTTGCTCTGCTTTCTGCATTCCCACATCTGTTCTCATGTGTTATTAGCAGCTTCCCTCCCATTTATGCAAAAACACATACTCAGAGCTGAAAAAACATCCACTAGTGTTCACCAAAATCCATCAGATTCTGTGCCAGGACTGCTGTACACACCGTTTTCCTTAGGTATCTCCCTGTTTTCCACAGGAAATCTGTCCAGAGGGATTGGAAGACTTGCTATCTTCCTTCAGGATTTCTGAACAGTGGATATCTGAAACAGCCAGAGTGCTGAACACCTAATTTTTTTCTCCATGTTCACTGTACATGAGATAGACATTTATAAGGCACAGCGATGTGGGATGGCTCCCACTCCCTTCCCAGCATTTTCTTACCTCCACAGAGCTATTAGCTGAGCCTCCTGCTGCTGTGTGCCTGCTGTACTGCTTGAATTGCTGCAATCCATCCTGCACAGCTTGCACCACTCCACTCCCCCCCTGGGGGAAGCAGCCTTCAGCCGGGAGCGAGCGCAGCTCCGAAATGCAGGCTTGAATTCGGGCAAAGTTTTCTTTCACTTGCTGCAAAACAGGGTTCAAGGAGCAGGAAAGGCTGTTAGCCAACATGAAATATCTCTCCATGATGTGGAGGAAGGCTGGTGGGCACACTGATGTCAGCTCACCTGAGCCTCACCAAGAGCTCGGGGTTGAGACAGAGCCAGCAGCTAAACTGGTTCCTTGTGGCCACAGGAAAGATGATTAATGAACTCTACCAAATTTATTTGGTCACCTTCCTCACTGAAGAGGCAGCAGATGAACATTTCCCTTGTTTGCTTCAGGTGTGTGGAGCTCTGAGTTGCTGAACCACACCCGATGAGCCCATTTGCTGATCCAATGTTGACCTCTGATTTTTTACTTTTCCCATGTGAAGACTTGACAAAACATTTCAGAATGTTTCCACAATTGCTGTGTAAAGTGGAAGGGTTAATTCTTGCAGGGTGCACTTTCAGTGGGAGTGAGGGGAAGCTGCAAGGGCTCTGCTCAGAGCCCTCACTCAGTCCCACACAAAATATTTTGATATTTTAATGCTCATTTCTTATTTTGTCACCTGTGCTCTCCCGCACGGTAATCTACGTTTTTTCCCTTTTCTTTGCCCTCCCTGCCCTTTCCAGGGAAGCTTCATGGACTCCCCAGTGAGAACAGAGACCATGAAAATGCACCCAGGAAAGGGTAAAACCAGGCTAACCGTGTGTGACACTTCCCCATGTACTCTCCCAGCCTCTATTTTCAGCTCTGGGGCTTTCCTGACTTGGGGTGATTTGTTTAATAAGCACCCTTTAACACAGTTCTGAAAAGCAGCTTCAGTGCAGCAGCTGAGGTCTAGTATTGGAAAGTTGCACCCAAAAAACCAGCAGAGTGAATACAGAGAATGGCTCGGAAATTATTAAAATGATTGTAAAAATAATTTAAGGTTTTTAAGTTTTGCAGTGAAACTTTTAATTTGTTCTCCTTGATTTAGCAGCCAGAAGACTGAGAAGGGGCCTGCTTCTATTTAGAGGAAGAAAGGATAAAATACAAATATGTTCTTCAATTTAGCCATAAGAGTAAATATATTAACAAATCCCTGGAAGATAAAGCAAATAAATACAAATTGGAGACCAGGTGCCAATTTCACAATGACAATTATTAACCACAGGATGAAATTATCAAGAGAAGTACTTGATTACCCATCTTGTTATATCCTGAGATCAAAACTCGATGGCTTTCTGGAAGGAGTGCTTTAATGAGATTGGGGTACTTAAGTGAAATATAATAGCCTGTAATGTAAAGAAAGCCAAGCAGGGATCTAAGGGCTCCTCTGTCCTTAAAAACTGTGACTATCAAAATGAGGAATTGTTGTTTAAATAAAAAAGACAGCTGATCAGGAGCAGCAGCCATAAGATTATCCTTGTAACATTAACTATAACCTTTTATACAAAATAAATAGCACCATTACCCAGAGTCTTCTTGCAGATCACATTTGCTGATCCAATGTTGACCTCTGATTTTTTATTTTTCCCATGTGAAGACTTGACAAAACATTTCAGAATGTTTCCACAATTGCTGTATAAAGTGGAATGGTTTATTCTTCTTGTGTTTACTGATGTTGTGTAAATGTTAGTGGGATTGTTTCTAACAGGATGATTTCAAAAGTTCTTGTGAACTTTAGGATGCATATTTGCATTCCCAAACTATTACTGCAGAGCTGCTACTCCTCCTCCATCTGCATTTATTCCTCTGCAGAGCCCTAAATTAGTGCAATATTTGTTCTTCATGACTTAGACCTACATATTTAAAATCTGTGTGGATGCAGCACTTAGGAAAGGTTGATTTGGCAAAGAAAGTGGTTGATTTGGCAGTGTTGGGTTTAGGATTGGATTAAGTCTTAGGGGATTTTTCCAGATAATTCTGTGATTCTATGATTTCAGGATATTTCTCAAACTTGGCACAGATATTTTAACTCTGCTCCTTTCCCCTTCAGTATCTGGAACCTCTCCCACATTTCTTCAGTGTCCAAATTATTACAGCTTGAGCTGTGTGTGACAATTTCGACAGAGAAGCAGTGCAGCACAAAGCAGCACATGAAAGGTACAACAGATACTCCAAAACAGATATTTTAGGAAGGAAGAGCACAAAACCTAATTCATGCACATCAAGTCCACATATCAAAAATGCCATTCCTCCTTTCAAACCTCATCCTCTCATAAAATCCACCTCTTCTGTGAAGCTGGTGCAACTCGTTTCAAGAACGGTTGATTTTTAGACATCGACATTTTTATAAATAATATTTTTTTCCCCCCTGAGCAGCAGCCCAGCCTGGCCATACCGTGAAGGGCAGCAGACACTCCTGCTGGGGCTGCACCACGTAGAGGCTGAGCAGAGGCACACGGCAGGGCCCTGCCAGGCCACATGCCAGGCACAGGACGTTTTCCAGAGCCTCGGAGAGCACGGAGCAAGTGTTGCCCCAGGAAGGGGAGGTGACATCCACCACCACGATGCGGGATGGCTGCTGGCTGGGGGCTTTAGCAGCAGGAAAAGTCCTCCGTGTTTCTAAGGATGGTTTTCTGGAATTCATGGCTTCTGAACGAGGGTGTTATGTGCTCGGTGATGCACCTGAATGGGAGAAATGAATAAAGAACGGCAACGAGTGAGACCCTGCCTTTCCCATTGCCTTGAAAGCACAGCTCAGTCATAATTTAAAAAGAATTTAAACTCCTCCATCCTTCTCCAAAGCAATTGTCCACACTCTAATAAACCCACATAAAGGAAAAACACACGTGGTAAGGCAACAAAATATTTCCACTAAAGAAAAACACGGCAGAGAGGCTCTCATAGGTGAGCACTTTTACTTTGTGAGCAAAGAGCCTTTCTAAAATCTTTCAAATTTTTCTCAAATCTTCATTAAATCCAAGCAAACATTCAGTGCTGTTTCTAAAGATGTAGAAAATGCTTCAAAAAAGAAAAGTCATTGTATAATTGCACACACCTCCTCGATATGAACTAGGATAATTTTTTTTTCTTCCTACAGCCGCGTCAACCCCACGGAATAAGTCAAAGTTTGAAGCAATCCTGGATTTACACAGTTGGGCTCTGGTCATTTGTGTGGTGTGCTCAGCTCACACAAACAGCTCTTTTATGGTCACCAAGGAGACAAGACACTGCATTTCCTGCAGCCCCCAGCACTCTGGAGGAAGAATTTCTGTAAGGCTTGGGAAGGGCAAGAAATGTGTTTCTATTTGGCTGAAGAATCATCAGGAAAAAAATCTGAATTTCTAGGATTCCTTAGGATGCCTGTCAGTGCAGGCAAAACAGAGTGATCACAGCCTGAATTTCAAATCTGAGTTTAACACTTCAGGGCTGGTGAAAATGTTGTAAATATAGATAGAAATCATGCAGGTATCTTGCTTTGATGAGTCCTCTGATCTAATTTCACTGTCAAATGAAAAACTGCCAGTGACACTTGAATTGGTGTCTCTTCTCTCCTGGAGCTTTTCAATTTACAGCAGAGTTTATTATCTCAATTACCTCGCTGAATCTGGGGAAGGACTTGTCTGTCTGAATTTTTTGTGATGAGGCTTCGATGCTACTGAACTCTGCAAGCCCCAGTGCTTTCTCAAACAAGGAAACAAAACCCGTGCTGTCAGAAATCTACAGAAGTTGGGTCTTAGCATTGGTTTCAGAGAGGAAAATGAGCTTTGATGCTGAAGAAGACACAGTTTTCCTAATTTTGAATGAATTCTCTCATTTTTGGCGCTCTACAGGACGACATTTTAAATTGGTTTTGTAAAATAGATCCCTCATCATCTCTTTACCAACTGAATTTAATTTCTTCATAATTTTGGTGTCTCAATAATCTGCGTAGCAATATTAATATGATTTCTATGCAGCATTCTGCACAATATTTTACAATATTTGACCTCTTATAGCCCTCCCCGGGCTCTGGTGAGGCTGGAGAGCTGAGGAATTCTGTGTAAGTGGTTGCTGTGGTAAAATGACATCCTCATTTAGGCATGGGGTGGACTGACAGAGATCCAATCCCCAGGGATCCCAGCACAATTCCGTGAGAATTGTGTAAACTGCGAGCTCTGGCAGCTGATTTGACGTGTGAAGTTATTGCTCAATAAAACAGAACTCACCAGGTGGCAGGGCTGGTGATGTGCATTTTGCTCAATGCAATGAGACACAAATGCTGCAGAACGAGAAAGGGACGAAAAGGGAATTCGATCAAACTGAGTGATTTGTGACTGCTGAGGACATTCTGTGATTGCATGTCGTCCTGCGTGCTTAGTTTGTTATAAAAAAATTATTAAATAATATCCAAGTCTAAAAAGGTGTAACACCAAAGCCAATGGTGAAAGATGATTAAGGATAATTGGTTTTAAAAGGTGCCATTTTCTGAGCAAGCTTCAAAACCCTGGGAAAAAGGAATATTCTCATGTGGAAAACAGATCAAGCTGCATAAATGAGTGGGTTTAAATAAAGCAGCAAGCCTGAGACTTGAGTGGCTGTGCAGAGTGGATGTGCAGTGTGTGAATCTTTTTGTCCACCTAGCCTAGAAAGGAAGGTTATTTATTTAAAAGGTCAAGATGAACAGAAGAATAAAAAACAAAAAGCAAGAATTAGCATAAAAGAGCATAAAATCTACTGAAAAAGCATAAAGAGCATAAAAGCTACTGAAAACAAAATTATTCCAGATCCTATATAATAGAAGATATGATGTGTTACTCTAATCATCAGTGCTATAACCAATCATAAATAAATGGTTTTAGGCTTGTGCTCTTATTGACATAAAATCCTCAAATCTTAGTAAGAATTGTCACTTTGTATTAGTGTTAAAATCACTTATTATAACCTTTATAGGTTTTTGTTCTTTTCTCCAAAGAAGAGGAACTGTAACATCGTAGGAGTTTAGAAAAGAGCATTTTCAGTCTGGAAATGAGGCAGCAAATGATTGCAAAACCTCTTCAACCAGTGGTGGACAGAGCAGCAGAGCAAGGACAAGCTCCTGCAGAATTCCCAGGTGCTCCTGTGGAATAACAGCCAACTCCCAAACCTCACCACGAGAGCTGTGTTATCAGGGGGGCCTTGAGTGACAGGCTGGAATTCTCGGAATTAAACTGTACAGGAATTGTAATAAGTCCGTGATGAGATTACAGGCACGGCTAACGAAGCCTCACGGGGCAGGTGCTCCATCTTCCCTGGCATCTTGATTAAGAATCCGGGATGACAGGATGTCAACACTCTCCCACTAACCTGATAGAAACCTGAATAATTCATGGGCCCAGAAGGTGCTGCGGGCAGGGAATCACCACTGAGGCTGCAGGGAAAATCCTGGGATACACCCACAGGCTGGAGCAGAACTGTCCTCCAGTTCCCTGCAATCCTGTGGCTCCTGCAACCTGCATTCCTTCTGGATGTGAAGAATTCCTGAATTCCTACCCTGGATATGACCTCTGAATCCGAAGTCTCAATCTTACAGTGACATTTTCCTGTCGATGTCTCTACAGGGACAGGGAGAGCTCTACTGGGATGTCCTTGGATTGGGACACCTGGACTGGGACAGGGACAGCCGCGTGTGCCTGAAGGGTGCCAAAGCCACCAAGGGCTGTCAGGGCAGACCAGCAGCTTTGCTGGATTCCCTCACATCCCATCTGGCATTTTCCAGACATTATTCCATACTCCGTGGCATACTTTCCCTGCACTGCTGGCTGTGGCAGGGATGGATGGGGAGGGAAGCACCGTGTTTGTCCCTTGGTGAGCTTCAGGAGGTTTTGGAAAGGGGAACCCTGGGCTGGCCACAACCTCTGCCACCAGCACTGGCCTCCCAGCCTGTGCTCCTGGAGTTCCTATGGAAAAACAGGAATGTGGTTATTCAGCACCAAATATCTTTGTTTTTCCAGGGGGATCCAGCTTTCCCCCCAACCTGGAGCCCTGATGGAGCAAAAATGCTTTACTGAGTTACTGAGATTTGGGGGTTGTTTTTTTTTCAGTTTACTCTTTAAATTTTCGCTCTTGACTTCCAGCTGCATTGATGGAGAGAGTGAGACTGAGGGATGAGTGGGAAATCAAGGTGGGCTCTCACAGAAAGGGAGGTAACAGCCCCGAATTAAACCCAAATTGGTGCTCCAATTAAACCAAAAGCAGGACTAAACCCCTCCACCCGATCCCTGTTTGTTTTTCAGGTATACTTTCCCCCCCTGAGTTGGGTTTTTTCCCACATTTTCCTTCAGGTTTGCTCCACATTCATCATTCCCAAGGCTGGCTGAACTGATGCCTTAACTGCATTCAACAGGGGATGTATTAACAATTATCAACTCTCCGCGGAAGCACAGCTTCTTCTTCTTCACCTCCCAGCTTCCGAACGCCCTCCACAAGGCTTTCCAGGAGGAATTTGGGGAGGAAAACTCCTTTTTCCAGGCTTGGCCTTGCCCTGTCCCGCTCCCGCCTCACGCCGGGGCTGCTCTGAGGGCAGCGGGAACGGACCCGCCTGGGGGAGGCCCTTTGCCCGGCCCTGGCCCGAGGGAACCCCGCCTCAAAACCGGGTCAATTTTGGGTCAAATCCGGGTCAATTTTGGGACAATCCCGGGTCAATTTTGAGACAATTTTGGGACAATCTCCGGACAATCCCGGGCGGGCGGAGCCACCGCGCATGCGCAGGCAGCGCTTCCCTCAACCCCCGCGGTTGGGATGCTCTGGAAAAAACGGGGAAAAAAACCAGGAAAAATCGCTTTCTTTCCCCAAACCCGCGCTTTGTGAGCCTCCCGCGGCATCCAGCACTGGTTAAATGATGATTACTTTACAATTTATGGTGTAATTCGGCCTCCCGGACCTTAATTTTGCCGGAATTAACCCCGGGAAGGCTCAATGAGCAAAGCCGGAGGGAGTTGGGATCTCGAACATCTGGGATTGGGAATTTATGGCTCTTCAGGGAGATTGGAGACACCAGGAGATGCTGAAAGGATTAAGGGCTGGAAAGAAGTCCCAGTGTGAGAAAAAGATGATAAAAGGGCTAAAGAATGTGGCTCAGATGGAATCATTAACTAATAAGGGTAGAATGCTAATTAATAAAGAGAATGACGTGACTTGGAACTAATGGACATCAGTTCTAAATGGACATCAGCGCAGCTGGCCAGAGGTCACTCCTAGCTGTGTGATGGGAAAATCCTCCTCCTCAAGGGATAACCAGGGATTTTGGGAATTTCTTGGCATCACTTTGTAGCTGTGCCATTCAGCGAATGCAAAAGGAAATGCAGGATTTCTCTACATGGGCTATATTTCTATATTTACTGGATGTATGTAAACAAGGACACATCTTGTTGCTATAAAGGGAGTTACTGAGATTTGGGGTTGGTTTTTTTCAGTTTACTCTTTAAATTTTCGCTCTTGACTTCCAGCTGCATTGATGGAGAGAGTGAGACTGAGAGATGAGTGAGAAATCAAGGTGGGCTCTCACAAAAAGGGAGGTAACAGCCCCAAAATTCCCGAAAACTCACAGGGAGTGTGTGTGTGTAAATAAAAAAACCCTTAAATTTCATTTTTATACACATTGACAAAATGAATATAGGTAATAATTGATTTCAAAAGAAAACACCGTGTCTGCTATATTATATACAGGGTTTTAGGATACTGGAAGCCCTGGCTATAGAACCGCAGGGTTTGAAAACGCAAATTTAACTTTTGTGTTTATAAATTAAAAGAATAAAAGGCTTGAAAATGTAGTAAAAGTCAAGTCCGAGATCGCGGCTGGGACTCGGATCGCTGCTGCCACCGCGTGGTGAAAAACGGGAACTGCAACACCCCAATGACTCGGTGGTGCTGCAAGTTAAAAAACCCCAAACTCACGTAAAAAACCTCCAAAACAAGCAAAATAAAAAATAAAATAAAACACAAATCCACCAAAAGCACCCCAAAAAAGCCACATGCGCAGTGATTTGAGTAAATCCGCGCTTCTCCCGTTAATTAGGGGAATGGTAATTAAGAGAATGCGGCATGCGCAGTGGTTTTTTTACTGCTCAGTGCTGCCGCCTTGTGGGGAACATTTGGTACTGCAAGTCGGAGTTGTCCCCATTTCTTGGGTTTTGTGAGGAATAAAATGAAGGTTTTGGGGGTAAAATCTGAGTTAATCTGTGCGAAGAAAAAGAAAATTTTGAGGTCAAATTGAGGCGATTAATAGGTGATGTTTTGGGGGTGGAAATGGGGTCATCTATAGGAGACAGATGGAAACATCTGTAGGGGACAGGTACGGAAAATTTGAGGGATGAAACCTGTAAGGGATTTTTGGGGGACAATGTGAGATAAACTATATGGAAGAGAGTGAACATTTTGGGTTTATAATCTGAGGGGACAGACAACACCTCGGAGGGAAAGGCATCAGTGAATTGTTCTGGGAGGCAGAGGTGATATTTTGGACAGAGATTGAAATCTAGAAATATGCTGCTGTTATTAAAATAAAAAATATATATACAACCAAAGCATCTGAAAACACTCCACAGAATGCTAAGAAACCTGGAAGTCAGGAGTGATTTTGATTTTTATTTCTTGATTCTGCTTAAGAAATTGCTCAGGTGTACATTGATGATTTTTTTAAATATCCTTCAGCTCTCCTGAATGAAGTAAAAGCATCATTCCCCTCCCTCCCTCCCTTCCTTCCATAATTCCAGGGTCAGTATTTATTCTTTCATGGCTGGCTAATTAGCTTCTGGAATTTACAGAGGAAATGCTGCCCTGAGTGTGGCTCCAGAACATATTTGAGAGAGGTTCATTGTGAGCTTCAAGCAGCTCATGGTTTCTGCTACCAGAAAAAAAATCCGGGGAAATGTGCTTCTTGGGATATCTGGGGATAAATGCCACACAAAAGGTTAAATAGGTGGCAGAAATGAGACAGGACGGAGCAGTCCTGTGATGGTTTGGCTTTGAAAAAAGGACAAATAACCGTCAGGAATTGACTCCCGCAGTTCCCTTTGACCGCCGCTCTCTGAGCGAGGAAATTTTCTGCAATTTCCAGTTTTTCCAGCCGGCGTCACTCCTGGGTCAGGCAGAGCCTTTCCAGCCATGAGGAGCTGGCAGAGCATCCAGGAGGTGGTTCTGGCTCTGTGGAAGAGCAGCAATTCTTATTTTTTATAACCTTTACAAATCCTAAAGGTGTTTAGGGGGTAATTTTTGCCCTTTGTTTCTTTTTCCTGCTGCTCCGAGGCTTGTCTGTGATGTTTGGGTTCCCTGCTCTGCTCTTGTGCTGTGTCCTTCTCATGTCAGATCCCACATACGGGTTCCTGAAGCACTCAAAAAAGAGTAAAACTTATTTTATAATTCAGAGGAAGAAACTTGGGGCTCCATCCTTAATAAATTTCCATGGCAAACTTACTAAATTAAATTATAAGTGGTGTTTATTTGTTATTGTCCAAAGGCTTTCTGTGAAAAAATGGTTTGGAAGATGTTTCCTGTCTTGGGTCTCCACCTGAGCTGTGAACTAAATTACCTTTGGAAAGACAAACTTCTGCTCTTAATCCCAACCATCCACCCAGAGCAGCTGAAATCGTGCAGAGCCAAATTTGATTTTCAGATCCTATAAGACACAAGTGGGGTTGGCGATGAGGAAAAGTGGTTTTTTTACGAGTGCCCATCAAAAATACAATTTAATGGGAGTCTCTGCATCCCAAGAGCCCTGTGAGAGCACAAGGGCTCAAATTACTCCGAACCATAATATTTTTGCTTTTTAGATTAGCTCCTTTATGAATTACAGCCAAGGAACTGATTGGCATTGACAGCTGATTCTTTTAAATAGAGTGAAAAACTAAAAATAAATCAGAATTAATTATGGTTCCTGGCCACTTGCAGATGTTTTGAAGATGTCCCATTTTAAACTTTATGCTATAGATGCAGCATCCTTGAAACCTGGCTCCCTGAACAGCTGGGGACAAAGTTTAAAATGAAATCTCACAGAATGAAATGAAGTGAAATTTTATGGAATTACATGAAGGAAATTTTAGGAAATTAAAGGAAATTTCAACGTTTCATTTAATGACAGGAAATCTCATTTTGCGCCATGGAATTCAATGAAATAATTTTATGAAATGAAATGAAATTTCACAGAGTGAAATAAAATGAAATTAAAATTCAAGTTTCATTTCGTTTTATTTCACGAAATGGAATGAAATTTCATGGAATGAAGGGAAGTATCCCTGGAAGTGTCCAAGGCCAGGTTGGACAGGGCTTGGAGCAGCATGGGATAGTGGAAGTTGTCCCTGCCCATGGCAGAGGGTGGAATTGTTAGGATTTAAGGTCCTTTCCAACCCAAACCATTCCAGGATTCTCTGATGTTTCCATTTTCCCATGTGCTCATGCTTCCCTGCCCACGTTATTTCATTATCCCTGTAGCTAATTAAGAGGCTGTTTGTGTCAGTTTATGTTCAGCTGCAGTGAATTCACCTTTATGGATCAATTTCCTCCTTGTTTTTGTGCCTGGCTAACCCAGAACAGCTTTGATCCCGTTAACTTCATGCTCCACGCACCTGGAGAAGATAATGAAATTACACCACGGGATTTAACCTGCCCAGCATTAAATGCTGGGAATTGCAGCTCTCCCTGTTAGAGGAATTAGGAAATGACCGAGAAAACAAACAGGAAAATAAAGATGTTAAGCAGGCAGCACATTCCTGATGGAGCCTGGCTTAAGGATAACCCCGTGGATGAATATAATCCCAAACACACCTGTGCCAGATCAGTCTGTGCAAATAAATCCCATATTCCCTTTTCCACTGGAATATCAACACCCATGGCTGTCTTGGGCTGTCAATGGGTGACACTCATAATTCATGGATGTGTTTGGTGCTTCATGGAGAAACTGTGACTTCTTCTCTGCCTCCCTTAAAGACAAATTTCCAGGTCAGAGCAGAATCCCGAAAAGAGCAGGAATAATTTTGTGCAGTGCTGGAACTCCTCTGAGACGAGGACATTGCACACTCCCGTAATTTGCAATTTGCCATGGAGAGAAACTCTGGCTGTCCTCCCACGGGAGGAGATCCCAGCAGCTCCTGGGCAGTGCTTTGTGCAGCACGTGCAGCCTCTGACCCTAATCAGGATGGTGATTTATGGGATCATGCAAGTCCCCTGATTTACTGAGCATCTGTCTGGGAGCTCCTTACACACCCTGCAGTTCAGGGCTGCCTTCCCTCCTGTTGCTTTTTACGGGATTTACCAGGCTGGGGTCAGCTGGCTCTGAAAAAGGGGCACAGGGTCTGGAAATCACAATCAAATGTATTTTATATCTGGATGGATGGGTGGATGGATGGATGGAAGGAAGGATGGATTCACTCACTGCCTCCCTGGGATTTTTTGGTTATCCCAAATTCATGCCCTTAAGAGCAATGCTCATAAAATGGCAAACGGTGTCTCCATGTGGATGTAATTAAAATCCAAGCATGAGCACACAATTACTCCAAACTTGTTTCTTCAGCTTCCAAGCCCCAGGATGGCAGCTTTAGGTCTGAGTTTAAATGCTGATTCGCTGTCTCTTGAGTTCCTGGTGGGTTATCACGAATTTTGATGAATTCTGTTTCCTGGAGGAAGCCTGTGCTGGTGCTGGCAGCAGCCTGGGTGTGATAGGTGTGCAGATCCTGGCAGCAGAGGAGAGGGGGAATGCATGGGCAGGTGACAAAACCAGCCAGGAAAGCTGTGTGAGCCTGCAGGAGGAAGCAGCTCCGTGAATCCCTTCTCTGTGGGTGCAGCAGGGACCAAACCTTCCTTCCCAGGCTGCTCCAAGCCCCATCCAACCTGGCCTTGAACACTCCCGGGGATGGTCGTCCCTGTAATTTTCTGTGCATGTTGCAGAGAAAGGACCTGAGCAAAGGCTTCCTGAAGGTAAAAAACCTCCCAGCTTGATTCTTTTGGATCACCAGTGTGGTTTTTATCCCTTGCTGTTGGTCCTGAGAGCTGGGGGAAGGGGCAATCCCATGGATTGCATGGAATCCATGCTGGAGCAATGGCTCCCTGTCACTGGACACTGCATTTAAAGCTTCTCCTCCAGCTTTGTGGCTCTCCATTTTGGGCAGAAATACCATTTCACCTGCAGTTTTCACACAGGAGGAGACTCACAAAAGTCGTGGTTACTCCCAGAGACAACACCTGGAATATGGGAATTCCTGCTGCAGGCATGAACCATCACTGTATGGCTCTTCCAGGACAGAGAACCCCCTTTGCTCTGCTCACAGGGCTCCTCTCTGCCTCTGGCTGCCTCTTGTGCTGCAGGTGAAAGGAAATTCCAGGTTTTGCCTGGATGTAGAGGAAGCAAAGCTCTGCAGCAAAGCCAGCAAAGCCCTGCAGACCCAGAGGAAGAACGTGCTGCAGTTAAAACCAGGACCATGGTGGTAATATTTGCTACTTCCCCAGCTCAGCAACAACCACAGAAGGCAAAGCAACAGCCAGGATATATATTTTTTTTCTTTGACTTTGCACCTTTTTTGTGGATTTGCTGCCTCCTGGTGCTGGTGGAGCAAGGAGCTGGAGCAGCACAGCTCTGACAACAAAGGCATGAGAGATGGAAACCTCAGCTCATGGCCCAGCAGACATCCAGCCTCAAATATTTGATGTTATTTGGTAGCAAATTTGGGACATTCATTGTCGATGCTCTTAGAAACCAGGAGCTTGCCCACCTCTGGACATACAGAGAAGAGACTTTTTTAAAAATTCAGAGAGTAGGAGGTAAAACCTTCCTGGGGCAGAGCATTTCCTGTATGAGCAAAGTTTTCTCAGGTGTGCAGATATTTCTGAATGTCATTTAAGTTGATAACAACGTGATATATTCAATAATGGAATATCCTGAGCTGGAAGGGACCCTCCAGGATCATTGATGCAGCTTCAGACCCTGCACAGACACCCAACAATCCCACCCTGTGAGAGTTTTCCAAACTCTCCTGGAGTTCTGGCTCATTTTCTGGGGAGCTGCTCCAGTGCTCAGCACCTTCAGGGGGAAGAACCTTCCCTGAAATCCAACCTAAACCTCCCCTGGCACAGCTCCAGCCGTTCCCTCAGGAATGTTAATTCCAGAAGCCTTTCGTAGATACCTAGGGGAGAAAACAGACTGAACACAAGTTTATTTTCTAAGTCTCAAGTCTATTTTTTCCTAAGGTTTTGCACATGCAATGGGCACTTGATTCTCACCGTGCTGATTTGTGATCTGCCCTTTCCTTTGCTTTGGCTCAATCTTCTCCAGCTCATAAACATGGTTGAGAAATGACTGATCACCAGCTCTAAAATTCCGGATATTTAAAAGGTGCATCCCCCAGTGGTGTGGGGTTGTGCTTGATATTTATATCCATTCTTAGACATAACTTTTTCTGTTTGGTTTTTTTTTTGTTGTTGTTGTTTTGGGGTTTTTTTTTTGTTTTTTTTTTAATCCAAGGAGAGTTTTCTAACTGTTTTTGAATTCCAGGAGGAATAGGGTGATGCTCTTTGTGACTGATTGCAGGAAGGTTTACTTTGCATTTGCATCACTATCAACCTGCCCTTGGACAGTTTTAACTCGTCTGCATCAAGACCTTAAGAAGGGCTGATGTGTCTTCCTTGCATTTGATGGTGGGATAAGCGAAATGGATGTCAGGAGTGAAATCCAAACCCCTCCACCCCACTGAAAGGAATAAGGGAGTGTCTTTACAAACAAATGACTGGTAAAGACAAGACCTGAGTCTGCTGGTAAGATAACATGGATGCTAAGAGACAGAAGAAACAATGGGTAGGATTTCCATAGGAATTACCCTAATTTGACTTACCCAAGACTGTGTTAATAAACTACAAGAACAGAGACAGAAGAAAAAGAAGAAGAAAAGGGGAATATTGGGGATGTCTGTATTAGAGAGGGGATGTATATTAATTAGGTGTTCTGGGAAATCTGTACCTCTCGAGTACCTCAGCCAGTGGGGAAAGAGAGAGGGAACTGCGGCCGGGAAATTAGGATAGAAGAGGCTGCGTTCTCGATCAATTGGAGAGAGACCCCATGGGAAATGCCCATGACCTCTCCCTTTATTAATGAATAAAGTTACAGGACTCCTCTGTCTCCTTTTTGGACATAAACCTCTGCCGTTTGTGGATTAATTTTCCTGACACCACTCTTTTGCCTGAGCTCTCCACCAGCGAGATCTTCCAACAGGAAAATGGAAAGAGCAGATATAAGGAAGGAAATTTTTATGAAGAGAGTGTTGAGGCCCTGGGACAGAGAAGCTGTGCTGCCCCTGGATCCCTGGAAGTGTCCAAGGCCAGGCTGGACAGGGCTTGGAGCAACCTGGGGTAGGGATAGTGGAATTTGTCCCTGCCATGGCAGGATGGCTGAATGGATGCTTTTTGAGGTCTTTTCCAAACCAAAGCCCCCAATGATCCTATGATTCTGCGGTCTGATTGTAAAAACACGCCTCCTGACAAAACAAAAATAGGATATTTCCTCTATTTCCTCTCCAAGATTTCGCCTCCTTCGCCTTCAGAGCAGCTCAGCGCCGGGCTGTGCCTCGGGAGTGCTCGCTAATGAGATCAGGGGTTTGTTTCCATTTAATGGGCTGCCGGAGGCCGCGGTGTAAAACCCCAACCCCTTTGTTTCAGCTGTAAATTGCCATTTAACTTGACAGCTCCGCTCCCATTGTTCCCCGCTTAGAGATGGAGCAAGGTAAAGGAGGAGATGAAAAGCTCGGGGTAACACAAGGGAGAAAGGCAGACGAGGTCAAAGTCAAGGGCAGAGACGGGAGATTCCCCACGCCCTTCTCTTGACAATAGGGCAATTTATTTCTGTTCCCTCGCTGGAAGACACTTTTATATCCTAATTTTAGCTTCCTTTCAGCTGGTAAACAGGGAATATTATCGCGCTGGCAAGAATAGGAATTGCATTCACGCAACCCCAGCCTGCAGATACTTTTAATCCCATTGCGACCCTTCCTCCTCACGTTATTATTTTACACACAGCGGCAATCAAATCTTATTTTGTACCCCCAGCCCTCAGCCCTCGCCTTGTTTGAGCTGGTTGCCAGCACAACACAGAGGAGCAGAGAAATTAAAAAAACCCAAGAGAGCATCAACACGAGGGGCTTTGTGGACCTTCCTGCAGATGCTCTGCCAGCGATTATCCCGGGCAGCATCATCCCTCCTCCTTTTTCAGCTCTTGTCTCGCTTTTCCGCAGTGCCCTCCTCCTCGACTCCAAATCTCTCCCAGCTGGTCGGGGCAGAGTTTGTGACCATTGTCCCCAGCTCTGTCAGTGTCGCGGCTGTGCCAGGCGAGCACCGCGCTCCTCCTTCCCTTCGCCTAGCTCTCTTCAGAGAACAGAGAATATCTCAGAGATATTTCGCAGGCAGCAATTTGGCCATTTCCTTGACTTTTTGACCAAGAATGAATAATTCCTAATTATCACCGACTGTGGCTTAAGCGTCCATTTTTGCGCAGGGAGACGGCGTATTTCCCTATTTATTATTATTTTTTTATCTAGGAAAATAGCTTTTCCTTTGTCTCCCGCAGAACAAAGGAACGTGAGCACACCATTTAAACAGCGAGGGCTGTGATGGGCTGAGCCCATCCCCAGGGTGAAGGCGCTGCCTTTAATGGAGTTACACGCAGCAGAAATAAATTTTGGCCGGGAGTTTGTAATCGCTGCCTGAATTAATGGAAAAAAGGGGCTCTTTGGAGCAGGCTGAATAGCCCAGCTGCAGCAATTATCTCGTCACTCATCGGAATGACGATGAAATTAGTTCCAGATATAAAACAGGGCAGCGGAGGCGAGACACCCGCCGGGGATTTATTTCCCAGTTAGTGACACTGGAGGTTGCCTTTCCATCCGTGCTGGTGCTGCAGGCTCGTGGCTCGCTGGGGGTTCATGAGAGATGGGGACTTGGACATAATTTTTTGCAATTTCATGCATTCTTTCAGGGATTTGCCAATGTTCTGTCCCAAATCACCTCCTTGTTTCCCAGTTCCTACATTTAAAAGGTCCCAGTGTGGCTGGGGACTGTCTGGGGATTCAGGGAGCAGCATCCTCACAGATATTTACACAGATATTTATCCATCTGTTGGGAACCCACGTCTCTCTTGGAGTTTCGTGGTGGGTGATTTGGTTCTTGGGAGTGCCAAACATGAGGCTTTTTTGGCTGGACATGCCCTGGCCATGTGAGCTGGAGAAGGGAAGGATCCAGGGAGAGCTCCGAGCCCCTGGCAGGGCCTAAAGGAGCTCCAGGAGAGCTGCAGAGGGACTGGGGACAAGGATGGAGGGACAGGAGACAGGGAATGGCTTCCCACTGCCAGAGGGTAGAGTTAGATTGACAGTAGGGAAAAATTCTTCCCTGTGAGGGTGGCGAGGCACTGGCACACGGAACCATCTCATTCCAAACCCCTGCCATGGGCAGGGACACCTTCCACTATCCCAAGTTGCTCCAAGCCTTGTCCAACATAGCCTTGGACACTTCCAGGGATGGAGAATCCACAACCTCTCTGGGTAACCTGACCATCTGATGCCACTCTGCCACTTTCAGTATGTGCATCGGCAGCTCCAAGCCTAAAATAACTTAATAAATCCTGTATTCCCTGTTTTGAGGGACTTCATCTGGTGCACCCAAGCTGGCAAATTGCACATCAGCTACAGCTGTGTTGGATGGTGGGCAAAAAGAGACTGGCACGTTGATTTCGTGTTTTCATTTTAAATACCTGCAGGAAGGAAATTTTGTTACTTGAGGACAGATTATAATCGCCTCAGTTGACTCACCGCACTCTCCCACTGAGGGAGTTCACAAGAAGCTGGGAAGAAAAGCATGTGATTTATTTAAAAAGGGCTTTTTTTTCCCCCTCCTCTCCTCCTGGCACTGAGGCACGCAGAGCTTTTTAGCAAAATGAAAGCTGTGATTGCAGTTTGGCTCGTGTGCTCTGCATCTCTCTGTGAGGAGCTACCAGGCACCACTTTGTGCATTGTACTCGCAGGCGGCGAGCTGAGCGGTGTAAATAACCCAGCTGCTGCCACCGGGTGTCACACAGCACTGCCAGGACAGCGCTGACAATGTCCCCTCCCCGAGGAAAGCTGGCAAGTGTGAACCTCAGCGGTGGGAAAAGCTCTTGGGAAGAGGCTGCCCAGCTGGCTCAGCGCTGAGTTTCTCAGGGAACGGGAAAACTCTCCGCCTCCATCCCACACTGCCCGAGTGACCTCAGGTGACAGCGACAAGCCTGTGGCTCTGTGGGATTTCACTGCCACTCTGCGATTGCATGGGATGAGGTGGATCCAGTCTTTGGGGTGAAATACAAAAAGACATCGCTTCCCAGCAAGTCCTTTTCCCAGCTGGAAGAGCTCTGGGAAGCTTTCTGTGCCTGTGCAGAGAATATTTTAATCTCTGCTGCTGTATTAGTATGATCGCTGCTAATGGTAATCAATAAATTAAGGGCTATGGGATTCCCCGCTGTGATATTGCTCCGCTGAGTCGAGCACTTTGCAAACACCCGCTGGGAAAGCCATTCCTGCTGGAATCGCTGTGGAGCCAGCTGGGATAGCCCTGGGGGAGATAGGGAGTTGTAAATCATGGTCTTGTAGAGACTGGTGCTGGTTTAGTGCAAAGGATAAAGAGCCCACAGAGGCTTTTGTGCTGCGGGTTGGAGTGACACAATTCCTGCCCGTGCCCAAGGGATGGGAAATCAGGGATGTTGTCCTTATCAAAGCAGGATTTTTTCCTTGGGAAGAGCCCAAGATTTTTGAGTTTGACCCGTGGTGTGTGTGACAACATGGAGAGGTTGGGAAAGGTGAGATAATCTGAAATATTCCAGGTAAAAAGGGAGAGGACAAGAGGAAACAGCCTCAAGTTGCACCAAGGTGGGTTAGATTGGCTATTAAGGAAAATTTCTTCACGTAAAGGTTTGTCCAGCCCTGCACAGCTGCTCAGGGCAGGGGTGGAGTCACCGTTCCTGGAGGGATTGAAAAGCCATAAGGATGTGGCATTTGAGGACATGGTTTATTGGGGAATGTGGTGGTGGTGGGTTAGGGGTTGGACTTGGGGATTTTAGAGGTCTTTTCCAAACTTAGCGATTCATGATTCTGTGAAATCATTCCCTGGGGGACTGGGGTGATGCAAGACCTGAAGTTTCTTGAGTCACGAAAAAGCAGCTCGAGCAAAGCCCAACTCCTGCAACACTCAGCACTCAGACCCTCAGAAGAGAGCAGCCAAAAATTAGATTTTGGGCTATTGTTTCCTAAGATGTGGGGCCAAAACAGAGCTCACAGAAGCCTCTGCAGTTGTCCATACTCCTGCTATGGCTTCCCAGGAAGCTCTTCACAGTGGGGTCTTACTTCTAGATGCTTCCCTTAAGTCCTCTGAAGTTCTTTTAGCTCGTGAAACACAGCAAAGACTGCTGGCTGCTGTTAGAATGGATTTCTCTTGGATCGTGTTGCCAGCTCTCCTTTTCAGTGGCGATTTCCTCAGCATGTTAAGCAACAGGTTGGATCATTTCCCTTTCCAGCTGTCCTAGACAGGGGGAGAAAATTTTATTAGTAACCCCAGATTTACGGCTGGTTGTGTTGTGTCTTTCTCAAGCTGTGTCTTTCCCAAGAATAACTGGGAAGGGGAAAGCTCTCCACAGCTTTCCTTCCCAAAGGCTTCACTAAATGAGCGACTCTGCTTTTCTCGCCTGCAGCTGAGAAAACGGCAGCGAATTGACCAAACGCAACATTTCTCTGCATGCATCCCCTCCCCAATCCCTGTAACCGTGTATTTGATTTGCAGAGGATCTTTTTGTGGTGGCCTGCAGGCTGAGCTGCTTGGAGCGAGCCATAAAATGAGCCGTGCTCCTCTAATTTGTCTTGGTAGCAGAGGGAAGCGGCGGCTCGCGAGGCCAGAATGCTGCCATGCCGAGATGCCTTGCTGAGCACATCCCAGTCTGCCGCCGGTGGAGCTCCAGGATCCATGCCGAGCATCAAATCCGTAATTAAATGGCTCCAGGAGACACAATGCGTTCGTCCCCATCCATCACTGAACAAAACCTGGGAGCTGAGCCCGGCGCGGTGCTCCGGCTGCTGGCTTTGTCCCAGTTTTGTCCCTGCTGGTTCCCACAGCCCCTCCACCAAACTGTGAGCTCAGCCTTCCTCCCTCCGGAGCCAGGCAGGATGGAAGAGGAGGATGGAGTGCCGCTGGTTGTAATTATCACCACCTTTGTTTTCGTGGATGAGTGAAAATGAGTTTAATTTCAGTTTCCGTAGAGGATGAAGCGAATCTCAGCTCGGTGTTTGTTGACCACGCTCCTGGATTTCCACTGGGCAAGCCAAATGTGAAGGAAAAAACCATCTTTCCAAGTGATCTCATTGTTGTTTCCTTCCCTGGAGCCAACAAACAGAGTGCACAGTGAAGTGGTCAGTGAGGCTCCATGGGATATCCGGGAAACGCTGCAGGGAACCTGCTCAGGAGCTGCCTTTGGCCATGAATGATGCTCAAAGGAGAGTGAAAGGCAGGGGTGACTCTGCAGGGTGGAAATTTGTGATGGGACCTGAGGACATAAATGTCCTTCTTCGGAGAAAAAGGAGGGAAAGGGTTCCGGAGGATTTGGGTCCCTGTTCCCATGCACTGCTGGTGGTTCTCTCCTCCTGCAAACTGGACTGAACCTGGAGGTGGGTAGCTGTTGTAGATGAATCAGCAGCATGAAAATCCTATTTAAAAAAATTTTGGCAAGAGGAGATGAAAAGCTTAGATGGATTTTGCCTTCCTGACATCCCCAGTGTTCACAGCTCTCATTTCTGAGACAGAAACCATTGCAAGGTGAAAACAAAGGAGAAATTCTGACTGATTCCTGGGAAGAGTGGTGGGTGAAAGATGAAGGGAAATAGTCTTAGAGAGAGAGAAAGAGCTCCTGGGGGTTTGTTTAGAAGAGGAAAACCAGGAGAGGTTTTCCTGGCTCAATCATTACAAGGGCCTGGAGTGCCAGGACAAGGGGAATGGCTTCCCACTGCCAGAGGGGACAGTGAAATGGGATATTGGGAAGGAATTGCTCCCTGTGAGGGTGGGGAGGCCCTGGCACAGATTGCCCAGAGAAGCTGGGGCTCTGCTCATAGCAGAGAGGCAGAACTAGATCATCTTTAAGGTCTCTTCCAACCCAACCCATCCAGGGATTCTCTGATCTGTATCTTCATAGAGCCCCTAATAACTTTCCAATATGATGCAATGAATTTACAGCGAATAAAAGCATCCTGGCCGATTTACTTTCCTAATCACCTTCTGTGCATCTCTTAGGAAGAGCTCAGAGCTCTCCAGGACCACCAGCTGAGGAGCTCAGCCCAACGTGGAGAGCCTCGGAGATGCTTTTCTCTCGCACATCCAGGCTTTGAAGATGCTGCACTGCCTGAAGTCGCAGCCTCTCCCCAAACCAACAGGCAGGGACTTGAGAGTGAGCTGAGGAGCTGCAAAATCAGGTGGTGCTGGATTAAATCAGCTTTTAAGCAGTGTATCCTCAGGCAGCGTTGAGAGGAGGCTCCTGGGAGGGCGAAGCACAATGAAGGGAGGGATTTGGGCTCCGGAGGAAGTGGGATGGGAGAGGTGGGAAGTTGTTCCTGGAGATAACGAGATGCAGGGGAGGCCATACAGCAAACACTGTGGGGCCTGACTTCCTCTGTTCTTCTGAGGCTCAAAAGTGGGAAAAAAGAAGAGTGTAGGGCTGGGTGGCTCCATGAGCTGGTGGTCACACACCTGGAATGCTGAAGGTGGGTAGGTGGTGACTGTGGGCAAGCAGAGGAAGAGGAGCAGATCCTAGGGATATTTTTGGGGTTTGGAGTACCAGGGAGGCTCCCAGGGAGGTTGCACTGTCCCCATCCCTGGAGATTTTCAGGAGCAAACTGAAGACAGCCCAGAGCAAGCTGGTCTGACCTCATGGGTGACCCTGCTTTGAGCAGAAGGTTGGAGTAGAGACATTCCGACCTTCCTACCTGAATTTCCCTCTGATCCTAAGCCATATCCAGATTGTTCCCTCTTCTGCAGAACCTTTCCAGAGCATCCAGGGTGTTAGGGAAGAGACACCAGCACACCACTCCAGGCAGCAATTTCCTGACTTCTTGCAGACCAAATCCCACACTGGTAAATCTGATATGGCCAAACAAGATGGTCTTTAGGTCCTTTCCAACCCAAGTTATTCCATGATCCTATAGCACCTGGAGATGTCACAGACCATGCTGGGACACAGAAGCCATGACACTAAATTAGTGTCAGGGACAGTAATTCATTCCCTCGTTGGGCAGCAAACCTCTCTCTGCTCCAGCCACCGCTGGAGAAGCCAAAGGCAACTTCAGCAGTGACCACGAGCACCAAATTCCCTCCTTGGTGGAGGGAAGCACGGACTCAGCTTTGCAAACAGAACTTCTAAAAAACCCTTCCCAGCTCCTGATCACCCTCATCTCCATCCCTCCCTCAGCCAAACTCTTCATTTCCAAGGAGCAGTGGCTAAAACAAAACAAGTCTGGGTAACTCAGGGTCAGCACTGCTATTTTTTGACACGTTTCCTGTGCTTGCAGGATCTTGGTGTGTTGTGTCTCCATCACCTCCTGCATCTCCACCCTGTGTTTTATGGGTGTGTGGTGCCAGATTCAGGGTGGTATAAACAAGCAGATCTCAGCTTGTCGAAGTAACTCACCCTGTTGTTTTCTTTGACCTGGGGGGCTGCTTTTTGCGGTAAGAATAAAACAATCATTTAAGGGCAGAGGAAATTTTAATATCTCTTCTCCCAAAATAGCACTAGAGAAGAATGAGGATCTTCTAGCCTGAAGAACTTGGCTAAATGGAGTAGGAGGTTTTTTATCACCCTCATCATTTATTACTTAATTTTCCCTCCCCAGGTAAAAGTGGGAAACTTTTCTTAGTTTTGTTTTATGCCTTTCTTCTGCTATCCATAAATTTTTCAGTAAGAACTCTCTAAGGCAGTGAGTTTGTTCTCGGAATGAACATCACCTGCCTGGAGGGTGGACTCCTCTGAAACAACCATGGGGTCCCATAAATGCAGCAGGATCCCATAAATCTGAACACAAAGGAGAAAAAACAATTTTTATGAAGCACAGCAAGGGACTACCTTGTTTGTTTACCATGTAAGCACAGCACTCTTTGTGTTTTCTCTCCAAGAAATCGGAATTATTTCCTTGAAAGTGCTGTTAAAGTGGGAAAATAACTCCTTGATGCTACAGAGGGATAGGCAAAAAGCAAATTGAAAGCCCTAAAGGATGGATCCTTGGCTCTTAGCATGCTTAAAGTGGCATTTGTGAGCCCATAAAGCCTTTCTGTTTGGTTTTATTTGGAGCTCTTGTGCTGTCACTGATTCTAGTTCCCAAAGCCAACGTGCCCAGCAGCCAATGTTTTTTTCTACGGGTTAGGGCTGTGCAGGTGCCACTAGCATGAGATGTAGCCATCATTTTTTTCAATAAAATCTAGCCATCAGCCCAGGGTGAGAAGTTCAGGCATTCCTCATGGATGGGGGAATAAAGGACCTCTCCAGGTGCACATCTCAGGGTGAACAGCTGATTTTGGCCTCTGTGTGTCCAACATTGTTTTCTCCAGCAGGGATTTGCTAAAAATAAGCAGGAATCCAGGGAAGAGGGTGTGAGGGCAGCTGTTCCCATGGGCAGATGCCAATGTTGAGGTACCCAAGCTGCAAACCCAGTGAGGAACAGCCCTGCCTGGTCACACAAGCAGACTTTGGGTAAACAACCCAAATCTGGTATTTACCCTTGGACAGGAGAACCCACCAAGGAACATCAGCAGCAGTTTTCCCCCTTTTCCAAACTGCTCTGCTCTCCTCTTCCTCTCTTTGGGAATTGTTATGGATTTCATTCAGCTTTTGCAGCCCTCAAAACATGGAACAATAGTGGGATAGTGGAGCTCAGGAAGTCGGAGAGCAGAAACAATAGTTGACGTCGTGTCCTTTCCCCGTCCACATCACTCCTTCTCCAGGAAGCCTGACCTCTCTGCTGAGTGTTTTCCAGGTTGTTGACCTGATTGTGCATCCCAAGGGAAATACAAGGCTGCAGGTCACAGCACCAGTGGTGTGAAATGCCTTCCCTTGTTGGCTGAAAGAGTCTTGGGGGCCAAATGTCACTAAATCCTGTCCTGGGAAGATTCCTTTTCCCTCCCTCTCTTCTCCCACCATAGCCTTGCTGTGTTCCTGGGGCTTTGGAGTCCCTGGGCAGGCATATGGAGATGAAGAGGAGATGGAAGAGAGGAGATGGAAGGAGCCAACACAGCATCAAAGGATGGTGTTTGTTGCAGGGAAAGGATGCACTGCCAGGATGTCTCCTTCCTTACACGAGTGTTGGATGTAGAGGGAGCTTGGGAAAACCTTTTGGAGGCTCCCATCCATGGACTGGGATGGGGACAACCAGCAGGGAACTGTCCCACTCAGCAAACGACAAGAGAAACAGCAGGGATGCATTTTAGGAGCTTTCTAGAGCAAAGCCAAGGGTTTTTAGCAGTGATGTCCACTTTTCCTTCCAGACCTTCAGCTCCCATTGCTGATGTTGTCTTAGCAAGCCCAATGCATTACCAGGGGCTCAAAAAATAGGGAGAGTTTGGGATTAGGATGGTGCCAGCTCGTCGTCAGCACAACCCATGCCGTGGGGATCTGTCTGTACATGGAACCATCACAACTTTATCAAGGCCAGCTGAAATGCTTCCTGATGGCTGCAGGGCAGCTGGGTCACGGCCTGGCATATTTATTTATCTTGTCTTTGCTCTGTGGCAGCGAGCAAAGTCCAATTTGGCTTCTGGGGAAAAAAGGAAAGAATGTTTTGGGACGCGTTCTCACCTGCACCAGGTTAAAAATGAGGTGGGACTGAGAGATTCTGAGTGCTCCCTGTGTGATTTGGGTCCTTTGGGAAGGGAAAAGGAGTTTGCCCCGAGCAGCCCTGTGTCTCCGTCACACCCCAAAGCTGAAGATTTAGGGCTTTACGCTGCTCTTGACAAATACTGGTGTAATTAAAATAAGATGCAGACAAGGGGTCTTATCCTGCTCTCCACCAGGGATGAGGAGCCAGAGAGATTAATGGGGATGGACACGATGCAGGGATCTCGTCACAGATTAGCACTGGGGGGGGAATTAATATTCTGGGGGGAATGAGAGCCTCCACAGCAAATTCAGCTTTCCTTAATGCTTACTCCACCTCTTGTCATGCCATGGGGCAGCTTTCCCTTCCCCTGGCGTTTGATGGTGAGGCAGGAGGATGCAGGAGGAGCAGGATGTGTTCCCCTCAGCTGAGGGATGTGTGATTAATGGGTTCCCAGCCGTGTGCCCCTCACGGTTCATTAAATCCTGGCTCCAGCTCCTTCCCTGCGTTGTGATGACTTCAGTCCTTTAATTATAGATCCTTGGAGGTTTTCTGTGCTGGTCCCAAAATCCCTGCTCCCTGGAAGCTGGGGGTGCTGGCTCAGCTTTTTGGCAATGGTGCAGCATCGGTGAAATAGGAAAAGACTGGGGAAGGAGTGTCAGAGGCCAGACCCTGTGGCAAGGCTGGAATCTGCAGGCTGTGCAGGATAGGGCAGGATGGAGGAGGCAAAACACCCCGAATTTCTGGTGTAAAAAGGGTAAAAGGTGTCTGTGAGGATGGTTGTGCTGACACTGTCAGCATGGAGGGGTGCGGGTTGGAAAGGGGGGTTATTTTTGGGGATAACAGGGAAAGGACCATGTGGGGTGCTGGTGGCTCATGCCAGAGGAGTGCCCAGATGGGGCTGCGGTGGTTTTGGGGCAAACAGAGCAGGGAATGACAACTGGGGAGGGGTGACAGGGGGGTGTAGTGTTGGGGGGACATGGGGAGCCATGTCCGTGTGCTGTAGGGTGTTTGTGGGGACAATACTTTGGGGCAGCCAGGGTATATCCCTCTGTGGCGACACGCCATCCCTCGAGGTTCTGGGTGGCATCCCGGACACAGCGTCCCTCGGGGCTCTGCGGGATTTCGGGGCTCTCCGTGTCCCCCTGCTCCTCGGGGCTGGGTGTCACCCCTCCCCGGAGGGCTCCGTGTCACCCTGTCTCGGGGAGGCTCCGTGTCACCTTTCCCGAGGGTCGCACAGGGTCCCTTGTCCCCCTCCTGCCCAGGAGCTCTGAGGGACCGGGCGAGCCCACGCCCCGCCGTGGGGGGAGGCCGACAGCAGCGGTGGGGGCTGGACGCGCCCATGAACGAGCGGGGGGGCGTTAGG
>VZRM01004162.1:112388-247436 GCA_013397955.1 Grantiella picta
CAGGGCTAGAAGGGGTGGGGGTGTATTGGGGGGGCGCTGAGAGGGAATATGGAGCATTTTGATGAAGTGAGGAAGGGGTGTGTTGTGGGAGAAGCTGAGGTTTTCCCGGCTGTGTCGGTGACTGTGGAGGAAATGGAGTTAAACGCCTGTTCGGGGGCGTTGGGGAAGGATGGGGGGCTCAGGCTGTGGAGGTGCTGAGGTGGGCGTGCATAGCGGGGCTGGGGAGCTTTTGAGCGGCAGGATGGGGTGTTAAGGGGATTGATGTGGGAGAAAGCGGGGTGTTCGCAGAGCTGACGGTGCTGATCGAGGATAAAATAGGGTTTGACACCTAACTGAAGGCGTTGGGATGGGAAGGATGGGGGTGAACGGTTTTGGGAGACACAGGTAATGTGTCATTACGGAGAGGTTTCCTGGCCTGCAGGGCACTGAGCTGGGGGTGTTGCGCTCGGATTTGGGGACACCGAGGGGGTTTTGGGGGGCTGGAGAAGTGGGAGCAGCATGTGAGGGGCTGGGCACGGGAGGGAAGGGATGGGCATGATGTGGACAGGCGAATTTAGCAGGTGGCTAGCCGCAGGGAGGTGTTGGTGGCCCTGACAGGACGGCAGACAGGGGCCTGATGTGACCTTGTGGATGTAGGGATTGGCAAAGCCGGAATCCTGCCGGAGGAGGATGTGTGGGAGGCTGCGATGGATGAGGAACAGGAGGACATCAAGGGGGGCTTTAATCGAGGCTGGTGTGCAGAGAATGAATAGCTTTGGGGTCGTGTTTCTGTGGGGGATAAACCTGGGACTGATTTGGGAGCGGGTGGGCGAGGGCTACCTTGGAGATAGGGGAAAAAAAGGCTTGTGGAAGGTAGGGAAAGATGAACTAGGGTGGAGATAGCCGAGCTTTGGGAGTGGCTGAGTGGTTGTGGAGAGAAAAGAGACGCTGTATCTGTGCTGGGGGTCCTGTGGATACAAAGCTGGTAACACTTCCTGAGCTTTGGAAATACGCGGGGTAGGGCTTGACAGGAGCTGGGGCGTGGGGACACGTGAGATGGTGGCATTGGCTCCGTGGCAGCTCAGGTGGCAGCTCAGGTAGCCTTAGGTTGCCAGGGCTCTGTTTCGTTTTGGAGACTTAAGGTGCACCCATGTGTATTAGGCTGCAGCCCATTATTTGAAGGGTTTGAATAAAGGAAACAAGCCTCAAGTTGTGCCAGGAGAGGTTTAGGCTGGATATTAGGAAACATTTCTCTGCAGGAAGGATTGTCCAGCACTGGAAGAGGCTGCCCAGGGCAGTGGTGGAGTGGCCAGGTATATAAAAAGCATTTAAAAGACATTTTTGTGGTGGTTAGGGTTGAGGTTTAGCGGTGGCCTTTGCAGTGCTGGGATGACAGTTGGACTCGATGGTCTTAGAGAGCTTTTCCAACCTAAATGGTTTCTGTTTTATGGTACCACAAAGGACAACGCAGGAACTGAAGTGCTCGATGCTTTCAACAGTTACAGCACAATACATGGAAGTATTCACCAGTGGGAAGCCAGATAATAAAGGAATGGGGATGTTGCACGTGAATCACAGACAAACACTTGGATGAGTTACCTAGGTCTGTGTTCGCTGGAGATTTTCAATTAAAAAAAACAAACACCAAAACCAAACAGCTTTTTATGTTTAGTACAAGGAGGGAACAAAAGCATTTTCACTTTTTGGACAATTTGCCAATGGAATGAGGAATTCTGCAGTGTTTGAGAGAGAAAGGGAGGTTGTTCTGCTTGCTTGAAACATGTGAACATGGCTGTTCTGTGCTGGTTATGTTCCCTCTCTGCCTGCAGTTAGAAATTGAATTGATAATAAGAGAGAAGGAAAAGTGACCTTTTCAAATAGTTTTTTCACTGAATAAATTAATCTTAATTGTTTAGAGAGAGAGATTAGTATTTTTTTCGAGCCATAAAGTATCTAAAAATTCACGATCAGTAACAAAATGCCAAGATGGTTAAAAAAAAAAATTGCTGAGAGAGAAAATGGTTTCCACTCAAGCCTACCTCTTCCTGAGTGATTTTTGTAATCTGAGACCCTGTTTTAGAGTTGTCATGAGAACATTCAGACTCTCTGAACATCTGCAAGCTCTTGAGCTCCACTGGGAGATGCAGCCAGCAACTGTAATTTGGTGCATTTGTAGGAGCCATGTCATCTGTTAATTTTTTTCCCCTCCAACATTCATTCTTATGCAGCTTTTTAAATTTTTTTTTTTATTGTCAGGCCAGATGGAGGCCAGTGTTTGCAATGAATTTCCCAGGCAGTCAGCAGATAGCAGGCAGTTAATAAAAATAACTTAAAACAAAACAATCCGTTACCCTCCTCTCCCTGCCCCCAAGTGCCCAAACAGGAATGGAAAAATTCTTCAGACTATATAAAGACTGGAGAAAGGGCCAGAGATAATTCTTGGAGTTCTTCCACATACTTGAGAGCTTTGGTCTGCCGTGTGGCGCGTTGGGAGCTGGCGACCCTCGACATTGTAACAAGTAAAGAATGGGTTTGTAAATAGAAAGAAAAAATCCCTTCGCTCAGAGAGGAGTGCTGCCCAAAAAAGAGGATGTGTTTTTGGGAGGTGATGTCATCTTTCCTGTGCCTGTGTTTAGTGGTCAGTAAGCGTTTTCCTTGTGAATACAGGCATTTCTGAACGAAATTTCTGTTAAGTGCTTGTTTTAAATACCTCCATCTGAAAAGCAATGCAGATTTGCTCTATCTCAGAGCGCTCTGCACCCGCCCAGTTTGAATTACCTTTATGTAGAACAGAGTAAGCAAATCCTCACCATTCATTATCCATGTTGGTAACGTAACACAGATGAGTTCTCACCATATGTCCTTGTGAGGAAATGCAAAATGAGTCCTTGGGTTAATTTTTCTGTTGTCTCTTCCTCTGTGCTTAACATTCTCCTGCCCTGAACCGTTCTGTTGTTAATCACATCGTGGTTGAATGTGTGGCTTTTTTTCCATGAATGGGGTATTTGGGAACACGGGACCAAAGAGATGTTGTGGTTTCCCAACCAGTTTTAGTAGGGGACTTGTCTGTGACGAAAGATTAACAGTCTGTGTCTCTGTGTTCCTTATATAATTATGCCGAGGTTCAGGATTTTGTAAGAGCACGGTTTCACTGGATTTTTTTCTTTTTTAGAGGAATGCACTGTATTTTAGCAATGCAAAGAGAGAGCTGATTTAACTCGCTGAAGTACGGGAGGAAACAAAGAGAAACAACCCCCATGCCTTGCATATGGATGGTTTTCTGCCAACTTAGGGAAGTAAGATGGCTTAGGGTCTGCTACAGTGAAAACTGAGGGATGTGGAACCATATGAGAAGTGGAAGGGAAATTTGCCAAGGAGAAGAGCAGAGCTATGGCATTGACTCAGCTGCCCGTGGAGCTTCAGCTGGAGCTCTCCCTTTGTGATCATCCCGCTTGAATTGATGGCTCAGCATCTGAGCTGGAGCTTTGTGGCCTCGTGGCTGCAGAGGCTGTGGTCCAGGAATTGACCCTGAAGGTGGATTTAGTCTTGAAGACTCATTTAGTCTCAAGGCATCGTAGCTTAGCTTCTGATTTTTGCTCCAGTGCCAGGCAGTGCCCTGACCTTTTAATCAGCGTGACCAATGGCAGAATAATCACCCTCGAGCTGCTGGTCTTTGCCACTTCTTCAATTATCGTCATTTTCTCAGCTGATAGTGTTTTTGGAAGGGGAATGGTTGGTGCTCTTCATAACATGCTGCAGTGTAAGAAAGTGAAAATACAGGCATGGTTTTTAGAAATTAGCTTGTTAAACAGGGAGAACATCAAGGCTGAGGGTCTGATTGGTGTGTAAGTGATGGGCAGTCCATCCTTTGATAAAGATCCTCAGCAAGCTTGTGATGTGCAAATGGCATCAGGCAGTTCCAGACCTTTAGTAAGGAGAAATTCCGGCTTGTTCCTGTGTGCTTTGAGGTCTTTGGATTACAGGATTGAATATTCCAGTCCCTTTAAGGTCAAGGAGTGAGCAATTTGGTCCTGAAAATGCCCACAGAGTTTAAATTTATTTATCTATGTTCAGTTTTAATATTTCCTTCTTACTGTTCCTACAAAGTTACTGGATTTTCTATTTACCATCAAGATCCCTGTGCTCATTGTAGAGAAATTTGGAAAATAGCTGGGAAATAGCTGGAAAATTGTTGTATATGTTTAAGGTGGGTGAATATTGTTGTCTTTTCTGAGTGCCAAGCAGTGAAAGGTATTTTGAAATTAATGAAATTCTGAGAGTCTTTAGTTCAGCCTGACTTCTGGGGTCTTTTTTCACAGCTACAGTGAGGAGGTGATAATGTCAGACTGTGAGAAATCCAGAAAAATCCTGGACTCTTAACACAAGCAGACAATGTTTCTGATAGAAACTGTTAGGTCAACAAAAGACCCAAGAAAACTAAACTGGAATTCTTTTCGAGGAGTAAAATGGAAACAGATGGCAACAACAGCAAGTTCATAAAAAGTGAGACTTGTGAAAAAAAAAAACCCCGTGATTTGTCATTCTATTTTATTTATTTACTTCTGGTAAATCGAGCAGTTCATGTCCAAACCATTGTCCTAGGTAGACACGGAGAATCTATTCAAGTTATTCCCTGCTAATGTGAGGATTCCTCCCAGCTTGCCAGGGCTATCTCCGATTTTCCCTGCCATCCATCAAACCAAACCACGTGCTGGTTTTTCGGGCTGCCGAGCCTTTGTGGGGGAGGAGCGAAACGTCTGCCAAGATGAGGCAAAACCCTCTGAACGCAGCGATATATCCTCAGCCTTTGTCAGCTGAACTGGGTGTTATCCCGGCTGCAGCCCTGCCGGATGGTGGGAATCCACCGGGACTCGGTCAGGGATCAATGCTAATATCGGTGCTGCCTGGATTAGGACGTCAAGAAAAGGCAGCTTGCACGCAGGCTAAATCCAGCCGGCGACGAGGAGAAAGCACCGCACGGTGGGAAAATAAACGCAGTCAGATGGCAATTCGAGCACCGCGTGGCATTCTCGAGGAAATGTGTTTGTTCTTTGTGGTTGAGAAAGGCGCAGTTGTTAATATTCTCTTTATTTGCCAACAGACGTGCCTTGCAGCGCCGTGTCTGCTCCCGAGCTGTGACAGGCTGCCTGTTGTAAAGCGAGGTGCTTTGCATAATTAGTGTGAAGACGTGAACAGATGAGCACTAATTCTTAGAAGTTAATGATTGTCAATTATCTTACCTTTTTTTTTTTTTTTCCCTGGATCGAGGCCAAGATTAGCGGAATACCAAGCACCTCAAGGTATAGTTCCTTAATTGGCCCAAGCACGCTTTATTGCCAGATGTCACCCCAAAACGTGCCTTTGCCTTTTGACCTGCCTTCATCAGCAGTCAGGTCAGCTTGCCGCTGGTTGAAAGCGTTGTTTTCTTTTTAATTCCTGGGCTGGAGGTTGTTTGGATCCATAAGCTGATCCGACCTGACACATGGCTTCAAGATCGTTAGTGCAGACACAAAGAGAAGGGCGAGACTGGTCCTTGCAGCACCGGGAGATTTTATCCTGCCTTCAACCGACAGAGAAATCCCATCGTCTGCTCAAAACTGGGGGAAAATTCCCACTTCACCTATTTCTTTGATAAAGGTCCTCAACGAGTTTGTGATGTGCAAATGGCATCAGGCAGTTCCAGACCTTTAGTAAGGAGAAATTCCGGCTTGTTCCTGTGTGCTTTGAGGTCTTTGGATTACAGGATTGAATATTCCAGTCCCTTTAAGGTCAAGGAGTGAGCAATTTGGTCCTGAAAATGCCCACAGAGTTTAAATTTATTTATCTATGTCCAGTTCTAATATTTGCTTCTTACTTTTCCTAAAAACTTACTAGATCTCCTAGTCAAGATCCCTATGCTCATTGTAGAGAAATCTTACCCACTTTGGAAGTTGTCTTGTAGGATATGGGTAGATAAGTAGCTTCCAGCTCTTGTGTTGCCCAAATCTCATGGAAATCCAGCATTTTGGAGCTTCCTTGGGGCTGTGTTTCCAAACACACCTAATGCTGTTTTTTCCAGCAGCAGTTACTATAAGTTTAGCTGTGGTTTTCTAGATGGATCCAGAGCCACATCTTCCAGGGAAGCATCCCAAGGCCCACAGCTTTGAGGGGAGGTTGTTGTTTCCGTTTGAATTTGCCCTGCTGGGGTAAAATGAAAAGGAGCAAAAAGTCAGTGCTTGTTTTGGAGACGGGAAAAGTCATGGATTTTTGTTCCCAGGACAGTCTCTTTGTTTTTGTCAGACGACTGTTTAATGTGAAATCCAAGAAAATGCCTTTTTTTCCTCCTCCCTCTGACTTTATGCACAGTTTAGCCTGTATTGTTTCAAAGCATGTTGTAAGAATTCTAATTATTCTCTTCCCTATTTCTGAATGGCATCTTTCTTCAGGCACACAAGTCTTCTGTGTTTAGTGTCAGCCTTTGAATGTAATGATTTATCCACACTTGAAATGACGTTGAAAATTTTTCTGTGAAGGAGCTTTCTCAAAGAATTCCCTCATGGAAACCACTGTTTAAATGAGGCAGGGAAAAATATTCTGCTAAAGGCTGTGTAATATTAAGAATGAAATAAACACCTTATTGGTCAAATAATGGGAAATAATGAACATATAATTTGCTCTGTGCTTTCATGTTTTATGTCAGGACCATGTTCTGAAGGATACTGACATCCAGATATCCCTGGCAGAAATCTTTTAGCAGCTTAATCTGAGAACTTTAGATAATTTTTGAGGGCTGCACCAAAGTTATAATTTATTTGACAAATAATGAAAGTAATTCTAGGAGAGTAAACTTCAAAGCCTGAAAACTTAAGGAATAAAAAAAAAAAACCCAAAAAACCTAACCTGTGAGGACTCTTCTCCAATTATTTTTCCCCTTTTCTACCCACCACTTGAACTGATCAGAAAATACTTTCCCAGAACTCAAGGAGACAAAAACCCCATTTATTTTGCTTTTCTCTCCTCTGGTCTTCTTGCACAGGCTCGTAACAATACTTCTTTTAAATTATAAATGTGTTTTATCGGGTCACTCTTTTGTGGAAACCTTTGAAATTAAAATTTAAAGATCCTAGGAATAGCTTACCTTGTTTCATATGGTAATGTTTTTTAATAAATGGAACAATCTTTCCCCATGAGTTTCCATACTTGTTCTTTGTCAAATTGAGTTCTAAGCATTCCATTTTTCTATAAGTGATTAGTATAAGGGGGAAAAAAGAGGAGCAAAATCAAGATATGTATTCCTGCTGTGTTTATAATGCATGAGAGGACTTAAAAATGTTCAGCAGTCCTGAAAAACCTGGAGTTTTCCATTCTCTTTGGCTGGAGAATGACTTGAATTTGCCTTCAGAGTTGACCATGAGCAGCAGAAGGATTATTGCATCTTGTTTCTGAGGAGCTGAGTGGAAATCTCCCTCTTGTGTCCTCAGCATTTTTTCTGTTGACTGTTTCTTTCCTCACTCTGAGCACAAACAGGAAGATGCATCCTTTGATATGAAAAATATTTTAATAAAAGTCAGCCTGGGAGCTGCCTGCTGTCTCACTGCAGAAGTCCTTGGACATTCTTTTTCTCCCAGTCCTTCCAATGTATCCTTCAGATCCTCTCAGAAATCATGGAAACAAGTCCTTTGCAGGCAGGTCAAGAAGGATTTTAATAAGGATTTCACTTATGGACAGCTTTCTACAAGAAGTTGCTTCCCTTTTCTTGGGTTTTTTTACCCCAGAGGCTCCAGCAATCCTGCAGCTGCTCCTCAAATAACTGTGGGCTTGTGCAATTTGTGTTGCTGTTTCCATACCAACAAATGAAAGAAGTCCAGTTTGTTTGTGCCCACAGTGGAGAGTCTGGGGATTTTTTTTTCCTACCCTCTATCTCGTGATCTAGGAAGTATGAAAAGATGACCACTGAATAGCTTGATGTAGAGAATCATCTCTCACCCAGCTGGTCTGGGCTCCTGTTTAATGCTGGGATGAAATTTTTTCAGAATAAGATACAAACCCTTAATTTTGTATAGCTCTGAGATTCAGTTTTAGGTGAGGTTTTAGAGAAGGAATAATTAGAAGTTGCTAAAATGTGCAGCATAAAGTTCAGTGTTGTTTTCATGGATTTCCAGGCATCACCCACATGGGCAAACATCTGATAGTAGCTGATGAAGTGTTTTTGCTGTCATCAGTGGCTTTAATTTCTGTTTCCATATCTTAAGACTGGATCAAAATATCCATCCATCCATCCATCCATCCATCCATCCATCCATCCATCCATCCATCCATCCATTTATCCATCCATCCATCCATCCATCCATCCATCCATCCATCCATCCATCCATCCATCCATCCATCCATCCCACTGTGATCCGGTACAGTATATCATATAAATCCAGGTTAAAAGAATAATTGAGGGATTCAGATCTGAAACATGTGACCTACAAAGTGGAAAAATTCATGCTGGAATGACTGCACTGACTTTGTGCTTCCCACAAAAGTATCTCCAAATGAAGTGTTGTCTGTCCTTTATCACTGATGTTTGAATTTCACTTAGATTAGCCATAATGGAAACCTTTCATGTTCATTCTTTCTTTCAGAGAAAGTAGAGCACAATAATTGTGGTATTGCTGAAAAGACCTATTTGCTTTTTTCCTTGGCTAAAGTAATGCTGAAAATAGAAATATTTGACCTTACTTTATTGTTTGTTTGAACTGCTCATAAATTTAGCTCTGTTTGAGTGTTTCTGCGAGAGACATTCTTTTCCTGGAGCTGAACAGCTCATAGTTCCATAAACAAGTCCATAAACAAGAAATCCCATTCAACAATATCAACAGTGAAATTTCTTGTCTTTTGTCTGTATTTAAACAATCTCATAGAATATTGCCTGGAAGCATAAATTGTGTTGCTCTCTATGTGGCTGTTGTAGCTGAAAGATGCATATTGGTAACTGAATTAAAATTTATATAATAAACTATTCACTTTGATTACAAAAGATCTGTCTGGCTGTTGCAGATGGAATTTTTGCCTGGTTTGAAGATAAATATTGGATAGATGAATTAAAATTTATGTAATAAACTATTCATTTTGATTGTAAAAAAGTCTTGGCAAACCTTGGCATTGTTTCATTTCTCTTTAATGTTTGAATTGATGAACTTGGAGGTCCTTTCCAACCTTAATGGCTCTCCTGATGGTGCTGGAGGTGCTGAAACTCACGTTTCCCAAATTTCTCTAGGGATGTAGTTCCTCCTGTGGTCCCTGCTGATGTTACATTGCTTTTTGCTTCTCTGGAGAGCAGGGAGTTGCTGCTGGTGAGAGCAAACCCGAGCAGCAATTTTTGCAAGGTTAGAGATGAACAGAGCACGGGGTTAGAAGGGATAGTTAGAGGTTCCAGTCTTCTCTCGGCGCTGTGGATTTCATCTTTTAGTGGGCAAAAATAATCTGGAATGGTTGGATATGAGGTCTGAATATGTTTCAAACAAAAAATACCCAAGTTGAAGTGTGTCCTCTTAGTTTATGTAATAAAGTAAACAAAGCTGGGTCAGCTCTTCAACCTCCCAGTTTGACATTTCCCAACAGTGACCTTGAGGACAAATTCTCTTTTTTTTTTTTTTTTTTGCAGCTGCAGCCGCCTCCGAAACATCCAGAGCATCCTGACACAGAGCAGCAAATCACAGCCTGATGGAATCCTCTGCATTTTAGGTTAGTGTTACATTTTTTGTTCTCACTATACTGATAAAGATACCACAAGTTTCAGAAAGAAGAAAATCATCTCCTTCCTGCTCCAAGCCCCAGCCTAGTTTCTCAGGGAATAAACAGCTGATTGCTACACTCTTTTCTCCCTAAACAGTTCTTCAGCCTATTTACTAATTTTGGGCAAAGAATTTTAGAGAGTGGCATGAGAAACCCAGGAAGCAGTTAGGAGTTAAATGTGGTTTCAGTGCTTTATTTCTTCTGGGATTGGGAGAAAATGGCAGTAGGAAATAAAGGTGCAAGTGGGAAAACAACAGGGGTTTTGTACTGCTTTAATACAATTTCATTGACTCTTGTTTCATATTATATAATCACTGTCAAGATATTAAAGGAAAAATGCAGACATTATGATTGAAAACTTGAGTCCTTAGAGAAAAGGACTGATTGTTTAAATAATATATTACAGTTAAAGAGAAGAAGTCTGATGTAGCCCTAAAGAAGCTCTGTGTGGGAAGTGATACTACAGTCTGGTTTTTTTTAGGATTTTAATTTATTTTTTAATGATGGAGCAAGAAAACTTAAAGCTCATTTACTGGACCACAAAATAAAAATATATAACTGTATATAACCTCATTCTCTTTGAGTCAGTGCAAACTGTACAACATGACCCTTCCTACCCTACATTCTCTGGGCTAGGAGGTTAAGTCTCTGGCTAAGTCGTAACTGTAAGGTCTGTGAGGTCACTGTGTCAGCCTTCCAGTGAAACTTAATCATACAGGATAAACGGCTCGTGTTTGCCTTTGTTGCTGATCTAATTTCATAAAACATGTTAAGTTTAGCCATCTCACCAATGACACTGCAGTATTTAATGGCTCTTGTTAATTCTGAGACTGCAGTGAGCCCCAGGTAAAGAGCAATCTCTGAAAACATTGGACAGCTTTAAGGAAAGCAAAGCAATTGCTTTGTGTAATCCTCAGTGTCATGTGGAGGATTAAATTCTTTTCATAAGACCATACCTCTTAATAAATAAGCACTTGTGATATGGAAATATAGGAGGTGTGTTTTGTTGGGAGACTTGTGCTTTGCACTGATCTCTCAGCACCCACAATGGGGCTCTTGTCTGCTCTGACCTGGCTCCTGCAGCCTGCAGAATTTCTGGCATAACTTCTATTAAACAGCCTTGTCACTGTTATAAATGCATTAAATCTGTCATCAGACACGAACTTCAGATGACAAAAAACATGTAGTTTGACATCCTGAGTCCTGTCGACTTGTGTGGAAAGTGGATACTCATAACTATGGTTTTTTTACTCTCAGTGCATGTTCTGTTTCACTTGGCTGCTTTTAATAGCCTGTAGTTAATGCATTTCCCTCACCCCAAGTTTAGTTTCATAGTGGGATAAAAACAGTGTAAACTTCCACAGCTTTCCTTCAAGTTCATTAATATTTGTACTGAAATTAAACCCAGCATTGTGAGATTCCCAAAGAGAGATGGGAACTGACCCATTGTTGATACAAGTATTCAAATGTAGTTCCAGCTGACTTTTTAAAAAGAATCCTCTAATCTGATTTTGAAGTGGTTGCATGGCAGCATTCCTGCATTCTTTTCTGGGGAGAAAGGGCATCACAACTGACAGGAAACAGAATTTGATGGTTGGCATGTCAAATGTCTTTAAAAAGTTGTGATGTCTCAACTGGAGCATGTTGCTGTTAAAGCTGATCTACTTAAATTATATTGCAGACAATTTTTTATAATAGTGGTATTTCTTGCACCTTACCTTTCAGCAGAGATTTGCAGCTCCCATTTCGGTTGCTCTGATTTCCGAAAATGTGTATTTAGTGTGAGTAGGGTGTGTCTGTAACTGACTGTAGTTGCGGCTGCTGAGATTGTAGATCAAACTGTTTCACTGTTCAGCACAGCTGAGCTGAATTTTTGCAAACACCGGTATTTATTTTTTATTCTCCTCGAAGAACATGGGGATACTTGCAAGGCTGTTCCAGTAAATCTTTACATTTATTTCATCTTAGTTCTGTTCACATATTGCTACTATTTTTTTAGATTATTATTTTTTTCTGCATTATATCCATCCTACACGGAGCTCTTCCCGCTGAGGCTTCTCCCACACGCTGAGAACATTCAGTACATTGCAGTGATTGTTCATCCCATTCCCTTTCCAAACAGACACTATTTTAAGGATTATTGTGCTGCTTCTACCAGCAGTAGAAGTAGTAGTATTGGTTTTGGGCCAATATCTAAAAGTCATGTGTCCATTCCCTCCAGCCTCACCTTCCTGCTCCCTCCCTGGTGTCCCCACGTGCATTTGGCATCACTGCAGGTGGCATCCGGTATCTTGCACCCACTTTATTTTACCGAGCAGACAGATTTCCCCCCGGATTCGGCCAGCCTGTTTTCAGCCAATTTAGCAAACTGAATGGGCTCGCTGAGGGGCAGCTGAGCCTTGGCTGCGGGAGCAGCAGCAGAACAGCTCCTCGGGGCTCCGACTGACTCATTGTCTGCCTACACCCTGGTGATGAGTTGGGAACAGGCGGGGAGTTACCAGCTCCCGGCTCAGCTGGAGACAGGCGTCGGGCTTTCATAATTAATGGCCTTGCCCATTGTTCTGGGGAGGACTCCTGATATGCTCTCTGGGGTATCTTATCTTGGGCATTGTTTCATTTCCTGTTTGTTTTCTGCTAACTATATCTGTTCCTTTAACTCCATATGTTTCTGTGGAATAGCACTAAAGCCTCAGTGTGAAAGCTCCTGTCTGGATGGGAGACTTGAAAGACCCAAGCAAATCACAATCCCCAAATATTCTGCGCAGATCATGGTTTTGTGTTGAGCTAATGCCTTCCCTGCATGCCTGTCAGTGCTCTGCAAGCAATAAATTCACCCATGTCCTCTGCTATGAGTTAAATTTGTCAGCTGTCACCCCTTAACATCTTTTTGTTTTCTCTCCCCTCCTTCTGTCATTAACTGAAAAATCAGGGGTTTGGTGTTTGGCTTGTAAGGTCTTCTCTGCTTGAAGCTGGTGCACCCCGATAAAATCACAAAGTCTTCAAGTGATGGTGACAGCACAACGTTTTTCTTCTGATATTCCAGAAATCAGAATCACAGGATCATACAATGGTTTCGATTGGAAGGGATCTTAAAGATCATATGGATCCAACCCCCTGGCCATGGCAGGGACACCTTCCACTATCCCAGGTTGCTCCAAGCCCTGTCCAACCTGTCCATGGACACTGCCAGGGATCCAGGGGCAGCACAGCTTCTCTGGGCACCCTGTGCCAGGGCCTCAACACCCTTACAGGGAAGAATTCCTTCCTAATATTCCATCTAATCCTGCCCTCTGTCAATGTGCAGCCATTCCCTGTGTCCTGTCCCTCCATCCCTTGTCCCAGGTCCCTCTCCAGCTCTCCTGAAGCTCCTTTAGGCACTGGAAGGGGCTCTGAGATCTGGAATCTTCTCTCTCGAAGCTGAACACCCCCAGCCTGTCTGTGCCAGATTATTGCTCCTCTGACAGCCTTCAGAAGTTGCCTCAGTTAGACAAGTGTAATCAGTAAAAGATTATCTTCAGGACATTGTGTGTGCTGGCTTTCCAAGGCTAAAACTGATTCCAAGGTGACTGATTACATTTAAATGGAGTTCCCTAAAACAATGGGACAGTTTTTCCTGAAAGAAGGGAGTCTCCTCTTGTTTGTAACCAAAATCCCACCTAGATACAAGGACTTTGGCAGCAATATTTGTAAATTGAATCCCATTGAATTCTGGGTGACATTGGTGTGCCTGCTTTCACAGGGCTGAAAATGTGAATAAAATAGAGGGACACATATTAATTAGAGGTCAGAAACAGCAGGAGAATGAGGATTCAAAGATTATGGCAGGAAAGATTTATTGAAGGACGAGAAAGCTGGGAGAGATGTGATGCAGCTTCTCCATTTCCCAACAAAGTCAAGTAATCCCAGAAAGGTTTGGGTTGGAAGGGAACTTAAATCCCATCCAGTCCCACCTTCTGCCATGGGCAGGGACACTTCCACTATCCCAGGTTGCTCCAAGCCCTGTCCAACCTGGCATTGGACACGTCCAGGGATGGTGAGTCCCAAACCTCTCTGGGTAAGTCCAAGGAGTGCAGTGATGCAGTGTGTGAAATTAAAGGGTTTGAATTTGTCTGTTCTGCAGTCTTACACCAAACGTCAGGTACTCTGGAACACATGGGAGCTGCCCAAAGTTACTGAGCAAACAAGGAGTTTATTAAGATGTGGGATTCAGTAGCTGGATGCAGACATGACATCTGGTTAGCCCTTTAAAGCTGAAGCATAAGGTGAAAAAGCAGCTTAAATAGAAGAAGCTGAGGTTTGTTTCAATTTCTGCTAAGTTCAGGTGACTCTTGAGTAGTTTGGTTTCCAGTTCAAGTCCTGAGACTCAGATGTTCAGGCTGTGTTATTACATTATCAATGTCCTGATCTCTCCTTCAGCAGTGGTAACAAATCCTAATTCGTTGGCAGCCATTCCACTGTAACCTAATGTAACAAATCCTAATTTGTTGGCAACCGTTCCACTGCATCCGAATATAACTTGGTAGGAAAATTTGCCGTTAGAGGAATTTTCTGGCAGTCAAGAGTGGTGACCTCTGTGAAATGTGGACAGCAAAGATGCTGCTTTATGTGTAGTTTTACTTGTTTGAGAAAACTGGATTTATTACAGTAGAATTTGGAATTATGACTCTGACTAAAATACTTTCTCTGTGGCCTCATTCCTTTCTTTTTCTATTTATCTTCTATCTCTTCATGCTCCACATTTTCAGTTGTTTTCATTTAATTTTTCCCAAGGACCAGGAAAGGTTTCCTTGGAAGCTCTTTGTGCCCCATATGTTTTGTCAGAGCAGCTTTTCACAATTTGTCAGAAGTCTGCAGTGGCTCTCTGGTGACTCAGGGATTGCACTGTAACGCTGATAAGATAATGTTTAATCATGTATTCTAAGGCAGGAGATTTGGGTCACAGGATTAGTTTGTTAGGAAGCTTCAATCAAGAACATATTAATTAGAATGCATCCTGCATCCAGCCAGATGTTTGAATTACTAGACAAAACGGAATTTTGGATGCAGAGCACTGGAGAAAACAAGACATTGCAATTTTTGAAGCATTACCTGTGGATTTAGGTTGAAAGGGGGATGTCAGCATGTGGTAATGATCTTGCAAAACCTCCTTTTTCCCTACCCTTTTCTCTCAATGTGTTCAGCTGGGGAGTTGAGTTCATACTCCTGCTTTAAAGTTTAATAAAGTGGGGAAGAAAACAAACTTTTCAGTTGTGCAGTGTTAGGACTCACACCACTTCCCATGTTTTCCTTTTGCAGGGATAGACAGTCGATACAATGAAGGCTGCAGGGAGCTGGCAAATTATCTGCTCTTTGGTTTGTACAACCAGAACAACAACGACTTTGAAAGGACAGGCTTTCCTGAGGAAGTTCTGGATGGTGAGTAACTGCTCATCATTTTTACCTGTTCTGGATGGAAGATGAGCAGAAAAAGGGACATAGATTTAAAAAAAATAATTAAATCTCAAGTTGTCTACGTACACCTTTTGTCTTAAAGACATTGCTGGGAGAACTAATTTTTAAACAGAAAAAGATAAATTCCCTATGTTTTACTGGTCCCCAAGTTAGCTCAAATTGTTGTAAACTTAAACAATTACAGTCCACTAGTTCACTCATGGTATGCATGTACAAAATATTAATGATTGTGTGATCACACCCCTGCAGTTCTGAAGTACTTGAGCTCTTTTTTACTTCAGCACATTAACTCACCTTTGCCATATTTGGACGGTGGCCAATCACTGTGATCACATCTTATTATTCCCTAATTTGCATGAAACTTTGGGATATCAACCCTGAAGGCTGTGGTGGTGTTAGTTTTTAGTTGGAGCAACTTTCTGATGTAATGTCAGGCAAGAACAACTGGAGTTGAGAGTTCTGGAAGTGCTCTGGGAGGACTCATCCTGACCTTCTTGGCTGCACAAAGGACAGGCTGATGCAAGTTCCCTGCAAGACTTGGGAATAACCCCACAGTTGTCTGGAACAGAAACAAGTGCTCTTGTACTTGGGACTGCATGTGGCTGCCATCTGTTTCTTCTTGTCGTTTAAAAGAAATTAGGAATTGCAGCGCATGCAGATAGTTGAAAGATTTTTTTTTTAGTGAGGTGCGTGATAGAAAAAAATGTTTTCTGTTCGGTTTCTTTTGTGTGTGGAGTCCTGATGCTGGAATATTTGTTCTGCTTGTTGCAGATATAATCATATTAATAAAACCTGACAGTGTTCATCTGTACTGCAACCCTGTGAATTATAATCATCTTTTGCCCTATGTGGCACACTGGAGGAACTTGCATTTCCACTGTCTGACTGAAAATGAGGTAAGTGAAAAATGAATGCAGACAAGGATTGCTAACGAACTTGTTAATGAACTGATCCTTAAAGTGAAACTTTTTTTAAAACATTCTTTCCAGAAGCCTTTTTTCTCTTCCCTCCTCAGCAGGGGAGTGATCTCTGTGTATATCTGGGTATTAATCATTTGCTACCGTGTGCAAGAAGAATATGTTGTCAATGCTTTTATTTGTTGGAGCGTGAACACAAATTGCTCCTCTCTGACACTAATTGCTATTGTTTTGATATTAGTCAGTGATCTTTTAATGAGGAAAAAAACGTGGGTTGTGAGAAAAGCAAAATCTGAATCAAGTATCACAGTCAACTTCGAGATTTCCAGCAACAGCCTTGTTTGCTGCCAAAGTAGTGTTTGAATGCATTGGTTGCCAGTAGTTTTAGAATATTCAAAAATATGGGCTTAGTAAGTCATTAAAAATCAAGAAACTTCATTATTTATTTTCAGTTTACTTAATAAATCTTTCAAGAACTATTGACCTCACTTTCACTACATCCCGTGACTGATGTGAGTTTCATCTTGAATTTAAAAGTCAAAGTGTCCTAGAAAAGCTCTGTTTATTGTTGTGAGGTATTTTTAGAGGAGTGAAAAATGAAAATACTGTTTGTCTGGGTGTAGTATGAGGACCTTTTCATTCCAGTAGAGACTGGAAATGTTTCTTCCTACATTGAGTTCTGTGTAGTTCCTTTTCTAAGTTAGAATTGTTCTGAATTCTGCAGGGAGTGGGTTTGGAGCCTGTGATGTTGGTGGGTGAAGCCAGTGGATGAATGAATGGGAAAATCAGGGAGAGAAACCTTTTGTTCCCTTGAGTTTCCAGCTTGAAAATGATGTGGCTTATAATAGATGGGTTGTGTTTTTATGGGGCTGGTTGATAGCTTAGATCACGGAATTAGGAAATAATTCAGGTTATAAGGGACCTGTGGAGATCATCTTGTCCAACCTCCTGCTGAAGTGGTGAGATCAGATCAGGTTACTCAAGGTCTTTTTGCAGCTGAGTGTTGAAAGCCTCCAAGGATGATGACTGCACAACTTCTGCTCCATTTCCCCACTGTCCTCCTAGTGAAAAAGCGTTTCCTTTTGTCAAACCCAAACCTTTATTATTTTAAATCATGCCTTTTGTCATAACCACTGTGGAGAACTTGGCTTCACCATCTCAGTCACATTTTGGTGAGTTTGAAGTTCAGATACTGAGCAAGCCTGGATGTCTCCTTCTGGGACAAGTGCTCCATCCCACTGATTGTGGTGACCCTGCACTGATCTTGCTCCAGTTTATAAATATCTATCTTGTCCATGGCTCCCAAAACTTGTTGTGGATACATCTCCATGAGGGGTGCAGAAAGGGATAATTCTTGTTAGGATAGAACAGCTGAGCTCCAGGTTAAAACATGCCACAGCAAAACCCAAATCCTGGCTCCACAAGGCTTTTCTGTTGCCAAAATCCCTGCTGAAAGGGCAAATCTGATGCTGGGAAAACACGTGCCCTTTGCAATCAGGACCAGAGTAGTTCTTACCACACAGTTGCCAGTGCAACTGCAATCTCAGCTATTGAATTTTAAGCTTCATCTGCTTATGGGCTTTGATATGATTTATCGTGGTAAGCAGGAACCTTAATCACGCAGTGTTGGCTTGAAATAGTGATGTAACTGGCAAGGTGAACCCTGTGCCTTGTTCTTTGTGGAAATGAAGGGAAAGGTTTGGTTTTGGAAGCTGAAAATAGAGTTTTACTTCGTTGCTGTTTGATGTGAATGAGCTGAGAGCACTTCCAGTCACATTCCCGATGTATAGGAATTGCCAGTTTCCTAGATTACTGCAGAAAGACGAACAAAACGTTGCTGTGTCAGGCTTTAAGTGCATCCTGTTTACAGGAGAATTCCCTGCAGTGGCTTTTAAGTCCTTTTTTTCATGATAGAAGTAACTTTATAAAAATGAAACCAAAAAAGTTCAAGAATTTTAGAAATAAATAAAGCAGTGCTGTACCTGGCTCTGGCAAAACATAGAATTTCTCCTTCCTTTTTCCCTTCCTACTTACTTTAACTAGACCACAGGAATTTAAGTGGATATCCTAATTACTGGAGAAAAGAAAACAACCTGTATTTTTAAGAAATGCCCTTGTTCAAAGTGGCCAAATAGGATAAAACACTGAAATTTGATGCAGTAAATTTTGGGGATTCACAGCCTAACTGGCTGTATTTATTCCTGCGACAGCAGATTGCCAGCAAGCCTTTAGCACCTTGCCAAAACCCAAGTTCTTATTCCAATGGCATTTTTTAAGTCCTGAGAAGCTGGCAGTTGTTTGGGGCTTGGCTTTGAACTGCAACTTTGATCTGGTTTCCTGGGATTGGAGGAGGAACACACCACGGAGGAGCTGGGGCTGCATCTTAAATTCAGGCTGGGCTTAAAAGGACTTCTTCTCAAAATAAATGCGTTGGGTGTACCCAAAAGTTCATAATCATGTAATTTGCCTTGATAAGAAGTTCAGAGTGCTGCACATAAAAATAAAATTAAATAAAGTAGGCAAAACACCACTGCCTTCTGATCTTGCTCCAGAGAACGAGTGGCTCTTGAAGAAGCCAGCCGGGCTAGACCTGGTGGTTCCAGACTTGCTGCTGAACTGTGCCTTTTCAGATCAAAGTCAGTGTGTTTTCAGGTTTAAAAATGATTTTAGTGGGATTTGTCTCTTCAGTCTGGTTTTTATGCTTTTCTGAGTTAGGATATTTGCACTTCAGGCTGCTGAAGTTTGCAGTTCAGACAGTGTTGCATGAGGGTTTCTCTTCTTCTTGCCTCCTCCTTTTTTTCCATTTCACCTCTCCCTCAGACAGAAACTGATTCTCATTGCTTAATCTGTGACCTGAGGCTTATTCTGTCATTGATTTTCCTTGCTCAGTGTTGTTTAGCTGGTAATTCAGTATTTTATTTTAAAGTTTTTCCCCTCAGTGGCACATCCGTTGGTATCCTCAAAATAACTTTCATCTTTCAAATCTAGATATTGAAAGACTTCACTGAAAGTTGACAATGAAGTGTATAATTATTCCTTCATCTATCATTATTGAAAACCTTGCTCTAAAGGTTTTCTTGCTCTCAAGTTTGATTTTTTTTTCAATTTCTGTTGGCTTGAGTGCATGATGGAATTTTCAGAATACAGAAAATAATGAGGTTCTTGAAATTCCAGAGGCTGCAGGTGATAATTCAGTGGTTTACACACTGCATCTTCTCTTTCTTACCGATCAAATTAGGCCATGCCTAATGCAATTTGCTTTTAAATGACTCCTTTCAGTATGAAGATGAAGAAGCTGCAGAGGAATTCAAGATTTCCAGCTTTGTGGACATGGTCAGGGATTGCAGCCGCATCGGAATTCCCTACAGCTGCCAAGGTAGGGTGCTTTATGCTCAGAGTGTGTTTTGCACCCTGCAACTTCAGGGAATGAAGATTTCCTTGCCTTTGGTAAGAAATGAGGATTAGTGTGTCAATAGTTCCCTTTTAGCTGTTTTTTTCTGAAGAGTTGGATTTCTTTCTGAGAGCTGGAAGCCCTCAGAGTTCATGTGGGGAGTGAATTCCCCCAGCGTGAGGCAGAGAAATGATTTGCATTCAGAGAAGTGTCTTGAGCTGCTACAGGAGTTCTCTGTTCCCATGGAAGCTCCAGATAAATCCTTCTTTATGTAAGGGAAGAATAAACATTTCTTTATGCAAGTTTCCTTTTTTAGTACTGAAAAAAAACCTGCCCTGCACAGCTTCCTGTTGGGATCTGGAGCCAGCCTTGAGCCTCAGCAATGTAATCTTGCATTCTTTTTTTGTTCCTAATTCTTTATTGCTTCCCTTAGGGAAGGCTGATATGCTCTGACTGCCTGGAAAGTCATGAATGCCTCATGGGGGAAGGACAGGAGTTCAGAGTTAGGAAGGATGTGAAGAAGTTGTGTAGCTTCAGGCTGATAATGACACTTCACATTCTTTGCAGCCACACCAGGGTGAAGTGCCAGGATGAATAATTTTCCTCTCCCCCAACTTAAAATTTTGATTAAAGAGGGGTGATGGAAGAAATTCTTGGCTGTGAGGGTAGTGATGCCCTGGAATGGGTTTCCCAGAGAAGCTGTGGCTGCTCCTGGATCCCTGGAAGTGTCCAAGGCCAGGTTGGACAGGGCTTGGAGCAACCTGGGATAGTGGAAGATGTCCCTGTCCATGGCAGGGGTGGAATGAGATAATCTTCAAGGTCTCTTCAACCCAAACCATTCTGTGATTCTCTGATGTTGACAGTATTTTGCTTAAGGCGAAGTATCTGAGGCACTGCAGTAAGCAGAGCTCCCTGTTTATTATATTGAATTTTAATTGTTAATTGTCTGGGAATGAAGTTTGCAAGGAGATGTGTAAAATCCTGAGAAAAAAGGGACACAATTCAGGGTGATGTGCCGTCTGCACAAAAAATATTTCTCACCTGAAGATTTCAACTTGCACAAGGATGGGATAATGAGACCCTCTGTCAATCTCAAGACTTCAAAGAGACCTGAAGTGCCAGGATTTGTGAGGGAATGTCCGTGTGTGTGCTTGGCAGGTCACCTGCAGATATTTGACATGTTCATCGTGGAGAAGTGGCCGATCGTCCAAGCCTTCGCGCTGGAGGGGATCGGGGGCGACGGCTTCTTCACCATGAAATATGAAGTGAGTGCTTCCCTTTCTCATTTCCTTGCTGAAGCAGAAGTTAGTCATGCAGTTATTTTGTTTGGAAAGTACTTTTGGAGATGATGCAGTGCTGACTCACTGCTCAAGTGAGCTGCTGAATTTTTCAGGGCCTTGTGAAGCTGAGTTTGGACTGTGCCAGGATGGAGACCCCACGGTGTTGCTGAGATTCTGTTCTGAGCTACACAGCACTTTAAACCAGGATTGTTTGGCCATTCTTCCCAGGCCTCTGTGATCTAGAACTCCTCTCCTCTCTCCTCTCTCCTCTCTCCTCTCTCCTCTCTCTCCTTTCCTCTCTCCTTTTTCCTTTCCTTTCTCCTTTCCTTCTTCGAGAGCAGAGCAGGAGGAGCTGGTTAGTGACAAACACCTTGAGATTTGTTCTCAGAAAATAAGAAGTAACTGTATGTCTTGGGTCACTGGTTTTGACTGAAGAGATGCGTTTCCTTCTCTCACTGACATTGTGTATTCATGGGTCATCATACCCTGCTGAATAGGGCAGCAGTCAGGATATATATTTAATATAAATATATGAAATTTAATGTATTTAATAACGATTTAATTCCTATATTTAAGAATGGTTTGCTCTTCCACTCTGAGCAACTTCTGTCATTGATTTGCCCATCTATTAATTATACTCCTAACAGCATCTTCAGATGACAGCTTTGCATTTTTGTGCTTGTTTAAAGCTTATTTTACTTCATTTTCTTGAACCTCTGCCACAGCAATGCAGATGTCCTATTTTTCTTATCACACCTCCTTTTTTACAGGCACAATGGGCTTTTGTCTGACTTCTGATAGCTGGAAAACCCCAAAGAATTAATAGTGCCATTGTTAAAGTCTCATCATATCTAGAATTTTGTATATGCTTGCTCAGGAATCTGTTCTGTGGGTTCTTGTGCCTTTCTGAGCACTGTTCCCTTTGCACTGATTAATTTTTTTCAGGCTTTTTGTTTCATTCCATCACTGGTACTGTAACACCTTGTGGTGTGAATCTGCCCAAATGATTAAACACAGATGAGCATCTTTGGGATGGACAATCAACAGCTCTTGACGTCTGAAATGAATCAGTGAAAATTTGACTGGCAATTCAGGAGTTGTTTGGGTCTTTAACTGCCCTTTAATTAACCCAGTTCATTTCACAAATCCCTAGAGGCTCTGAAAAAATATTCAGACCCTGTGGCACAGACAGAACCTCTCCTGTGCCATCGAGGGAGCTGATACTGTTGTCTCCAAACACTCCTGAATACTTAAAAAGGAGCAGGGAAAATTCTTGGACTCCTTTTTTAAGAGCCATCATGTTGGCTCTGGCAGTCCAGCCAGCTCCAGTTCTTGCTTGCTTCCTCCTTGAAGGCATGAGGGGATTTCAAGTGGGAAGTGACATTCTTATCTTTGTACGTGGGTGTTTGTGTGGTTCCATGTCAGACAGCTGCTCTGTGTCACTGATGGGAGAGGAAGCCAGGCTGGCAGGAAGTGCATTTGGGAGATGATCTGTAAATTAATATTTCTGCCATTATTACAAGGGAGTGTTTCAGTGCATTTTTGGCTCGTTCTTTCCCTCTGAGATTTTCCCTCTGCTGTGTGTTCTCTTAGATTTGAATAGAATCAAAGGATGATAATTTAGGATTTTTCCCAGTCTTCTAAAGGCAGTTGCTCTCTTGCTGCAGAAGTCAGAGTTGCTCAAGATGCTGTAATTCAGAAAATTTACTGTACTTACAAGAATGGAATGCAAGTGAGGTCTGGAAGTCATTATTAACATAGCTAATTATATGAGTACCTGGAGTAACTGTAAAGGTTGAGAAAATTCCAGCCAATGTTGCATTTTTAATTGAGTAGGTGATGGGGAACTCTGTAAATGCAGAAATCATTCAGATACAAGTGTCCCTCAGGAATATATTTTTCAATGTTATTCTCATATGCATCATCCTGCTGCTTGGAAGAAGGTCTTGCAAAGTTAAACTGTCTTAGCCTAAATTTACATTAACTTAGAGCAAGAATTGATTGGTGCTCAGGATGAGTAATCCTGGAATTTGCTTTTTGGCTGTCCTAACTCAGAAAACTCATCTTGCCCTTTTGCTTGCATCAGCTCAGGCTGTTCTTTGCTATGAAATGGAAAAACTTGGTGAAATGGTTCGTCTGAAGGATGCAAAGAAAACTTTGCACAGAGTTCAAAACCCTCACTCGAGGAGATGAGTCTCTGCACTTGTATCTCATCAGCTCTTCTGTAACAGGGTAAAAATATTTGTGAAATCAGAGTTAAAAAGCACTGTTAGGAAGGGCAGTGTGCTCCAAGGCTGTCTCAGTGCAGCTTCAACCTGAATCTGTGGCCTCTTCCTGGTGTTTCTCACAGAAATGTGTTTAAAATCTTTTTCAGTTGATGGATGTCAGCGTCGACTTGTGGAAGACCTACAGCAAGATGGATCCTGTGTCCTTGGAGGATTTGCTCTTTGAGGTAATGCAGCTGAGATGTTCTGCGTCAACTCCTGCTTGGTGTAACTGCAGAGTAAAAATGTTGTGATTTGGTTTGGTTTTAATGGTGTTTTTGGACTTAATCTACAGGTTTTGCTTGCTGCCTCCTTCCATTCCTTAAATCTACCACAAACTCTGCAAAACGCTAAAATAACTTGTCTTGGATTCCTTGAATTTCTTACTTTGCCTGAAATCCTCCTAAAATCCTTTCTTCATGTCATTAAACCACGTACAAAGTACATGAAGTTGCTGTGTTTTGTGTGTGTTAATCCTCACTTTGCAGCAAGGAGGGAAAAAAAATCCAGTTTAACACACAACCATTCTTCCAGGAGAAAAAAAAAAGCACTTTTCAGATGCTTAGTAGCCCCTTTAAGTGGGGAACAGTGACACTCAGTGGCTGCCCTGATGCTTTGGGAAATGCAAACAGTGGGAAGTGATTCCTCCCATTAATTCCTTGCTCTGATCTCAGTGCTAGAGGAGAAAGCATTGTATGAATATTGGTATTTATAATTTAATAATTATATTTATTATTTAATTACATGTATCTAATAACATGTATTAATAACATGTATTGTAAGTATAATAATTCATTTTTTATCTGTTTTTAGCGTGAAAGCCATTTAATATGTAGCAAGTTCAGCAGTGATTATCCTTTATCAATAAAATATTAGTAGTTCACACCAATGTGGTTGTTCAGTCAACTGCTATAATGAAAATTAAAATGTCATAGGGTTTTTACAAGGCTCTCAGTTTAAGTAATCACTCTGTGATATTTCTCTTCTCCTGTGTGGAACGGAGATAAATGTTTGGGATTTTTCCTCCACCTATTAAACCTACTCTGAGCAGACCTATTTATCATAATTTGGAAGTTGTTGTTAAATTGACTTAAAGTTTCTGAAAAAAATAAACCTAAACCACACACCCTCAAAAAGACACCCTGAAACCCAGCAGAATGTCCTTATACTTGAAAGTAAATTTATTTTCTTTAACTTATTGTTTCATTGGGCAATCTGTGTATTCCAGTGAAATGCCACCTTTGACTTCCTTTCTCTGCTCTAACATTTGCCTTGGGCAGTAATGTCAAATATTTTCCTTCTAGGATTTAATGATTTTTGAACACCAGTGGACCAACTTTTTTGCTAATTTTGACACTGAAATTCCCTTCATTCTGGAGCTCTCAGAATCTCAGGCGGGGGAGGTAGGCCTGCTTCAGCAATCCTTGAAAATCCTGCTCTCATCCATGCAGAAGAAATAATCATTTAGCATTGTTTTGATTTTTCTTTTTTAAATCTCACCTTTCATGTTTGAGGAGTAGCAATGCATGGTTTGGGTTTTTTTTAAGTCACCACCCACCTTAAAAATCCGTGGTATGGTGGCTTAGGGGTTGCTGGGGTAATTCAGTCGAGTGTTTGCTCACTGATAATTCGATTGAGGTGATTTATATCTGCACAAGAGATATTTGTAGGTAGATTAACTTTCATTAGGATGGAATCTGCTGTGTGCATGGCTTAACAAGTTTAATTTGCACGTATCAAACCTCAGATCTAGCCGAGGGGGTAGCACAGGGCATGGGAGAAAACAGCACAGGATTTCTGGGGGTGGCTGCTGCTTTTGAAGCATTTTGTTGCTTTTTTTGAGCAACCTGGTCTAGGAAAAGTTGTCCCTGCCCATTCCAGGGGGTTGAACTGGATGGGCTTTAAGGTCCCTCCCAACCCAAACCATTCTGTCATTCTGTGATACAAGAATTTGTGTTTATTTATGGAAGTTCATTTATTTGGGGAAGTATTTTTTGAGGGTTCAGGAGTTTTCTCTGAGAAGGATAATTCAGTTTTTTTCTTAACGTTAGGATATTTCCCACTTCTGTTCATGTACTTCTTAATAATTTTTTTTTAAAATTTTTATTTCTTCACAGCCCTTCAGAAGTTATTTCAGCCATGGCATGATCTCAAGCCATATAACAGATAACAGGTAATTATTACTCACTATTCCCTGTGGTGTCACTACTACCTCAGTGTGTTATTTCCATATCCCTGATGCCATAATGCTCAAAATTCCTGTTGGGACCAGCTGGGCGTATCACATCTCATACTGAAAAAAAAAAAACCCAAAAACTTGCAAAAGCACTTCCTGGAAGGATAATATGAATTTTCACAGGATTGAATGCTGTAGTTCTTACATGTACCATGTAATTTTGTGCATTCCTAATATGATCAGTTCCTGTTCCATCCCTGGAAGTTTCTAAGGCCAGGTTGGACAGGGCTTGGAGCAACCTGGGATAGTGGAAATTGTCTCTGCCCATGGCAGGGGCCTGGAATGAGATGATCTTTAAGGTCTCTCCAACCCAACCCAAACCATCCTGTGATTCTATGTCAGAGTTTTAACTAAAAATTCTTGTTTAGCTGAAGGTCATGTTGCAAAATCCACATTGTGCTGTTTTGAGCTAAATCAAGGTTTGTTTAGCTCCTTGAATCTCTCTGCACATTCTTCTGTATTTGGAATAAACCAGTGGAGTTCAATGCCCTTCATTGCTGGCAGCATCCTCTGTTGCTTGCATTGCAAGAATGAAAAGAAAATCCTTCACCTCTCCAGCTGAGTCTTGGGCCCAAAGCCAGAACTGAACCCAAAATGGTTTTGTTTGTTTCCAACGCAGTCATTTCAGGCTTTTTCAAGATGGTGAACTTGAAACTAATCAGCTTTTCAAGGCAGTTAAAGATAAAAGGATCTTCTAACAGGTTTTGGGAACAACCTTGAGATATGTTGTTGTATTTGAAAGAAATTATCTTTTTAATGCAAGTAGGCTTTTTCCTTGGAATTTGGTCTTTTCCATGGGAAGCTTTGTGCAGCTCCAGTAATTTTTTTTTGATCCTGCTTTTGTAGTGAGAAACTCAGCAGTTGGTCCATCACACTTGAAAGCTTTGATTTTATTTGTTGTTTGTAAACTTCCTGTAAATGTTTTGGTGGTGATTCCCTCTTTCCTCCTCAGCCCAAGCCGGCAGCCCTTTGTCCTGTTTGGCAGCCACTCCACGAGGGAAAACTTGAACTCTGGGAACTTCAATTTTCCATCTGAAGGACATCTGGTTCGAAACACTGGCCTTGGTGGAAGCACTGCCAAGCATATGGTAAGGCTTTGGAGAAGTTATCTGAGATTTTGAAGTATTGTATATTCTTTTTTTTTTTTCTGGCTTATTTTTTGTGTTTATCTTCCATGAGTTAAATACTTAATTCTTCTTAACATAAAGCACCTCAGCAATCAGTTTAAGGAACAAATTTGCTTTTTCTTGCTCTTTCCACATTAAACCATATTGGATTCTTAATCAGGGGACTGCTGAATGAGTTAGAATTGTTTATTATCTATAAAAAGACAACTTCTTAAACACTTGTGGTGCTGTAAGTGGGTGGGGGAGAGGGAAATGCTGTTTGTGAGGATGTGTGTCTCCTGGCCACAGGGTGAAAATCTTCTGTCATACACTGAACTGGGACACACAGATTTTATTGTAACCACATTTATTTAGCCATTTCTTTAAAAAGAAATGAAAAGACACTTTTTTTCTGATAATACCTTTACGAATAGACCTGGAGACACCGACGTGCATCCAAACTCCTATTGACAAAACTCTGCAAAATCTTTCCGTGTTCCAGCAATGTTCTGATGAAGTTGTAAAGATTAACTTGAATTTTCCATTTCCAAGTTAAAAACGTAGTCGTTAAACATTTGATGAGCTCCGTGGCTCAAGGATATTTCTCTTCCCCTTCGTGCCTGGGCAAGCGACCCCAGGGAGTTGGGATCCTCTGGCTGGAGGGCCTGGGTGGCTCCAGAAGGCAACTGGCAGCGAAGGAGGAGAGAGGTAGAGTGTGGAGAGAGCTCCCTGCTGCCTCCAGGGGCTCTGGGAGTGGCAGTGGTGTGAGCCCTGAGCAGGTGAATGTGGCTGAGCAGGCCTTGGTGGAGTGAGAGCATGAGTGAGGCCATGAGTTCATGAGCTTGTCAACATTCCATGTGCAGCTGCCTCAGGGATGGATGGACGTGAGGATTCTGGGCACAAATCACGTGCTGAGAGCCTGAGAAAGGAGTGGTTTTGCATCCTGGTGAAATCTCATCCTCCATTTGCTGCTCTAACTATTTTCTGTGCAAACACTTTCAATTCTGTCTTTCCTTCCCCTTGTTAACAGTGAGATGCCATTTGAAAACCTTTCAAAATGCAAGTACTGTGTTATTCTGATGTACTTGCCCTCTCTGTTGTCCTCAGATTCTGATGCTGTTCTTAAAAAGGTGGTTTATTTACAGGTACAGGTGATACTGTTTTAATAGGGTGTCATGAAAATAGTAAATAAGACCAAGTGCCAGCGTAGTTATGGGAACCTGACTCACTTTCCTCTTCATGAAAAGAGCAGTTGACATAGGAAATTGAAAACACAAGTCAGAGCTCATCTCCTTTCCAAAGTCTTTCAACCATTCAGGTCAAGTCAAAAGTGAAATAGACCTTTGAAAACGTAAGTCGCTTTTTCACAATCCAGTTCCGTCTGTGTTGTAAACTTCTGTAGTCTGTCAGTGCTTAGAAGACTTAAAGGGGAGTGTAGTTAATTGTTCATTATTGCACCAATTCGTTTGACTGATGTGTGTTTGTATCTCATTAATACTGACTGCTAGGTAGTGCAGTGTGTGTCTCCAAAGGGACCTCTGGCTTGTTCAAGGACCTATTTTTTTGGAGCCACTCACGTTCCTTTCCTGGGTGAGTAATTCAATATATCAAGGCAGTTATTACCTCTGATTCCATGAAAATTTGTAGCAACTAAAATCTTTATATCCTTTATGAGCATCAGGCCGTGGTGTGGTAGATTCTGTAGCCAGTGCATGAAATCACAGCAGATTTTGTGGATAAAATTTGTCAGATCTGAGTGTTACATAGAAAATCTGTCAGATCTGAGTGTGCAGGCCTTTCCCAAGTACTGAACAAATATTTAAGTCCGTGTTCCATATGGGTTTAGAGAAAAACAGTCGCCAAAAACATAATAATTCAAACTGGTAGTTGTCAAGTAACTGAGGATTTTATAAAAGGATGTAGAAAAATTATTTCATTTCTGTTTTTTTATCCTCTGGTTTGGGCCCAGTGTAATGAGTTGCAATAGCTGTATTTCCAAATAAAAACAAACTATGTGAAACTTTTAAAAACCATTTTCTTACCTATTTTAAATGGCTGGAAGAGTCCATGGATAAAATCAGTCCTTAGGGTTATCTTAAAACCATAGTGAGCTCAGAAAAGCTGAAGAGAAGATGGCTGGAGGATTGGAATTAGAGCCTGTGTTTGCCCTAGGAACATAAAACACTGGATAAATTTCATGTAAGATGTGCAGCAGAAATATTCTCAAAATGCTAAAACCAAACCTTTTTTGTTTTAATGCAGGAAATGACAATGAGATGCACAAGCAAGCTGACCAAGTGTAAGCTGCCAACTTTTTATATTAGTCCTTAACTCTTCTCTCTCTCTCTACCTCGTGGCAGTAGGTGAAACCTGCTTTTAGTGGCTGTTGGCATTTGCAGAGACATTTTTAATTCAGAATATGCATGTGAGAGGGTTTCAAAGGCAAAGTGCGTGTGGAGGGCTTGGGGGTGCATTGTGAATTGGTAGTGTGACAGCAGCAAAATAGGAAAGGAAATATTAGTAAATTTTGCTCAAATTGTAGTAAAAAATTATATTAACGGTTACTTGAATAATTTAAAAGGTGTTTCATATAATCTAAGAGGGAAAGTATCTCACACTGAATAGGAGCGTCTTCCACTGATAGAAGGAAAAGTAATTTTTAGATCAATTTCATTAACATATGTGAGATTGATGATGATTAGTGAAAATGCCAACAGGGAACACTCAAACTTCTGAAGAAATTCACTGTGTTAAAATGAAATCGAAGTTAAATTTTAGTTGGGAAGCTTCAAAGCTTCATTTTAACCTCCTGAAAATCAGGTTTTGTTTATCCATGTTGATGTCCACTTCCTCTGCATGTTGTAGATTCCTGTCCAGCTTGGAGAACACAGTAGATAATCTGCTTTGGTCCTTCTCTCTCTCTTGATAGACCACACCTTTCCTTAGAGATTTTGTCCTCCTTTTTAGTTGGGATCATTTTAGGAGCCTGTTTTTGCTTCTGCAAAGCTGCCTGACCTGTTAGCAAGATATTAAAGATATTAAAGATGTGTCAATACTGTCAGTACTGTTGACTCTTGGTAGTTGTGAGGCATAAAAATGGAATTACTGCACTGAGCGGCAGATTCTTCCTTTTTTTTAGTAAACTGAACTCCAGCATGTATTTTTTTAATATACGTTCTGCTCAAACATTTTTTGTCCTCCTCCTGAAATCCTTCATACTAAATACATTTTTAATCAAGATGGGTAGAGAAGCTCTAAACAAAGCAGGGGTCAGTTGATAAAGGCAGTAATTTAAAAAACAAAAAAAAAATTCTTGGAAGCATCCCTGTATTTTGGCAAATAATCTAATTTCAACATCACCAGCATAAATTGGCTTTTCTGACAAACCTGATCTCATGATTTTCGACTTGTTTGCAGTTGAGTCCTGTAACTGGTTCTTAGAGTTGTCAATATTTTGTAAAAAGTGAAATAAAAAGTATTTTATAAACACTATTCAGTCCAAATTTGGCTGTGTTGATTGGCTGGAGTGCATAAACTGACTCTGTGAGTTGAAGGACAAACTGGGGTAAATTTTGTGTATTTATTTTTGTAAAGTAAATGCTTGAAAAGCAGCAACAGAAATCCTGTGCTGTTTATGTTTTGCACTGCTAGTGTTCAAATGGGAAGAAGAGGAAGGTAAAGGACAACCCACTGAGGTGTTTTCCTACAAATACATATGTGAATTTGAGGGGAAATAGGAATGGTTACAAAGTCTGGAAGAATTATAATATAAAGGAATTATATTCCTTTGCTGGGTGCAATGCAAACATATTAACTGCTCATGAGAACACATGAAATGACAATCAAGAAACTTTAAAAAGTAGTGAGAAGGTTGAATTTTAAAATAATTTGCTGCTGTTGGATATGATCAAAGGCAAACATTGTCGCATTTTGAGGTTTCTCCAAGTTTGGGAGCTTCAGATGCTTTTTCCCCATCCTTCAGGAGTGCTTTGCATATGGCTTAAATGCTGTATCCTTCTCTTTCCTCCCTCTTCTTCCCTCCCTCAATATTGGCAGAGGGGTAATGAGAGGATTTAAAATTTAGGGAAGCAGTAATTTTATTGACCTGCTCATCTTTTTGTTGTAATTTAGCAGGAAGACAGAGGCTGATGTTTCTTGTTTGGGCACATGTGGGTTTTCCTTCCCCGGTCGTTCTGGAGCTACAAATGTGTCAGTGGCTGAAAGTCACTCCTGGCTTCACCTGACTTGGGTTTATTTTTGTCCGATTTTTTCAGTCTCCTTTTAAGAAGGGAATTGAACTAAGCTGTGGTGGAGATTCCACGGAATTGTGGAATGGTTTGGGTTGGAAGAGACCTTAAAGCTCATCTTGTTCCACCCCCTGCCATGGCAGGGACACCTTCCACTGTCCCAGATTGCTCCAAACCTTGTTCAGCCTGGCCTGGGACACTTCCAGGGATCCAGGGACACCACAGCTTCTCTGGGAAACGCATTCCAGGGCCTCCCCACCCTCCCAGGGAGCAATTCCTTCCCAATATTCCATCTAATCCTGCCCTCTGCCCACATGCAGCCATTCCTCGTCCCGGCACTCCAGGCTCTGCATTTGGGATGTGATTCTTAAACCCAACGGCAGCAAAAGTCGACAGTAAAACGTAAATTTTTATTTTTGTCTAACAAAAGCACCCAGATACATTTGTGTCAAGAGGTATTTCCCCAAAATACTCTGTAACTTGAGCAATTTCCTCACTCTAATTTAATTTTCCTAAACCGAAAGCTGAATTATAAAGCTACTTCTCCCCTTATTTTCACAAAAGACCCTTTCCTTACTAAGGGAGTTGTGCAATGAGAGGAAAAAACTGCTCCTTGAAATGGAGGAGGAAGAAAACTCTACCTGTCTAGTAAATGTTGTGTTTGTATTTCTCTTCAGTACGCTGTTGTCGCAAATATATTCTGCTGTTGTAGAGGCTGTGCTTGCTGGCATTGAGTGCTATGCTAAAACTTCCACTGAATCCAAGGTAAATGAAAGCACCCATTCTCTCTCTGTAATTGTTGATTTGGATTGCTTGCACGACGAGATTTACATGCCAACCAAAATGAAAACCGAAAGAATTTTGTAGTATTTCGCTCGATGAAATGGCGTAAAACAATTTCGTGCCGTGGCCTCCAACCAGTCTCTGATTTCTTTTTAAGAAAGAAAAAAAAAAGAGAGATTTCAGAGTGTGTCTAATTTTACCCACGTCCAGCTGGTTTTCCATCTTTTCCTGAATTTTCCTGACCTCGTAGTAAGGAAAATGAGATCTATGAAAGAGCAAATTTTAGTCTGGTGCATCAGTGTGTTACTGTTTAGTGTCTCTTGTGGATCTTTTGGGTGCTCCTGTAGCTGCTGGGGTTTGGAAGGATGGGGGGAAGGATGTTTTATTTTTTTATTTCCTTTTTTTCAGGCAGAGGAGGTGGCAGAGCAGGTGCTCCTGTCTGTGTTAGACACCCTTGGCTTAGCACAGCTGAAATCTGCTTTACGGTGTGTATTTCCATAGTTACTGATGGCTCGTTGTCTCAGTGGATTGGCTTCTTTGGGGGAAGAAAACATCAATTATAAACTAAAAAACAATAATTTTAAATGAACTTGCCTGACTGCCGAATTTCAAGACTTCATAATCCATTCAGGCTTTAAAAATAATCACAATTATTCCTTTTTTTCTGCTTTCTTAATCACTTACTTGGCTTTAATCTCTTCCTGCTCAGTTTTCACATGTAGAAGTATAAACCACACATTTCACCTGTACAATTTCTGTTCTGCAGCTCCAAAATCGCTTTTCAAATTCAGGCTGTGAACAACCATGGCAGGTGTGTATCACTGTCTTGCACTTCTTACTATTAATTAGTGCTTTTCATGCAGTGATTTATTTTTCTTCTCTTGGAACTCCTGCAAAAACACTGTGTTTGATTATTTCACATAAGATGTGCTAAATGCTTTTCTGTCTGAGATAGTTCAGTGATTTCAGGTCTGTAATTCTGTGGAATCTTGAAAACATTAAAAGAAATAAAAAGCAATTGGGCAGACCAGTTTTATTAACCGTTAATGAAGAGAAGCAGCATGAACTCATTAAGAGTTTCCTTTTAAAAATACCCTTTTAGCTTAGTTAATATCAGAAACTTGTGCTGATTCAATCTGTCTAATTTACTGAAATGACCTGCACAAATACGAGTTTATGTTAAAATAAAACAGCTTTTTTTGGTTGCTGGGGAGTCACAGAAAATGATCTAACTTTTAAATGTTTAATTATCATTGTTGTTCTAGAATTACTCCGTTAGATAACGAGGATAGCCTGAGTTTGATCAAAACGGTAAGTGAGGAATAATAATAATAATGTTAATATATTTAATTAGAAAATAGAGCTCAATTAGCTGTTTTTCTGGGGCATGCTGAGATTTTTGTGGGAACACAAGTGTAGGGGGAGAGATGAGAGTTTTCAGCTGCTGAAACAGGTTTAACAAGAAATCAGAATTCAGAATAAAATACACAGATTTATGATCTCAGACTTTGACCACGATAAAGAAATAGTGGTTTAGAGTGTTTGAAACCTACAGATTCTGCTGTTTCAGTTGAAATATTTCAAATTCTGCTTTCTCTTCCCTCCCCTCCAACTGCTGGATTCCTGCAGGCATCTATGATGGTGTTTGACATTCCAGATCTGCTCACAGGAAGAGGATGCTTGGGATCTGTTGTGTTTTCAGAGTCCTTTCTGACATCCCAGATACAAGTCAAAGAAAAAGGTGAGTGTTTGCAATTCTAACACCACTGTTACTCTGTTGAGAAAGCCAAAGGAATTCCAATGGATGTTACTGCTGTTGCCATGATGGGTTTGGAACACTTTTTGTGGGGAGAAGAGCAAAGGAAGAAGCCATAGAAAGACCAGAATAAATCAGGATTTCTTTGGAACTCTGCAGCAGCTCTGTCTGTGTCAGAGCACAGGAGGACTGGGAGTTAATCTGCTCTGAAAGCTTCATTTGAACACTCAGAAATCCTTAAAATCATAAGATTTTCACATTTACTAAACAAATCTCAAGTCTTAAAGGTAACTTACTGGACGTTTTGAAGTGTATGGGTGGTGTTAGTTCAGTGGCCATGGTGGTATTAAGTCAGAGGTTGGATTTGGTGACTTTGGATGTCTTTTCCAACCTTAAAATTCCCTGATTTTCTGCTTTGTTTCCCGTGGCTTCCCTGCAGATGGCAGCACCAATCCAGACTCCCAGCACATCATCCTGACTGCAGCTATCCCGAGATTTGCTTCCTGGCTGGTGAATGAGTGAATGCACACAGCTTATCTCCACACTCATCCATCCAAGAAGGAAAACTTGCTATGGAAGTGTGGGTATCTGGGGGAAAATATGGAACTTGGGCATTGAAACAGAATGTTGTAATATTGACGTATCCTGATTTTTAAAATGTGGACAGTAAGTGAAAAGCTAAGTGGAAAAAGCTGATGGTTCCATTCATAGCGCAAGTTTTAAATAGTTTCGTTTTCACCTCGCCAGTTTTTTAGCTTTTTGGAGATTTGGGTGCTTTTGAAGTGCACAGTGTGACTTTGGAAAATTCTGTTTATTGTGGGGCACTTCAGATCCCCCCAAAAGAGAGCCAGGTCTGGTTGTAGATCTCTAATGTGCTGCAGAGTGTTCAAGGTAGAATTCCAAAGAATATAACAAAGCTGGGCATTGCCCATGCTTGAACAGTAAAAAAATATAAGATTGGATGGGATACACTGCTTTCTATCTATATAATCCTATTTTAGCCTGTAAAACCATTTAATGGAACTATTTTGGTCCCATGGTAACACACTATGAAGAACACAAAGCTGTCTTTGAAGCCCTCTGGGCTCAGAGCTTTTTCTGTCTGTGGTACTTGAGATTGTTTGCCTCAAAACTTCTTTAATACTTTTTATTTAACATCAGGCTTGCTGTATTTATATAAATCACAATACAAATGGAAACTCTTTCTGGCTACAGGTTGAAGACAGTGATGTGAAACTGTCTGAGAAGGCACAACAGGTGTTGAAGGTAAAATGAAATATTTTTGTTAAACTAAGAAGTTGCACTTTGGTGAATCAGTGTTTGGAAAACTTGAGTTCCTACCAAACTGTCTTTTATTATGTGTGTCACTTCTCTTCTTACAAGGCTTGCCTGTCCTACCCTGCCTTTGCAAACTTTGACATGCAAAATAATATATTGTCTGTAAAACTTTGAGGGTTTCTTTATTTCAAAGAATCACAAAACCCAAGAGCAAAAAGAGTTCTAATGAAACTATAATTTCATGGAAGTTTCACTAAACGTTACTCATGGAGCTCGTGTGTTTCCAAAAACCCCCAAAACTCAATGCCATTCTACATGCAACTTTCTTTTAACTTAATTAGCATGCTAATGTCTAAAGGAAAACACTCTAAGCACTAGGAAAAAAAAAAGGAGTTTGGAATCTGGGAACATCTTAAATCACATGAGTTTCACATTTGTGGTGTAATTTGTGGTTCCCAGGAATGTTCATTATAAATAGATTTATTTTCATGTAATATACTTTTAGCTCAGTGGATTGACAAACTAAAAACAAAAAGCTCAGCCTTGTGGTTGTGACAATAACTTGTAACTTCATAGCTGCTGGCAAAACCAAAATGGGGGGAAGGCTTTTAAAAATTATCCTCTTGCCTTGCTGTCTTTCCCTGGTCCTTGTGTATCCATGCTGGATAAAACTCCTTTAAACTTCTGACAGATGCTGTTTAAAAATAAAATATTTTCTCTTGGAGCAAAAGCAGGAGAAAATGGTTTTGCCTGGATTAGTCCTTGATCCAGTCTGTGATGTTGCTGTTTGTTTTTTCCTGTTTAGGAGGACAAGTCTTTCCTGGGCACTTTACTCGCTGGAGGTGATGGAGTTTATATTTGTTCCAGCAATCCACAGGCCTTCCCTGCAGAAGGTGAGATGTAGTTGGGTATTCTTCTTGCTTGTTTTTTCTTCTTTTGGTCTGTTTTGTTTTGATTTTTAAACGTAAGAGAGGGACAGGTTCTGGGATTCCAAACTATGCCATCACCTTTAGCTTTCTCTCCATTTGCCTTACAGATCTCTCCTGTTAAATTCCATCTCTTGTTCTTTTATCCCCAAACTCTGCCTGAAACTCCTGCTCCTGGAAGGAGAATTCCTGGGAGATGTTTCCCTCCCTCCTTCCCTCCTGCCTTGAACCAGCAGATACTTTTTAAGGCATAATATTTTTATATTCCAATATCCAGAGAAGGTGTTGCTGTCACAGTGCTGATGTGCAGCAGAAGTTAATGAAGATGTGACATTCGAGCAGCATCTTCAGTTTTATTGTCTTTGCCCTGTAGTGTGGAGGATAAATAATGATGTGCAAGGCAATTAAGCAGCAACCCTCACATCAGGGAAGCTGCTTTTGCTCTAATTGATCAGATTTCAAAGAAAAGAGGTTAATGCAGAGTATGATACTCATCTATTTTGCAATGCAGTGCTGTGGGCACTTGTTCACTCAGTAAATAACTGGAGAATGCTGGATTTGTGTGCCCCAGTGGAGCAATTTTCTTTTTCTTTTTCCTTTTTTTTTGGCAGGGGGGGATTTGTGAAGTTCAATGTTTTGCTAACTCCTGGGCTGGAGAATTACAAATAGGTGGTGGAAGAACCATTATGAAACCCTGAAAGGAGTGTGAGATTTTTATGATCTTGTTCCCCACTTTGTTGTGCTCAAATCTGGGCTCTGCTCAGGTTGCAGCCCTGTAGTCTTGGCACTGTGAGGTGCAAAAGGTGCATAGAATTATGAAATAGTTCGGGTTGGAAGAGACTTTAGAGATTATCCCATCCAACCCTTGCCATGGCAGGGACACCTTCCACTATCCCAGGTTGCTCCTGTCCAGCCTGGCCTTGGACATTCCAGGGATCCAGGGGCAGCCACAGCTTCTCTGGGAATATCTGTCCCAGGGCCTCTCCACCTTCACAGGGAGGAATTCCTTCCCAATATCCCATCCAACCCTCCTCTCCTTCAGCTTAAAGCCATTTTTATTACAACAAACCCTTAATACTGAACAATATTTTATTCCGAGTTACCATTTCGAGAGTAAAACATCTGCATTTCTTTGTTATTTCTTCCCAGCATTGTTTGTGCTACCCCACGCAGGCAGTTTTAGCTGTATATTTTAACTCCTTTACATTTTTATTCTTAAAACAAATACTGACCCTTTCCCTTTTGCTGACTCACAAACTTCCCAGTGTGGGATGTGAACTTGCTTTTAGTGCCAGGTCCAGCTGGCAGCCTCTGCTTGGGCATTTTCTTTCTTATGCCTGTTAGAAATCAGCTGTTTGCTGATCTAATTTTCTAGCACTTCAGTGGAATTTTGTTTTGTCCATTACACCAGCCAGCCTTGCTGTTTCTCTTTTTCCAGCTGCAGCTTTGTTAAGAACCAAAATGTAAATGTAAATGTTACAGTGTTTTAAGTGGACAACTTCAACATTGTTTTAATGATTAAGAGGAATAGTTAAACATTGTTCAAATTGTAAAATGAAATCCAAGTTTAATTTACGTATCAAGTTTAATTTAAAATTTAGATTTTAAGTTAAATGTGTTTAAGCTTAGTGTTTAAATTCTCAGTTATTTTGGATGCAATCTTTTCTTAAATTCTTGGATTATCAGTTGTATATTTCTGGAAGTTGACCATTTGACAGGATGGAATTTTTTTGCTTTTAAAGGAAAAAAAACCAACCTCTCAGCATGTTTATGATAAGTGGTTCTGTGGGGTCAAAGGAACTCAAATGCAATCCTAGTTCTGATTCCTGCTCTTGGTAGAGAGATCCAGTAAAGATGGATTGTTGTGTTCATTAAAAATTATTCCAAATCAAATTTACTGCTTGTTAAACACAACAAAATCCTGCAGGAACATGGATTTCTTCCTCAGGAAGAGCAGACAGTCATCATGAGAAACTGAAATCTTGATCTATACCTCATGCAATTCTTTTTCCTTCAAATTCTAGGCAAATTGTATTTCTTTTCCGATGGCATTCTCTTCTCTGATCCCCACCACGGCAGCATTTCCATTTCCAAGAACCACATGAGTTCCATTTCTCTCTATGATGGAGTGAGTATTTTGTCTTTTCCTACTGTCACAAACTTCTCATCAGTTTTTAACAATGATTCTGTTGAGTCCTGGTGTGAAGTTTTGATTTCAGCTGCAGATCTACGTGTGTGTCCGCACAACTCTAATAACTGATGCAAATCTCTGCACTTTTGGTGCTGATTAACTTAAATGAGTGAGTAAGGAGGAGAGAATTTTGTATTGGAGTTAGCAATGTGGTGTTAATAGTGCGAAAACTGCTTTTTATTAAGAGAAAAATTGCGGAATGCGACGTTCATAAAACATCTCACAGCGTGAAGTGATGGATGGAGAAAAGTTCAAGGTGTGGTGAAGTCAGAGGGTGTTCTGGAGGGTGAAATGCTGACTTTTATTGAAAATATATTTGAATCTATCCCTTGGCCACCAGAGCAGTGGGAATTGAGAGGTTCATGATGGCAACTCAGCTCTGTGCTCCTCAGGGCAGAGACACTGAGTTACCCATCACTTCTTCATGGTGGAAAAGAGATTATTTGTGTTGGTTACTGTTTCCTAAAACACTTGCGGAAAAAAAACCAGTTTCCTTTAGTTTCCCTTTTGTTCAGGTACAGTATTCCCCTTTTATTCTGTGGCCTCCTGCAGCATTGTGCTGGGTGATTTCATCACATCATACAGGAAACCAGTAAAATACAATAAAAATGTGTGATTCAATTGAGATGAAAACACAGCAGCTCCGAGACTCTTACCTTAGCTGCCTTTTCCTGGACATCATATTGATTGCCCCTTGCTAGTTTAAGAAGCTATTTTAACACTGACCTTCCTTTTATTGTTTGAGTCAAGACACTCACTTTCATAAAAGTTGCTATTTCTGGGACCTGGCCATCATTCTTGAACTGATGCCAGATTTTTGTGTGAAGCTAAGCCTTGACAGGGAGTGTATTATTGTTCTACTGACTTGGCAGAATACAAGGGTGGAAGGTTTAAACTGTTAAGAAGTGACAGGAGAAGCAGGGTAATTGTTGGTTGCTCTTTCCAAAAGTTATTGCAGCAATGTGGATGGAAAAGAAAGGAGAATTTCATGCTCGGATTAAAATAAAAGATACCAAGCCTTGAAGTGATGCAAAATGCAGTTTTTTTAGCAGCTTTATCATGATGCCTGGGAGATATTTTTCTTTTTAACTTGAAAATAGCTGCACTTCTGCTCCAGCACTTGCTATGAGGATCTGGGCACTGAGCTGCCTGAGTCCTGAAATCCCTGCTCTTGTGGACATGGAGGGCAAGGGAGATTCTGGCCATTCATCAAATGAACAAACATCACCAAGCAATATTTAGGTTTCACAACAACATTCACATGTTGTAAAACTTGGAGCTGGCTCCTTTCAGCCTCATGTCTGTGGGGATTATTGCTGCTGCTTTTCAGCTTTTTTCAATTTGAGGAGCCTGAAACGTTTTCCAGGAGCAGATTTGTTGGACACTTCTCCTGCTGACTGCAGCATGGATGGCTTGGCCTTGGAGTCACTTCTCAGGAAATCTCTAAGCCATGCTGCACAATCCAGGATCTGTGGATTCTGTTCCAAAAGCCATTTGCTTTCAAAAGAAATTGTTCTCTCTTAGGAGAATATTTTTGTATGTTCTTCAGTAACCTCTGTGACTTTGAGAGGATTATTTTTATAATTAATCCCTCAGTCAGCAACGGAGAGAGATTCTGTTTGCAAATATCTCTGAGTTGATAGCAATTCTTATGTAACAGTTCCCCAACTTGAGCTTTTTCTTCTCAAGGAGTAGTACAGTGAGTTCTTTGCCCACTTCAGTTGAAAGGGAAGTGGATGCAACAAAAATTCTGATTTGAGCCCTAGGAAATGAAATCCCCATTTCCCAGAAATGCTTCATGCTTCTGAATTGTTCTCAAAACTTTGGTGTGAAAAGAGTTACAAATCAGAGCTTGAATGTAAAACACTTCAGCATCCTGAATTGTACTTAAATGTCTGTCCTGGAATTCAGAGCATTGGAATGGTTTGGGTGGGAAGGGACCTTAAAGACCATTTAGTGTCACCCATTTAGTGTTTGGGCAGGAACACCTTCCACTATCCCATGCTGCTCCAAGCCCTGTCCAGCCTGGCTTTGAACACTTCCAGGGATCCAGGGGCATCACCCACCACTCTGGGTTAAAAAACCCAAAAGATACTAAAAAACGAGCCAGGAAAAACAAATCGGAGTTTTCTTAGAACAAAAATTGGACAACTTGAGTTCAGTGCTTCTGAAGGAAACACAACTTGAGAGCTTCAGCATCCTGTTGGTGGAGACAATTTATGGTACAAAGAGTTTGCAAGAGCTCCTTGCCATCCTTGTCATCTTTTTTAGCTGGCATTTAATTCATCCTTCCTGTGTTGTCTGTGTTGGAGATGTTGGGTGTAACCAAGAGTTTGTTGTCTGAAGCATTAGCAGAGGAAGGGTCTAGTTTTTGGTGGGGACAAGAGAAGATGTTAAAGTGCAAGCCTTTGTTTTCAAGACAAAATTTAGGTGCTTAGATCAATCTCAGGTCCTTTATTTTGAGTTTGTGATATCTCCCAGTTGCTGCAGATCAGAAACTGAGGGTTCTCCATCCCTCCTGCTCCATCCCTGTGCCATGCAAAGTAGGGAATGTTAATTATAACTTGTCCTTCCTTTCTTCCTTTTCCAGGATTCCAACAGCGTTGTCGCTGCTCTCTTTATAGACTTCAAAAGTTCCTTGCTTCCTCATCTGCCCATTGAATTCCATACCCAGAACAACTTCCTGATGATTGCACTTTTCCCCAAAAGGAAGATCTATAAAGCTTTTTATTCACAGGTAAAGTAAAATGAGTTTGGTTGGGCTGGGGGAGAAACCACGTAATTGCTCTGCGTGTTCCAGATGTGTGAGAAACTTGAATTTCTGCGTGAATTTCCAGCGATGGTGATGCTCCTTGAGCATTTAACTCTCCCCATGTGCTTTCACTTTGCCTTCTGAAGGCAGTGAGTGCTCTAAAAGCTCCTTTTCTGAGCTGCATTTCAATGTAGCCCTGGTGTGTCATTTGCTACAGGGCCTGCATGGAGTGGCAGAGGTTCCATTGTGTGTTTTTGTGGTCAGACACATTTGGATCGTGATCCTTAGGGAAGTGCAGTTAAAGTTTTTAAGTATCCCATACGGCATTGTATTATTCCCCAAGTCGATTGGCTTCATGCGTTGTGCTGCAGAGGCTTTTAATAAAGCAAACTTTATAACAATAGTGCTTTTGAGGAAATGAGCCTGGAGATTTTAGGGCTTCACAAGGGTTTTAGGATGTGATCATCACGCTGGGTTGGAAAAGACCACCTAGCTCAGTGAGTAGTCCCATGGTAGCATTAATATAGTTGTATTAATGGTACCATAAAATGTCTCCTCCTTTTATCTTAAGTGTTTAAATTCCTCCCACTGTTCCACTCTGTGAATGGTTGGGAATCTGTTGTTTGTTTGTATTCGAATTTTCAGCCTATTTTATTAATTCTACTTTTAGATCTGTTAGCTTTTTCTTCCCTCTACCAGAGCACATCCTTGAGATACTCAGACATTTCAGAACTCTTCTTTCTGCTTCATTTGGCCTAATAGAACAAAACCAGATCCTTTTTAATCTATGCCTATAAAAAGTTCTCTTTTTTCCTGATCATTGTAATGCCTTTCTTTTGATCTGGTTTTTGGCTGTAGATATCCACACTGTGTAGTATCTCAGATGAGGATGTTTGTTTCTTTTGCTGCTTTTTCTCAGGGCTATTTATTCCTGTCCTCCTTTGAGTTAATTTTTTTTTGCTGAACAGTTCCACACTGAGGTTCAGTTTGGGCAATTTAAGTTTCTCATGTGGCACCACACCGGTTGCTTTGTTCAAGTTGAAGTAGATAAACCACATTTTTTGCCTTCAGGATGTTCTCTCATGAACAAAACTCTTCATCAAATTGAGTGTACTTGATTTTGTAAGCCATGGGAATAGATCATTGTATTTTGTCAGTATTTACCTGCGGGAATTTATTGATTTCCTCCAAAACTGTTTCTAAAAGTCTGTGTGCCTTTGCAATCTTACAAAGTTTCACTAAAATTTAGTTGCTACTTTTTCTCTTCTAAACTACCTGGCTTGGTATTTCACTCACTGGTCCTGTGCTTTGATTATTCCACGCCTCCTGGAAATTTGGGATGGCAGCTGCCCTGTTACCCCAGACTGGTTTTAATAAAAACTGAGCTGAAATCTGGTGTGCAGATCCTGTGAGGATGGCATGATGCCTTTCCCATCCTCACTTGAATGGGCACAGGAGGAGAATTTGTTCAGGCTTTGGGATGTGTTGATTTCTCTTGTTTTCTTCTTTAATGCCATAGCAGCTCTTTTTTAAAACTTCCATTCAATTATACAAAAAGCCCTGATCTATTTCCACTGAGTTCTTAGCCTGACCTATGTTTTCACTTTGTCCCCAGCCCTTTGACTCCTGCAGAACACAATTTTCCCTTGACCATTCCTGTTTTCCATCCCTCCTAGGCATTTCTTTTCGTCCCTTCTATGTGTTTTCAAGTGGTTATTTCTTTAGTTGTGTGGATCCTTCTGCGTGAGCAATATTGCCTTTGTTAATATCAAAAGTAGATTTAATTTTGATGGTTTTTATCTCCTACCCTTGTGTTTTGGATGCTGATTTTTTAATGGAAAGCAGTCGTGTCCCCCCCAGTTGTTTTGTCTTGCAGACAGTTATTGTGAAAAACGACAATGGCTGTTGCCTTTACTTAGGAAAAGAAGGGAAATACCAAACACTGACTTTGTGATTCATCTGAATCTGATTTCTAGGTTCACAGTGCCATTCAGATTAATGTGTTTTGGCTGGAGCAATAGGATGTGAGCCAAAACATTCCCTAGAGAAACGAAGGGTTTCCTTTTCTTTTGGGAAGGCATGGAGTCTTTCTTAAAAATTTCGAATAATGATTGCTGCACCTCATGAAAATTACAGTAGTGCTTAAAAGAGACTTGTATTAATTCCATTCCTGCTGTAGAGCACTTGGGCTACAAATACCTACATTTTTATCAGGGAAAACGAGGCCATTTCAATAAATTCCTGAAGCAGTTCCAGTCTAGCTAAAGAAAAGGTTACAAAATCTGCTCTGTGGTGGATTTGAATTCATAAATGGTTTGGGTTGGAAGGACCTTAAAGCCTATTTTATTCCAACCCCCTGCCATAGGCAGAGAACTTTCCACTGTTCCAGGTTGCTCCAAGCCCCATCCAGGACACTTCCAGGGATCCAGGGGCAGCCACAGCTCCTCTTGCAGCAAACCCAGTCATGTGCAATTTTAAATTTTAAGTGGAAATGTGTCTGTTTTTTTGGGTGAGCAAAACCAATTCCTAAACAAATTCAAAGCCAATTTGGGGACGTAATGACACTCATGCATAGACCTGCTTTGTTCCAGGTTTTCTCTTCGTGGCAAAACCAGACAAACTCAGGATTATCTTTAAGGGTTGTCCAGGAGGAATTCCTGTCTGTGGAACAAAAGAGGCTGTAAGTTCCTGCCAGAGCAGTGCAATGACACAGGAGCTGCAATCAGAAAAATGCTGTTATTCATTGTTTTTGATAATAATTCAAAAAAGAATCATTTAATTCTTAGTGCAACAATCACTTTATTTTTTTTGGTACCATTTAATATGTAGCCGTGTTGTTTAAAGAAGGTAAATTTTTAGATTTCCCCTTTAACTAATTAATTAATTTCCATCTTTTAGGCATTCCAGTGTTCAGAAGCTCTTCAATGCTTTATCTTCTGGGGAAAGATGCAGGGAGCTGAAACTATCTGCTGCCATTCCAGAACTGGAGAGGTGAGAAATTGCTTTTGTGTTCGAGGGATCGATTTTGTCAGGAATGATACAAAAATATTTTGGTAGATGTGATATCCATCTAAAAATTGTTTATTAAATAATTATGTCTTTACACTAGATGTTTTTATTCTGAGATGAATTATTTCCTCTCTAGTCTGACCTTTTAATACTCTTGTTTTAGTCCTTTCCCAGTTATTTATATGAATGAAATACTTTGCTGTTGATTGTAAAGAAAACAAACCTTTTATTTTCGGAAGGTTTGTGCAGCATTTCACAGTCAGCAGCGTCAGCACCAAGCCAGTGATGAGAGCACATCTTCCTGTCCTTCTGCAACAGTCAGAAACCATTCCCGACAGCAAAGCAGAAGGTGATAAGGTAAGGAAACAATTCCACAATAATTCCTAGCCCTCATATAGAATATTTAGAATATTCTGTCAGTGGTTCTGTTGTGATGTAGTAAAATACTGATCGTGTTCAGCCATTCTCTGCCTCCTCCTCCACTACCACCAGTTTTTTTGCCTTATTTTCCTGGTTATATACTTAATTCTTTCCCATTTAAACAATCTTTTGGAAGTGCAAATGGCCTTTCAGCCTGATGAAATAGAGGCAGAAAATGAGGTGTAGATCTTTAAGTGAACTGTTTTCTCTAATGTCCAGAGAGACTTAGGCCTGAAGCAGCAGCTTGTTTTTATGAATTGCTGAATAATTTAACTGAATTGTTCTCTGGAACATAAAAGTCCTTTAAATAGCATAGAGGTAGCACATGATATTTAACATTTGCTGATATTATCTGTGCAACACTCCTTTCTCTATAGGGGCAATAACAATTGTCCAACTTAAGGCCTGCTTTAAATAGCATTTTCAGAGAAAATATTTCCTTGTAGCTTCCTAGCATTTGAAATTTGCTGAAAACAAAGCCAAAGCAGCAGGAATGTAATCTTTCTCTCGAAATATTCACTATGGTGGCAGACTTACTTCCTGGGGTCTGGTTCAAAGAAAGTTACTGACAATGAATAGAGCCTTATGAATGTTTTAAAATCTGATTTTAAGGCTGGTTTAACTGTGTGTGTTTAAAAATAGAAAGAAAAATCTATATTAATTATAGAAAATAACCTTCTTGGTGTCTGTTCCGGTGTTTCTGTGGTTATTGTCATTTTCTTCTGTGTTTAGAGTTCTCTTTTTCCCTGTTTCCCTGTGTTGCAGGTGATCATCACCATCCTCACTGGGCTTCCAGGATGCCGTTCCAGTGACCTTTGTGCTTTCCTTGTCACCTTCACCAAGGAGCTCGGGAGGTTGGTACAGCTCTGCTTACACTCATCACCCAGGAACAGCTTGGCAAGAAGGGAAAAAAAAATTATCACTGTTTCATTTGGTGGTTTTTTCAAACCTGATTTCGAACTGCTAGGTAGATTTGCCATTAATTTTAGATATTTAGACAGAAAGACAGCACAGGAGGTTTCTTTATTGTCATTCCATGTGGTGAAGAGCTTCCATTTATTGACTTGCAGTGATTCAAAAATGCCTTTTTAAAAAGTATTTTTATTTTTATTTTTGAGAAAAGGCTGTGCTAGCAGTCCTTGCCACAGCATTGTTTTTCATTTAGCCTGATTTCTATTCTGCAGGAGCAGGAGGTACATTCAGGACATCTGTTGTATGGCAGTAAGATAAATCTGCTGTAGGAATTTGCTACTCTGTGTGTTGATAGAACTTCCGGATAATAAAAAAACCCAAACTTATCCTTTTAATTCTTACAGCAAAACACTTTAGCATTTAATCTTAGCCATGTTCTGCACTGTGTTTTTTATTTTAACTCAGTGTCTTGATATTATCAAGTTGATTCAGAACAGTGTTGTGGTTCTGTTATAGGGCAAACACGTAAGGTGACTTTTGAAGCTTGTGTAATAATACGTCTCCTCATGTTTTGCTGCAAATGTCATTGTTACTTTCTATTTTTGCAGTGAAATATTTTCATGCCCAGAGTCTTTTGAATTGGATTTGTCTAATTTTTGTTTACTGCATCACTGCCAGTGATCAGAATTACTCATTTGGTGTACAGCTTTGAAAAAGCTGCCGAACATTGTTTTATTGAAAAACAACGAGAAACACCTAACAAACCCCTTTGTAATGTAAAGAACGTTCTTATGCTGGAAATTATATAAAGCCAAGTAAATTCCCCTTTCCCACGTGGTCTAGTGGAATGAAATCACGATGAGATGATGAGAGATGTGAAATCTCCAGGCTTGTCAAACTTCATTTTGCTCTGTTGCTTCGAAATAGGAAGAAACCAGAAACGCTCTGTCACAACACATGAATTTTTTTCCTTGTTTCCTGTGCTTTAGGTGGATAGTTTATCGGCAGACCATGGACAGTCCTGAGTGTTTCAGTGCCTCCCACTTCCAGCGTTACCTGTCTGGGGTCCTGGAGGCTCAGCAGAACCTCAGTGTTCGTCAGGCTGCGTGTGCTGGGAAGAGCAAGAGGCTCCTGGTGGTCCTGCAAGGGTAAAGGCTTGAAACTCTCTGAACTCTTGGGTAGAATAAGGGAATTCTGGTACACATGAGGACCAAACTCAGCTTTTCTGTACCTGTTGGTTTTGTTGCTCCTTTGGGAAAAAGGTGTCTGTAGCTTTCCTTGTATCTGCTGGAAGCAAAGTGCACTCAGAGCCCAGAACTCCTTGTGCCATGGGTTGGTCCCACTGCAAGGGCAGCTGGAAAGGGGGTAATTCTGCCTCTGTGCCCTGTTCAGCTCAGACTTCACCTGCAGAGCTGCCCCAGCTCTTGGATCCCAGCATGAAAAGGATGTGGAGCTGCTGGAGAGAGTCCAGAGGAGGCCATGGAGATGCTCCAAGGCTGGGAGAGCTGGGAATGTTGCCCTGGAGAAGGGAAGGCTCCAGGGAGAGCTCAGAGCCCCTTCCAGAGTCTAAAGGAGCTCCAGGAGAGCTGGAGAGGGACTGGGGACAAGGGATGGAGGGACAGGAGACAGGGAATGGCTTCAAATAGAAAAAGGGGAGATTTGGGTGGGATATTGGGAAGGAATTCATCTCTGTGAGGGTGAGGAGGCTCTGGCACAGCTTACCCAGAGAAGCTGTGGCTGCCCCTGGATCCCCAAGGCCAGGTTGGAGCAGCCTGGGATAGAGGAAGATCTCCCCGGTTGTTACAAGGGGTTGGACTAAGATGACCTTTAAAGATGCCTTCCGAGCCAAACTATTGTGTGATTCTCACTCCAGAACTGCCAGCAGAATTCAAAGTGTCAAAGATCTCCTATATTGCCTGATAGAGCAGAGCTGATAGAGCAAAACTTAGTAACATGTTTTGGATAAATGCCATTTTCCTTGTGGAATAAAGGTGAAGACTGAGCCACCTCTGTTTGACATTTCCCTGTCCAATGTAGCAATTGAGAGCTGGGATCATCTGCAGAATGTTTTCCCTCTCTGTTTCTGAGTCATCAGAAGGTGACATAAACCAGTGTGAGTTGGGCACCACCATGACCTGGCTGTGGTTTTCAGTTCATCCTTTTCACTGAGGAAATACACATGGAGCTCAGCCTTTTCTTCATTATGATCCATTTGGATAGTGCTAAAAACAATAATTTTTTTTTAATGTTGGAGCCAGAATGATATGTTTTTTGTGTAATCAGTAGGAATGGTGTAAAGTCCAGTGATATGAAATAAGTAATATTCTGGTAGCAGCACTGGCTTCAGGAAAAGATAATTGGAGGTTTTCCATTCCTTCTGGATAGCTGGATGTTTACATAGACAGCTTTAAATAGCTGGAGTTCTCTAAAACTCCCATTCAGTTGATCACTGACAGTAGAGAAAAGTTTGTAACTGGCTGAGAAATAAATACCTGAAATTAAGACTCAGGTTCACCTAAGCCTTGATGTCATCCAGAGGTAAACTACAGCGGTGGCTGGAGTCCTGATAAAAAATGGGGACATTAATAATAGAAACATTGGGATGCTGATAAGTGAGAGATGCTGTTATTTTACTCCTTTTTTTACTGAAATCGTGCTTAATATGCTTGGTATTAGGTATAAAATATTTGTGTTACATTGTGCTTTTTGTGCTTCCTGCAAGCTGCACTTTCCAGTTGTTCAGTGCAAAGTTTACACTGTTTTCTCCTGCAGTTGTCAGTAATTTATTTTTAATGCAACTTCCAATCAGCTCAGTTATTCTGCATTTGCCTAATTTCTCTGGATTTGCCAAATTTTGAGCTGTTTTCCATCTCTTTTGGTAGCTCTTTTAGAAACCCGGCCTTCCTCCAAGCGATCAGTTTCCTCCCGGGTGGGGAACTGTGCCATTCTGCTTCTCTGAACCCATTTTTCCTGTTGGTTTCTTGCAGATACACTGATGTTATTGATGTTGTGCAAGCTCTGCAGACTCACCCTGACCCAGATGTGAAATCTGCTTTCGTCATTGGAGCAGTCAGTACCTGTGTGGAGCCTCTGAGCTGCTACATGGAACACAGGTGTGCTTTGAAATATTTTTACAAGTTTGAGAGCAGATATGTACATTTTTGATAGCACTTTTACAATAATTAGGGATATATAATGGTTAAAGGCCACTCAGCTGACTTAAATCCCATAAAACTGCTGAATAATCCATCTTGGAGCAACCTGGAAGTGCTGTTTGGTTTATAAGAATGACACTTGGTTTCTACTGGATATATAATTATAAAGAGTATTAATAAAAGTTCAGCTCCTAGAAGAATAAGCAAAGATTGCTTGAATACAAATCCTCTGGCTAAGGAGTTTGTAACATTTGGACAGTCAATTGTCCTTTGAATAATTCTCTTTCTTACAATCTTTTTGTAGGTCAGACTAAAAATTGAGACTCAAATTTGTAAGTCGGACTAAAACTGAGTGCGTCTCAATTTGGGTTATTGATTCTGTCACTGCCTTTGGATGTTAAAAAAAGAAAACTTTACAGGTTTAAAATATGGAATTTAAGGGAAACAATCCCTTAAATGGGGAAGAGAATGACAAAGCACGGAAGCCAAAGCATTGCAAGTGTTAAAATCTGATATCCTGGGTTACTGCAGGGCCAGGGTGGGGAGGAAATGGTCGCAGAGCCAAGTCACTGACCTTTTGAAATAGTGTGGTTTGGTTGCTGTTTCATAGTAAATGTGTGTGCTCCAGACTTCAGCAAACGTGGAAATAATTTCTTAGACCTATCTGTAAAATTGTAACACTCCAATTTTTTAATTATGCCTTGCAGCTGATTTGATCAAAGTAAGTTACAGCAGTTAGAGTTTTCCGAGTTGGTAGCACTGCTTCTGTTTGTGATCAAACTGTGCATCACAGCTTAGAGGTGAACTGCCCAAGCAGTTTCTAAAAGTGCATTCCTGAAATTTCCTGCCTGTTCTTAAACACTAACCAATGTGCTGCTTGTGCTTTGCAGTAGTCAATAAATAGACCTTACCTTGCTGCTTTCTTCTTGTCTCCGTGACAAAGATTCCAAATAAATAATAAAGATGACATCAAATATTGGTGAATTGGTGCTGGAGTGCTGTTTCAAACTTGTTCTTTCCATAATTAGAGGAAAGACAAGTTCCATTTCTGTTTTTATTAACTTACTAACGTGTCACTAGTCATGGTACTGAGTAGTGTTTCTAGCAGCAGCAGCCTGCAGTCCTTTAACATTTTATGTCTCCTGAAGTGCAGAAGCAATTGAAGGAAGAGGCTCAGCCTGTGCTGTAGATGATTTATGTTTTGCTTTGGAGTTTGTTCTGATGAGAATTTACCAATAGTGCCAATGGCAAATCTTCCAGTTGGGAAGCTTTGGCGATTTCACTGTGAGAACGGAGAAGAGTGGATTTAATGTCTGGCTTGAGACTTGCAGTCAAGAAAATCAAACCCCTTTCCTGCCTCAAAGTTCATCACTGTGGAAATCCAGCTCTTCCATGAGCACAGGGTGAAGCTTTTCCCCATTCTGAATTAGCAGGGCAGGGGAGAGGGAGTTGGAGGGAAGAGGTAAAATACTCTCTTGGGCTTTTGTGTCCATGATAAAGCTCATGAAAATAATCCTAATTTTTGTGACACAGCAGCAGAAATTGGCATTATGTACATCCAGTCTTTCTATGGAAAGTTCCCTCTCTTTGGAAGGCACAATTCTTCAGGGCAAACTTTAAATTCCTATTGTTTAAATAAGAATTAAAGTAACATTGAAGCATTTCTGACTCCATGGAATACAGAATAAATGGCGTGGTGAGAATTAAATCCATTGGAGAATTAAAACCATCTACAATAATGGTTTTTGGGAAAAAAGTCCTGAAAGACATAACCTGTGAGGATGTTGCAGTTATATTGATTGAGGAAAAGAAGCATGAAAATGGTTTGGTTCGTGAGACTCTTGTCAGTGTCCAAGTAAATGTAAATGTTTTACATAAATAACAATAATATCCATTTCTGATATGTGAACTTCTTGGTTTTTTAGGCTTCTTTTTCCCAAGTTCTTGGACCAGTGTTCACAAGGTATGTGTCACTTTTCTTGACTCTGAGCTTTACAGAACAACAACTGAGCCATGTGGCCAAATAAATGCATTTATTTATTATTTTATGCTATTAATACACATAGCCAAAGGGTCATGAGATAACTCTTGGAGGTAAGAACAGACAGTCTCTGCCTACACCATCAAACATTGGGGAACTATTGTCATTGCAGCCATGGGTAAATTTGAAGAGAGCAGCAGGATGTTAAGAATGTAAGGAATTATCAGTAACTACAGAGAAGTTCAAAGTGCAAAATATGCCTTTTTGTTTTATGACAGAATAAATTAGATAAATACTCAAAGCTGTGTTTTTCTTAAAGTGCATTTGTACAGAACTGATTAGGTGAGAATTTGTTGTTGTCGAAGGAGAAACTGAAATGCCTAGGACAAGCAGCTAATTTTCCTACAGTCAAAATACTGCAGGAATTAAAAATACTGGAGGTTAGAGGAATGTTCCTCTGGCAGGGAATAATTCCTGCCCATTGCAAAGTGTTGTCATCCACTTTTCAGATACAGCATGTGACATCAGCTGGCTGAGAGGTCCCTTCGTGGAAAGAGGTTGTTTCACATAAATAGGGGTAATTTTTGTTTAAAAGGTTCAGGAGGAAAAATCTGCTTTGGAGTGAGATGTGGAACACTTAAACTTTCCAGACAAATGCAGAATTGTGTCGTGTGTGTAGCAGAGAATTTACTTCTGCATAATTCATAGAATCACATAGAATCACAGAATTGTGTCGTGTGTGTAGCAGAGAATTTACTTCTGCATAATTCATAGAATCACAGGCTGGTTTGGCTTGAAAGGGACCTTAAAAACCATTTGGTGCCACCCCTGCCATGGCCAGGGACATCTTCCACTATTCCTGATTCTCCAAGCCCTGTCCACCCTGGCCCTGGACACTTCCAAGGACTGAATTGTCCTGGGCATTGTACAAATCTGAAAAGAAGAAACTTGAGGCTCTAAGAAAAACCAAGTGCAGCCGTAGGCAAATAGGAATTAATTTGACTTTGGATCTGTTCATTTTCCTCACAACTATCTTCCAAATCTGGGAAGTGAGCAGATTTTTTGCTGCTGCTCTGCAGGGCTCTTCTCTTGCTGCCTTTCTGTGTAACAAAGGGGTCCCTGGGCATGTTTTCAGTGTGACATCATTTTCCAAAATTTCAGTCTGAAGAACCCCAAGACTCACACAGGCAGATGGGGATTGTGGAGAACTGACAAAGCCTTGAGCAGAGTGACCAACACGAGTATCCTGTGCACACTTGCTTGAATTTTTCCAAAAAATCCTGCCGTTACCTGTGTGCTGTAATTCCCTTTTGTCTCTCCTTTTATTTTTTGGTCTTTTTTTCCTTCCTTTCTTTCTTGCACAGAAGCTGTAAGACGATACCTTCCTAGTCTGAGGGCAGCCTGGCATCCCTTGTAAAACAATTTCATATAGAGCTCAAATTAAGACGTCACCATTGTTAAATATTCCCATTGTAAGTCTGGGAGCAAAGAGGAGCCATTATTTTCATAAAGCATATGTATTTTTAATCCATCCCTCCTGTTTCTTTCCTGCTTCCATTGAACATGCTATTCCCCAGGCTGCAAGGGTTCTTTTCTTTGGAAGAGTGTATAAATAAAAGAATTGAACAAAACTGGGTGGTCTTCAAAATGCATCTCTTAGAAGCAGAGATGGAATTTAAATAGAAAAGGTCAAATTTATTCATTACTAAAGCTGTGTAGGCACCTTCCAGTTCTCAGAAAGTTCCTTTTCTGCCGGATTCCACTCCCTGTCCATCAATCTGGGGTCATGGACTTCCCACTCAGGGCAGTGTTGGTGTGATACCAAAACCTCCAGGATTTCTGCCTGGGTGTGAGCAGAGCCAGAGCGCTCAGGTTCCTCGAGGTCTGAGCAGGCTTCTCCTGCTCCAGGGTTGTGTGGGAGTTTCCAGTCAGGAATGACAGATAGTGGAGTGGAGATTGATGGAGAAGGAGCAGGGGTGGTGAGGAGGAGACGAGGTGCAGAGAGCTGTGTGATTTGCTAGGTTTGTTTTTCCTTGAATCTTTCTTTTCACTTCAAGCTTTTCCAGCTTAATCCTTGACAGTTATGGGTTCTTTCCCAGGCGTGGTGCTGCCAATTGTCACATGGACTTGGTGGCATCTCTGCAGCACAGCCACAGTGTGGTGGTGAGAGATTCAGGAATCCCAGAATGGTTTGGGACCTCAAAGCTCATCTCATTCCAGCCCCTACCATGTTCAGGGGCACCTTCCACTATCCCAGGGTGCTCCAAGCCCCATCCAGCCTGTCTTGGACACTTCCAGGGGTGGAATTATTTGCTAATTCATGGCATGATTAGCTTATTCATACTTTTGATCTTAATTTCATGATTAACCCCCCCAAATCTGATGAAATTTCAAGCCTGCACGTGGCTTGAATTTCAAAGGGTGCTTGCTGTTCTCCTTCCCCCTCCTCCCTTCTCCCAGAGCAAGTGTGTATTGGAGAAAACATGGATGTTTCTGAAATTGGAGTGGAAACTTCTGTGCAAGGGTAACAAAAAAAGGAGAAATACAATTATGGAGATTTGGGCTGTTAAATTCTGCCTTGAAAGGGTCAGTGATGCAAAGAGCAGTGACTGGGGAATATGTGATATAGTGGAAGTGCCCCAGAAATATTTCTGCCCCAGGAATTTCTGCGTAAAGCAGCCTCTGCATGGATTAATGTGATTTAAGGACTGTGTAAAGACCGGGAATAACTACAGGCAGCAGATCAGCGTGAGCTTTGTTACATCTTTGCTTTAGATAGTTGGAGGCAGAGGAGATGCATCCTGGCTCAGTTATTCCTGGATATTGGAAATTTTCTGTTCTTCCTTCCAGTCTAGCTTTAGTTACAAGAAAGAGTCAGAACAGGGCTGCACACCTTGAGCAAAGAAATTTTACATTTTATTGTAATTTTACATTTCTTGTAAAATCCACATGTTTTTGAACACTTTTAGGGATGGGAACTCCACCACTGCCCTGGGCAGCTGTGCCAGGACTTTACAACCCTTTCCGTGAAGAAATGTTTCCTAATTTCTCATCCAAACCTCCCCTGGCACAACTTGAGGCCATTTCCTTTCCATTTCCCTTCCATCTCTTACACATTCAGGGCAATACAGACATCCTAGGGAGTCGCAAAGTGTTGGCGCTGCAATTTCTTTGAGGAACTCAGAGAAACTCAAATAATGTACAATTGGAAAGCAGGGATCCCGTAACTGAAATTGATTGAATGATTTTTTCTGTTATCTTTTTGGTGCCTCATGGGTTCAGTCTTGCCTTCTGAATACCCTTTTGGAATCTTTAAAGACAAAAAATAACCCCAGACCTCTCTGTTGGTTTTGAAAGTGGCAACTGAGTGTCCAAAGTGCTGATATTTAGCTTTTTAATCTCTTGCTGCACATTGAATTCACCAAGAGACTTTACACTTTAGTGGTCTTTTTTTTTAAACTAGTCCTGCTCAAATTGATTCTTGTATGAATTTATTATTTTCATTAATCAATCTTTGGATTGAGTCTAAATTGCTTCTGTTACATGAAAGATTCTCTGTTTGTTTTGATGCTGAATTTTTTTTTTTGGTCATTTTTTTCTCTTTACTGAAATAATGTAGTGAGCGGGAAGCAAAATAAGAGAAGAATGGCTGGAATATCACTGAATGGTTTGTTAGTCACTGTTTGCATGCCTGAGCTGTGTCAATTATCCTGCTTTCCTTCCACAGGACTGGTGAGTAACGTGGTTTTCACAAGTCATGCCACAGAGCAGAGGCACCCGCTCCTCGTGCAGCTGCAGAGTCTGATCCGAGCAGCAAATCCTGGAGTTTCCTTCATCCTGGCAGAAAATGGAGTTGTAACGAGGTAAAGTTCATCAGGATTTATTGCTTTTGGCACATGGGGCTGTGAGCACTCAGAAACTTCTGCACTCTTGTTTTACTCTGGTGATTTATAGGAAGGAAATGCAGATTTTGCTTAATTGCTTCTCGTGCAAAAGGGATTTTCCCTTTACATTTATGGGCATATAAATATAGGGATTAGGAAATGTGTTTTGTTTGCAGAGGGTGATTTATGTCACTTTTACTGCCATACTAAAGGAAAAAAAAAGCTCTTAATTTTACTGTCACTAGCGCATTATGTTTTATGTAAGTAGATAGTGGCCATTTTATTTAACTTATAAAATTAAAAATCTTCATTTTTATCTCTTTACAGGAATGAGGATATTGAATTAATTCTCTCAGAAAGCAGTTTTTCAAATCCTCAGATGATGAGAGCTCGATATTTAATGTACCCTGGCTGGCAAGTATCTAGACTGAGAAGTATTAAAACTGTTCTTCTAATTAACTGGAAGATTAAAACGTTTCACTAACTTCATTTATATTTTATTTTTTCCAAGGCTACTCATTTGGAACAGGCAGCAGCTCTGTAAATCACTTTTTAAGAGAGCTGATGATTGTTCTTAGTGGATACAAGATTGCTGCCCTTTTATGGGGGAAAAAACCTCCTTTTTGGACACCATTTAAATCAATGGCAAGATGACTGTTGCTTTCCAGAAGAATAGGCAACAACCCTGTGGGAATAAACTGGGGAGGATTGGGATGGGTGAGGTCAATAATGTCTGGAGTAATTCCATCCTGACAGCTATTCAGCATTACTGGAATGAACTTGCTCTGTCAGTCTGGCCATTAGCAGAAGAGTTATTCATGAAAACCAGGAATCTCAGTGACAGCCTTGGCACAGGCTGAGGCACAAACCCACGTGGCACCAAACTTCCCACTGAACACCGAGGGAGATCTCTCCTGGCTCAGGGCTCTTCACACATCTTGCTGCTGTTAATTGTGCTGCACCTTTCTGGCAGAAATCTGAACCTGGCTGACCGGTCTCCCTGCTGGAAACATGATTTATTTATCATACCTTGCAGTCCTATATCTTTTTATTCATAAATCTGCTTCTAAATTGGATGCCAGAAAGGCTACTGGAGTAAACCAGTACAAGGCTTGGGATTGAGCTGCTTGTGGATTGCATGGAGCCAAAGAGAGAAAGCAGGAAAAGAAAGTATTTAAAACTTTTGGATAGCTGTTAATTTATTTGATGCCAGTGTGCAAGAATTGTATCTTGGTGGTGTGTAAGAGAAAGAGCAGCAGGAAGAGCATCAAAAGCATCCAGGGAGATCTCGTTGCAGCCTTCCAGTACCTAAAGAGGGCTCATGAAAAAAGGAATAGAATGAATTTTTACATGGGTAGATGGTGATGGGACAAGTGAGAAGGGTTTAAAACTAAAAGAGGAGAGATTTAGATTGGATTTTAGGGAAAATTCTCCCCTGTGAGGGCGGGGAGGCTCTGGCACAGGATGCTCAGAGAAGCTGTGGCTGCCCCTGGATCCCTGCAAACGTCCAAGGCCAGGTTGGATGAGGCTTGGAACAGCCTGGGATGGTGGAAGGTGGAGGTGGAATGAGATGGGATTTAAGGTCCCTTCCAACCCACGCCGATCTGTGATTCTATGAAAAGGAATCCTCAGTGCTTTGACCAACCTAATGCTGTTGGCAGCACGTTTTCATGATGTCTTGGAGAAGAAATCTCAGTGTTTTTCTTCCTATGAGCAAGGCTGAGCTGTGGTGAAAGAGCAGCTGTTCTTTCTTGGATGAGAAGCCCAAATTCCTGTGATTTCTGTCTGTTGAAGGTGTTCATTTGTTTTTTGTCTCCAGGTATGAAGGCAAATACGGGGCTGGGCCTGTGTTCCCCCCCATGGTTCAGATCTGTGTGTGGTTCAATCGCCCTCTGGAGAAAACACGATTCGTGACCAAGTGTAAAGGTACCAGTGAACTTTGCCTGACTTGATTGAAATCCAAGTTTGGGATGCTGAGGGATGGAGGGGAAGGAAGGCACTGACGTAACACAGTTATTTAATCACTGCTGAAGTTAACTTTTAATTGAAAACTCAGCTTTCCTTCCTAAAAGTACAGTAAATTCTGTTCTGTAGTGTCTGCTCTGGAATATTGACCTCGTGATCTTGTTCGCATGAAAATCTAACTGAATTTTTGGTTTCTAGGACTGAGACACTTCCTATGTTTAATTGTATTTGGTGGTGTTGAAATACAGTTTATAAGCGACCATCAGCTTCTAGTTTTTATGCCAAATAATTCTTTGTAGCTACTAGAAAACAGGCTCAGCTCTAAAGGAGATACTTTATCAATCCTCTCCTCCTTTCCTTAGCCAAGCAGTGTTAAAGAGGAGGATTTTACTTTCCACGCACACTCCAAGAGTTCCTTGTGCCAAACACATGTCATTTCCCAAACCTCGTAGCAAAGAATGAGAAAATAAAGAAATATTACATAGTGGGACTCCAAGGGACATGGCAGCTTTTCCCTTGGAAGCCTTGGGGTGTGGATTAGAGATCAGTTGCACAGGTTTTACAAGAAACCCCACCAAGGAGAAGAAAAATAAGTTGAGATAATCTGTTTGTCTTCTGTTTCAAACAGCAATTAAGTCGTTGCTCAAGCCAAGTCCTTTTTCTGGAAACATTTATCACATCATGGGCAAAGTGAAGTTTTCAGGTAAGGGCAAATTACTCCTGAGGTGATGTGATCACACTGCACGTTGTGTGTATTTAAAAAATGTTTTTCTCTCCTGCATTCTGTCTGCAGCACTGTTGATGTTAGATTAGATTAGCAATTATCAGGCTCTTCCTTCTGTCTTCTCCTTACTAGATGCTGATAAAGTCATTGAAGTCTGTCACAACACATCAGCAAATTCCCTCAGCCTGGTGCCTGTTCTGGAGGGGCCAACTCCTCCTGACTCCAGAGGTGATCCCAGAGACTGCAGCAGTCAACAGGAATACTTCCTTGTGTTCATTGGCTGCTCCCTGAAGGAAGAGGATATCAAAGATTGGCTCAGAGAAACTGCAAAACAGGTTTGTGGGCAGGTTTTGTTCAGCGCATGGCATTTCTTAACAACAAAAAGGAAAAATCCCAGTGTCTACATGAAACATTTGGGTTTCTCAATCTCTTTTTTTTTCTTCTTCTACCAAGGCATTGACATTCTAGAGTGCAAATGTATTTCAGAAAGGGGGCTGAGAGTTTACAAATGTGTATTGTAATCTGTGTATTGTTTTAGTACTTGCTACAGCTCATTCATGGATTGATCTGCTCTTGAATGCTTGAGCAAATGGATTATGTCCAGGATAAACACAGGATGATTTAGCTGAGCTGTGATTGCCAAGGGCTGAAGTGTGCTATGAAACAAATCTTCTTGAAGTACCTGAACGCTGGCAAAGCTGAAAATTTGTTTTGATTCGCTAAATTAAACCTCCTTGGAAGTAATCCACTGAAATGGAGGGGAGAGTCCTTTTCATTTTGTCATCCTGAATTAGTCAAGTGTATTTCTGCCTGGCTGATGCATCCCTGCAGTAGGAGTGGGGAACAGGGAATGTGCCTGTTGTAAGAAACCCAGAAGGCACAGTTTGCTCGCAGGGAATACCAGAGATGGTTGATGGAATCACAGATCCATAGAATCCTGGAATGGTTTGGGGCGGAAGGACCTTAAATCCCATCCAGTGCCACCCCTTGCCATGGGCAGGGACAACTCCCACTGTCCCAGGTTGCTCCAAGCCCTGTCCAACCTGGCTTTGAGCACTTCCAGGGATCCAGGGGCAGCCACAGCTTCTCTGGGCAACCTGTGCAAATTTTGGAGCATTTTTAAGTTAAGAATACCCCAGGTTACTTCTTCATGTCTTAGGATTTGCACAGTATCTCCAAAAATTTGTGTAGGAAGGGAAAAATGTTTCCTGCAGACTGTGGAAAGACTTAAACTGTCTCTAAGACTCCAGATTCTAAGGTTTCTAAGTTTCTGAGATGCTCAGGTTCATCTCTGTCCTCCTGGCAGGCTGTGTTAATTCAGAGATTTAATCAATTTTCTGTGCTGATTATCTCATGCTCTGTACTTATCACGGGACTAATATATGGAGACAAATGCTTTTCCATGTAAAAAAAGCTCTCTATGGAATACTAGTTAAATTTGATGAAAACTTGGAATTTAAGTACTTATCTCAAGTGTGAAGTGTTTCCTCTTTGAGCAGTTCAAGACTATAAACATTCTTTGTACAGTCATGGCTAATTTAGGGTTTCAGATAGCTCTGAGAGTTGCCACATGCTGCAGGAAAGAAAGGGATTACAGAATTTCTCAGACTCCAAACTAAGTTGTTTTTCTGTTCCTGTGCCAGCTTTCTTGCGCTAAAGCTGTATTTAAATTGTGTTGTTTAAAATACTTGCAGCATTTTTCATTTCTAAGCTTTTGCTGTCAGATCAGTGAATTTTTACTTTTGTTTTCAGAACATAGTATAAGTGCCTTCATAGAACTGAATAATTTTAGAAATGATTTTTTGAAATACGTGCTTCTGTTTTGTAGTTTGGGTTCGTGGTTCTTTTAAATTTTAAATTTATTTTTTAACTGACAAAGCTGTGGTATCACACTGTCGCTCTGTAGTTACATAACTGGAGTCTCATTCTTCACACAGAAACCTCAGAGAAAAGCCCTGAAAACCAGAGGAATGTTAACCCTTCAGGAAATCAAAAACATTCACGTGAGTAAAAGCAATAATTCACAAACCCTTCTTTTGGCTGATTTCCCTTAAGTATCCATCTGGATGACAGAGCACCTGTCACAGCAAGTGTGCTGAGCACTGAATTATTACAGCACTTACTGTCTTTGGAGATACTTGGAACACAACTGGAGCTGTCCAGGAGGGATTTGAGATATAAATCTGATCTCAGAGCTCCAAGTTTGCTCTGGGAAGTAGGAGGGAGGTGTAAAATTGGACATCTTTTTTGGTCCTTCTGTTTTCTTTTACCTGTTGAAATTTGTTAGGACTGTCCCTACAGGTGTTTAAATTAAATTCTTTTTTATTCCAGGTGAAACGCCACTTGGATCCACTCCCAGCTGGTTATTTCTACAATGGGAGTCAATTTGTGAATTTTTTTGGTGACAAAATGGATTATCACCCATGTATCCTTTAAAATGTGGGGGTTTTGGTGAAGGTTTTAGGTGGGCAACAAACTGTGCCACTCTGAAATGTGAAGTGCCAGAGCAGATTGGGTAATAAAAACCCAATTCCTTGCCATGTAAAGCTTTGTGTTAAAACCCTTTTTCAGAGATAAGGTCTCAGAAGCAGAATAGAACCAGCAAAACAAACCCAAAACTGCCCATGAGCTCACGCAGGGAATAATTTATGGATCACAGCTTGTCAAAGCAATATTTTTCAAACCAAATAGTGCTGTAATACCACTGAATGCCTGGGCACGACTGATAAAACCTCCAAATGAATGTAATTTGATGTGTGCACACACTCAAGTGGAAACAATCATATTTTTGTTTTACTATTACCCTGGCATTTCTTGCCAATGTTCCAGCGTATTCCTGTTGTCCTTGGTCACTGCTTGGGGACATGGGTTGGTGGTGCTGTGGCAGAGCTGGGTTGGCAGCTGGGCTAATCTTAAAGGGCTTTTCCAGCCTTAATGGTTCTGTGATTCTTTCATTTTCATAACTTTCTGCTGCTTTTGTCTTTCTTTGGTTGCCAGTTTCCAATTTGGTTTTATATTCCCAGTTTACTTTTCACCCTAACTTCACAGAACTTGACAAAAAATCCAGGTGGGTTCTGTGATGCTGCTTTGGGATAAGAGCAGTTATTTTCTGTGTCCTATGGGGCAGCTTTAAAATTTTAATATCCCACTATCCCAGGTTGCTCCAACCCCTATCCAGCCTGGCCTTGGACACTTCCAGGGATCCAGGGGAGTCTGAAACCTCTTTGGGCAACCTGAACCACAACTTGCCCACCCTCACAGGGAAAAGTCCCTTCCTAAGATGTAATCTAACCCTGCTGTAATTTTGCTGGTCTTACATCCTTCCTCTTGGCTGGGAAATATCCCTTGTGCAACTCCTTTATTCCCTGGGAACACCGAGTTCTTGTAGCTCTGACTGCACAGCATCCCAGAAGGTGATACATTGAATTTCTGCCCTCACTGAGCATCCCAGAACTGCCACTTCCTTCCAACCTGGATGTTCTTTCCTACTAAATTCCATTTTCACAAATATTCTTCCTTAACCTTTCCCAACCAGTAATGGACCAATTCATGAACGATTACTTGGAAGAAGCCAACAGGGAAATCGAGAAGTACAACAGGGAGCTGGAGGAGCAGGAGTACCACGATCTCTTTGAGCAGAAGACTTAAGCACGTGGGTCCTGAGTGTTTCTGTCCTCGTGTCAGGAACCAAAAATGCTCTTTGTCCTTCTGGGTCACGAGAAATTGAGTGAAATGTCTGTTTTCAGCACTCCTTCCCCAAACTGAGGGATCGTTTCCCTGAGGTTGGCATTTAATCCGGTAACTGCTTAGCTGTTTGTACTGTCAGGTTTGCTTCCACTTCACCTTAATTCCAGATTGTACAAAGCATCACCTGGAATCTCTGGCTTGTGGTGGAAACGTGGGGAAAGGAAGAGGAAGAAGAAGAAGAAGGAGAAAAGAAGCAAAACTATATTTATTTTCTAAAAGGTCGGAATGTAATTGTGGAATTGGGTTGTGGTGCAGATGATCAAACAATCCCTGGGCATCCCTTGGAAATTGTTGCACAGGAGCATTGATGAGCAGTGGGGGATTTCAGGATGTGGGATTGGGGATGTTCCCAAAGCGAGAAATGGGGGAACATTCACTCGGAAGAGTCCCCAATCCCACAGCTGTTTGGGGTTCCCAAAGCGAGAAATAATTAAAAAAATTAGAAGAATCCCTAACCCTACAGCTGCTGGGATGTTCCCAAAGCGAGAAATGGGGGAACAGTGGGGAAAACTCTGCAGAGTCCCTAATCCCAGAGGCGTTGGGGTGTTCCCAAAGCGAGAAATGGGGGAACAATGGGAAAATCTTGGATGAGCACCTGATCTCACAGCTGCTAGGATGTTCCCAAAGCGAGAAACGGGGGAACAATAGGAAAAGCTCAGAATTGGTTCCCTAATCTCACAGCTCTTGGTGTGTTCCCAAAGCGAGAAATGGGGGAACAATGGGAAAAGCTTGGAACTTTCTCTAAATCCCTAATCCCACAGTTGTTGATGTATTGCCAGAGTGAGAAATGGGGGAACAGTGGAAAAGCTTGGATGAGCATTTAATCCCACAGCTTTTGGGGTGTTCCCAAAGCGAGAAATGGGGGAACAGTGGGGAATCCCAAATCCCAAAGCTGTTGGGACATTCCCAAAGCGAGAAATGGGGGAACAGTGGGGAATATTCTGAAGAGTCCCTGATCCCAGAGCTGCTGTTGTGAACCCAAAGCAAGAAATGGGAGAATGATTCAGAAATTGAGAATCTCTGAATCTTCTGCTGTCAGGATGTTCCCAAAGCGAGAAATGGGGGAACACTTTCTCAGAGTCCCTAATCCCACAGCATCTGGGCTGTTCCCCAAGTGAAAATTGTGGAAACAGTGGGAAGAACTCTGCAGAGTCCCTAATCCCAGAGCTGTCAGGATGTTCCCAAAGTGAGAGATGAGGGAACACTCCCACCCCCACCTTTGCCAGGGACACAGCCCAGCTCAAAACCTTGGCACAGTTTGAGTCTGCACTTGAAATTCTGACTTTTTTTTTTTCTGAAAGAAAAGATATTTATACATTTCAGGGTGAAATCAGTGGAGAAATCTTAATTTCTTCCCAGTGGAAAGAAAATATTCTGGAAAATATTTCCTGGCTGGCTGCGATGTGCACCTTGCTTTTGCTTCCATTATCCCTGGAGGATTCCTATTTCAGTCCTAAAAACTAAGCAAGGCAAGGGAAAGGGGAGATTCTTCAGCTGAAGAATTCCTTTTCATGAAGCTGAGTGATTTCCAAAGGTAAAAAATATCAGAGGATGTTACTTGAAAGAGGCAGGAGCTTGTTTGTGGAGCTTCCAGAAGAGTTTGCACACTGTAACATTTCACTGCGCTGCCGAGAAATGAGCTTTTTTAAGTCCTTGCAGCAACATTTTTATAGTTCCTGAATGATAGAACAGGAATGCTGGCAGCTTGTCCTGACTTAATTCACTGTAATTATAAAGGAAACTTTATAAATCACTAAGTGAAGGATTATAAAGTACTTCAGCAGCTACTTAAAGGTAATTATTGGAGTTTTTTTGAATAAGCAGATTATTGTAGCACGCATGTGTTCAGAATTTAGGTGAGAACAGCCCAGCAGGAATTTTTTTATTTTCATATTCCCTTGCCTTAGGGACGGTTCAATCTTTTAATGCAACTGCAGCTTTTCTTTCTGACCAGATGTTTGTGACACAGCAAGAAATGGAATGAAAAATCTCTTGCAGGACACTTAAAATATGTCTGCACAGCCTCATCCCGTGGCAGGAAAATGAGAATTAACCCCTGCCATCAAACCTGAGGCTAAATTAGAGTTTATGCTTTACTTAAGAGATGTATTTTTTACCTTTGGAATATGAAATGACCAACATTTCAGCGACCTGAAGCACATTTTAGGTGGTTTTGGTCTTCATTGCTCCATGGCTGGAATTCCAGGTGCTGCAGGCTGGGATAGAGATGTTGATAAGGTTTCATTCCTCGCTTTCCTCCTAGATTTAAAAAAGCTGTCTGAATTGAACACTTTTAATATTTTTTTTTTCATTTTTTCTTTTGCACACCACGAGACTTTATATTAAAAAAACCTACTTGTTATCCTGTTAGAGGCCAGTAAAAGCCAGCAATTAGTTTGTGTTTTTAGGCTTTCCTGGGGTATTCCCTGGATCACAAGTGTGGAGCATCCTGATAAGGCTCGTGAGTTTTTATCTATGCATGGCTAAATTTTAGTCTTAATATCCTGTAGTGCCTGTAGAGCAAAAGTAGCTTGCAGTGGGTTTGGGGGGCTGGCAGGGGTTTACAACTGAGTCCAGTTGGCTGCATGAAATTATTTCTCAAGCCCAGAATTGTTAGGAGTCCCGAAATTTCGCTGCAATTAAAAAAAAAGGGGCATTAGGAGATTAAAATCCAGCTCTGATTGCTTTGCCAGTGAACTCAGTGTAAACCCAGCGTGCTCCTTTTTCCAGTCCCAGTTCTCTGATCTGCAAAGCCATATTATTTCTAGAGTAGTGGGAAGAAATTCCAGTGGTTGGGACAGCAGGCACGTGCTGGAGGCTTTGTCTCAGCTCCTGAGTCGATAAAGAGTAGATTTAAGTGCAATTGATTGAAAATAGATGAAGATGCTGTAGATTTTTGCTCTGCTGAACTCTTTTTAAGAACTCCAATTTGTGCAGCTCTCGAACCGATATGGAGATGGGGCTGGAATTCCAAACCCCTTGAACGAAAAAAGGAAATAAACCCTGAGAATTGGTTTTTGGCTGTGCAAATTGAGTTGTTCCTTAAAAACTGGAGCAGAAGAGCTCGGAACAAAGGCCTAGAACCCTCCTCTCCTGTGCTGCATGTGCTCTATGGTCATAGCTGTGTATTACAAAGACCTTTCACCAGACTGGTACTGGCTCAATTCATGTATTTTGGTATTGAAAGCGATTGATTACCTCAATTTTTAGTGTTTATTTTTTTGAACTGTGACTTGAAAGCCGAATTAAAAATGAAAAAAAAAAAAACAAAAAAACCCTACAAATACCGAAATAGTGAAACTGTGACAATGGTATCCTTTAAATGTAGTAGTGCCTTGCAGATGACACCATTTATTCCCAAAATAAATGGATGTCGGGGGGGGTTTCCCCCCTTTTTTTTTTTAAAGGACAAAACCGGTTTTGGTGAAAGGACTTCAAATTTAACCTAGTGACAAATATTAGCACAAATGGTTAAACTGTTTAAAAAGAAAACTCTTTGAGGACTGAAATATGTAAATGCCTGATGCTGCTGATGTCAAAGAGCAGTTGCTGATTTTTTGGGAGTTCATTCTGACGATCAGCAGCGCTTTTTGATTTTTTTTTTTTTAAAGAAGAGTGTAACTTTTGTACTCTGGTCAGAGCTGTTTGTACTGTATGGAAATCCCCATCCCGGGGGATTTGGGGTCCTCACTCCTTGGAAGTCCAGGTGAGGACAGAACTACTCCAAAAAATGGAGGTTTGAACGTTTTATTGCTACTGTAAAACTCAAAAAAAAAACCCAACAAAAAAAAAAGCACCATTTCGAACCCACCGATGTTTGGATACAACAAAAGTGCCATTACACTGTTCCTTTCTCTTTTACTCTACTTGGAAAAATTTGTGTCCAGGCATTCCTGATGTTGGGAAGTGCTGAAGAGTCCTCAAGGGGTTTCCACGCTTTGCTGACCTTCGTTAGCAGCTTGTGGTTGGTGTTTTTTTTTATTTCTTTCTTTCTCCTCACCGAGAATGAGTGTGATCAGAAGTTACTGAAGTTATAGGGATTCAAATGTGAGAAACTTAAGAGGGGAACGTTTGCAACTTGAGCTGCTCTGCAATCTGGGAGTATTTTATATTAAGCTGTGCAATTTGGGATTAATCCACTTTTACACTTTGCAATTAACACGCAGCATTGCAGGGAGGAGTTAAGTTGCATGTAAGGGTTCCCTAATAAGTTGTTTTTTTTTTTTTTAATTGTTGTTCTTTTTTAATTGAAACTTGTCTGAATTTGCACAGATTTAAGCTCTGGAATACTTTGGTATTCTTTAAAAGGGAAAAAAAATTGTGACTAGTATAGTGAATTGTAAACTGTGAGTTGTTAGAATCACAAGGTTGATCTAATCTAATCTTAGGTTGTTAAAAATGTACCTCAGAAAGCTTGTGAGAAATCACTTCATCCTTACACAACAGCCAGATCCTGATGTAACACTTCTCACTTTACAATGTGCCAAAATTCACTTTTATACTAGTTCTCAATGCTTTAATATTTGCAACTTTAAGTTAAAAACGTGTTCTTTACAAACACTACTGTAACTTCAGTTCAGCTGAATGGTGTGATTGAAGCTTTTTGCCTCTCGTATTTATTACACAACTTGATTCAGTAAATATAAAATTACCTTTCCATTTATTTTTGTATTGTTTTTCATGTTTATACCTGCAGTTTGTGTGACTTTTACACCTGTAACTGAGATGTGATGGAAAGAACCAATAAACAGTATCCATCCACTGCCTGGCTTTGACTCCTTTAATGAACTCACAGGTTCCTAAGCTGGAATTTTTAAACTTTTAGTGGTTTGCATTTAAAATGTTTAAACTGGCAGAAAGATGCCTAGTTTATATTCAAATTAAAACATAAAAATGGGAGATCTTGTGGGTTTTTTTTCAGCTGCTATTTTAAGTTTAGACCTTCTTGCTTTGGCTTTTGATTGGGTAAAATCAAAACTAGAAGATTCATCTGCTTTGTGCTGCTCTGGTTTTCAGCAGCTCTACGTGAGCATGTATTGATATTTGCAGACACACAAATAAGGGGCTAAACCCTCACCATGCACTCACAGAATTGAAGATTTTGAAATTGAAGATTGAAATTGAAGATGCAGCTCCAGATCCATGGATCTAAAATCTGCCTGCTGTGGAGATGGCAAACCCACCTTACCCTTCTTTTCCGGAGGAGCTGAGCAGGAATCAGCTCAGTGTTGCTGGTTAAACTGATTTTCTGTCTCTGTTTTACATCACTTTTGCATTCCTTGTGTGGAGGTTTTGTGCTTGATTTGGTTTTTAGGAGCGATTTATGTCAAACCAGCCTGTTAAACCCAGCCTGGTTTGCATTGCCCAGTTATGCACATCAAACAGCTTCTGGGGCATTGACTTTTCACTGAAATCCAGGAATTTTCCCTTGCTGGCTTTGGAAACAGCTGTAAATCAGCAATTGCTGTGGCAGCAGGACCAGGGCAGTGCTCATCCCCTGGAGGTTCATTTTCTAAGAGAGATGAGATAGATTTTCCTTGATAAATCTGATCCTATCCCTTCCACCATGGTTTCCAGTCCTCTTTTTTTGCTCTCATTTATCTCATTTTCGTGACTCTGGTTGTATCTGGAGAGGTTTCCAGCTCTCCACAGCTTTTCATGAGTTCCTCTTCCTTCCATGTGAACTCATCTGGAATTTCTTTGCCTACGTGTCTGCCAACAAACGCTGCCTCTTTAGCTTCATCAATTACCAGCCTAATTAAAGTAATGAATTCCCGACAGGAACTGCATGGAAATGGAGCACTTGTTAATTGAATAGCCCTGGGTTCGGCTCCCATTGTACAACACAAGGTGCTTCTGTGATCCCTCCTATTGAATTGGATTAAAATAAACCCTCGGGGCAGTTGGATGTCTTGGTAGGAAAGAAAACACCCAATGGGCAAGGCTTGGAAGATTTCAATAGCTTTATTGCTCCAGGACAGACCAAAAAAAAAAAAACAAAACCAACCCAAAACCCCCCCAAAAAAAGCATGGAAAGTAAAATGTGGGTGACCCATTCATGGCTAGGAAATCACCAGGCACACAAGGCATTGTATAGATCACTGTAAAACCGCCCCACACGAGTGAAACAGGAAATTTCTAATGGTTCCAATTGAGCCTTCGCTCAACCCCACCAAAAAATCTTCCATTTTTCTGCGTTATCAACGTTAGTTCAATATTTGCTTTATATACATCCTGTTCCGGACTTTGATTCCTCTATACAGCACCTTCCTGCCTTCTAATATCTGATTTATTGCAGAACCCTTTTTTCTGCCAAAGGTTTGGCTTCGCCTGCTTTAACTCTTTATCTTGTCAGCCTCAGAGCTGCCTCTGACCACAGCCTTTCCTTTTCTGCTTGCTTTGGGAAAGTCTGGAGAAAGGATAACTGAGGAGCTGCCAGGGAGGATGCTGGTGACTCCTGAAAGATGTGTTTCCTGCCCAGCAATGGGGAATTTTGTTGTGTTTCTCTGTGGAACCTCTTGAGGTACATTCTGAAGCTCATCCTGGACTGGCAGACAAATTCCTTCTCCCTTCGCTGGCACAAAGAAATTATTGCAAATGGTCAGAGCAGAGCTGTCAGAAGTGACTTGCCTCATTCACTGTGTTCCATCCTGAACGGAGCATCAGGATCATAGGACAAGGGGGAATGGCTTCCCACTGCCAGAGGGCAGGGGTAGAGGGGATATTGGGAAGGAATTGCTCCCTGTCAGGGTGGGGAGGCCCTGGCACAGATATTCCCAGGGAAGCTGTGGCTGCCCCTGGATCCCTGGAAGTGCCCAAGGCCAGGGACAGGGCTTGGAGCAGCCTGGGATAGTGGAAGGGATCCCTGGGTGGAATTTAAGGTCCCTTCCAGCCCAACCCAAATCATTCCATGATTCCCTTCATTCCCTGCAGCTTGCTTGCTTCTGAAGATGGGGTTAAAAATCTTGAATTATGCAATTTTCCCCCCTCAAACCGAAAAAGCCCTGTTGTCCCCTGGCCCAGGAGCTGCTCTCTAGCAGTGGGATGTGCTCAGAATGGGGCTGATAAGAGATTTCTCTTCCCAAAGCCAAGGCCTGGGCTTGCTTGGTGTGTGCTGCAGATTAAAATCACTGCTGCAAAGCCAGTGACACACAAATGTTTTGGGCTTTCCCTTCCGCTGGCCGCTGTTTGTTTGCTTAGGTGAGGTGGGTGCAAGTTCTAACAATAAACTTTCCTGGGAACACGATGGCTCTCGGAGAGCTCAGGGAAAAAGGACAAAGCAGCAGCAGGAATGGGATGGGATCCTGTGGGGAATGAGGGAGGATGGAGTGGGCACAGAAAGAATTGGGATGTGCTGCTTCCTGTGTGTGTCTGGCTCATCCAGGTCACAGGGAGAGATGGACATTGCTTTGGACCTCGTGTCCTTTGAGCCAAGGTGAGGCATGAAAGGGGTTAAATCAGTGTGGAGTGAGAGGAGAAGGGAGGCAGGGTGGTTATGGATCCTGGAAGTGTCCAAGGCCAGGCTGGACAGGGCTTGGAGCAACCTGGGGTAGTGAATGGTGTCCCTGCCATGGCAGGTGATGGAACAGCATGGTTTTTCAGGTCCCTTCTAACTCAAACCATTCCATGATTCCATTATTATTATTTAAGGAAGTAAACTTGCAGTTCGAGCCTGATTGAAACAGGGAGAAAGCAATCCCATGGTCAGGTCAGACCAGGCTGCTCCAAGCCCTGTCCAGCCTGGCCTTGGACACTTCCAGGGATCCAGGGGATCCACAGCTTCTCTGGGAAACCCTTGTCAGGACCTCCCCACCTTTAGAGCAGAGTTTCTTCCTAACACCAGTTCTAGAAGGCAGAGCCACTCCTGGTGCTGTGGGCCATGAGGAGGGACAGGTCGGCATCATCCTGGACCTGTTAAACTCCATCCTGCACTCGCTGCTCCCTCTGGGATGCAGGAGGAGCTCCTTTCCCAGGGAGCTCCTGCTGCCTCTGGCTCCCAGACAGTGCTGAGCTCACCCATCTGCTCTGCCTTGGCAGCAGGCGAGGGGAGGAACAGCAATCATTTTCACTCCAAGCCCAATGTGAGCACAAAGAGCCTCGAGGATTCCTTTGGCACAGCCCACGGCGGGGGAAGACATCTGCTGGGGTGGGCCTGGGAGGCATTTTCCCCCTGTCCTGGGTCAACCTTTGGTTGGAAGTGAATGTTTCTGCCGTGGCTGAGCGCCTCTTGCCCTCCCTGGAGCTGTTGTCACCCCCTTTGTGCCTCAGGGAGTCCTGCTCATCCAGCACAATTTGTGCACTGTTGCACAGAGCCTTCAAAGGCTGAACCATGAAAACACTGCTTTGGGACTCCTGCTCCTCTCCCTGCAGTTTTCCCTTTCCCATCCAGCCCAGCAATCCACATTCCCACCCTACTAACAGGACAGCGAAGGAGCAAATCAACATTTTCTTTGTGATCTGGACGTTGAGTAGGTTTTGTGATGATTTAAATCCCTGTTTCTCTGCTCTGGGTGTGCAGTTGTCTAGTCAACCTTATCCATACCTGTTTTTTCCTTCCTGTTTCCCCCAAAGTGTGGGCACAGAGTGCCCAGAGAAGCTGTGGTTCCCCTGGATCCCTGGAAGTGTCCAAGGCCAGGCTGGACAGGGTTTGGAGCAACCTGGGATAGTTGGAGGTGTTCCTACCCATGGTAGGGGCTGAATCTGGATGATCTTTAAAATCCTTTCCAGCTCAACCCGTTCTGGAATTCCACCATTCCGAGGCAAAAAGGAAGCTCAGTGGAGTGAAGGATGCTCTAGCTTTTCCTTAGTGGAATGGAAACATCCCCAAGGCCCTCGATGAGCTCACTGACCCCTGCACAAGGCTAAAGTTTGGGGAAAACTTGTCTCAACCAGCCCACCAGGGCATCCCAGCAGATAATTTATTGTGACTTAACTGAATTGCCTTTTTTTCCCTCCTCTTTCCCCCCCTCTTTTGTCTCCAAGTCAGAGGCTTTCAGTAATTTACGTATCATATGAAGCCAGATTTCCTCTCATATCCAGTGGAAGGAAGAAAAGGGAGCTGGTGAACCCTGTTCAGAGAGCAAAGCTGCTGGGGTTTGGGGGGAAATGGTGGTTTCTGGTTCATAGCCCAGCCTTGGTGCTCAGTTGTTCCTGTCTTTGCTTCACCAGCACCTTTTTGCATAGAGAGAATCCTCTGAAGACTCATCCTCCTTTCCAAGGATCCAGTTGATCCACAGATGGTTTTGAACTCTTCTGTTGCGTTAAAAACACACTTTTGCCCTCAGTGCTGCTGTTGAGTTGCCTCTCACAAGAGGAAAGCAGGAAAAAAAGCAAAATAATGGGGAAAAGATGCAGAGTGATTCCCCTCTGAGGCTTGGGGGGAATGCTCAGCTAAGGAACACCGACCACCAAAATCCTCCCATTTGTTCCTTCTTTCTAGCTGACCCCACAGGTGATATAAGGAAGGGGACAGCCTTGATTCAGCTGGATAAATCCAGGGCAAAGTGCTTGAGAGATCCCAGTCTGAATTCCTGCAGAGCCCTGCATGGGGTCTTTGCCCCAAATCAGCACAACAAGGAGCAGAGGTTCCTCTGTTCTCCTCCCAAGGGAAGATAAAAAGAAGGTAGGAGAAAGAAAACCAAGTGCAGAGCTGTTTCCCTGCTCTTGTGTTGCCTCTGCTGAGGGTTATTTTGGGATCTGAGCTGTGTTTTGTTCCCTTTTTTGAGATCCCTGAAATGTTCAGTTCTGAATGTCTTTGGGGAAGGCTTAGGGAAAAAAAAAAAAAACCAAAAAAAACGGATTCAGCACATTTCTGGTAAAGTTACTGAAATAAAACCTGAACTTAGATATTAATAAATAACATGGCCTGGAAATGGACCTCCAGCTTGGCTGTCCCAACTTGTGATGCCACCTTGACCACAGGTGACCAAGTTCTCCAAGGAAAGGGGCTTTTCTGGAGACAAAAACCCCTAAAACAGTTAAAAAAAAAAAATCATTCAGTGGTGTTTGTGAAGAACAGGTGAAGGAAAGGTCTGGGTCAATTCTCACCCATTCCTTGCAGCAGGAAGATAAAAAACCCTGAGATAAAAAACCTATGGAAGCAGCTCAGTATTTCCCAGCAGAGCTGGACTGAGCTGCCAGGACCCCTTGGGGGTTTCTTGGGAGCAACCTGCAGTTCAGCCCAGGAATTCTTGCTGTGCTGCAAAAGAATTGCTGAAGAAATTTAGGAAGAAATGATCCCTCAGGAGCCAGGAAGGAAAACAGAGAGGCAAATCTGGTGTGTGCCAGGCTGGGGATGCAGGAGAATGGAAAGTGGAAGGTAAGGAGAGGTGAAGATCTGGTTGTGAAGAGAAGGATTTGGGGAGACCTTCTGGTGTCTAAAGGGGCTTACAGGAAGACTGGAGAGGGATTTTGGATAAGGGGATGGAGTGACAGGACAAGGGGAATGGCTTCCCACTGCCAGAGGGCAGCGATGGATGGGATATTGGGAAGGAATTCCTCCCTGTGAAGGTGGTGAGGCCCTGGCACAGGGTGCCCAGAGAAGCTGTGGCTGCCCCTGGATCCCTGGAAGTGTCCAAGGCCAGGCTGGACAGGGCTTGGAGCAACCTGGGATAGTGGAAGGTGTCCCTGCCCATGGCAGAAGGGTTGGAATGAGATAATCTTTAATTTCTCTCCCAACCCGAACCATTCCACTATTCAGTGATGTTTTCACTGCTCTGTTTAGGGGGTGGGACCTGTTTTCCTGTGCTCAGGCTTTGGTACAATGAAACCTCTGTTCCATCCGAGGAGTTCCCATCAGTGCTGCACCAAAGGAGGGAGGGGGAATTCTGCTTTCTCCTGGAACAAAACTCCCAGCAGCAGAACCCCAGTATCCTTGGTTACCACACTGCTTTTGTGTGAGCAGAATGGTGACAGCAGAAGTCCTTTCCTGACGGATGCACCGAGCACTCCGTGTACCCAGGGATGGAGAACAGCCCAGCCAGGGCAAGGAGGATTTTGGTGAGGCAAGAAAAGTGCTGTCAATGTGGTGTCACAGGTTCCTCCTCACTCCAGTGCTCTTGGCAAGTCTCTCCTGAGGATTTCCACTCTTTGATACAAGGAGAAGCTGTTCCTTCTCCCTCTTGTTCTTGCCCAACTTGCATCCCGTGGAGATTTGATTTTGTAGCTCCTAGAGATGAAACAATCCCTGACTGAAAATGCTAACTAGGTGTCCATGGTCTGATGGCTTTGTAAAAAGGAGGCTGGAGCTTAAATCCTTAATAAACTTGGATTTGGGAAGTGTTTTTGCCCAATGTTCAGCCTACCCAGGACATAATGCCTGAGTCTTGTTCAAATGCCCTTTGTGGCTTTCCTCCATCCTCTGGCTCTGGAAGGTCTCTCCTGCCCCATGCAGAAATGTCTGCTCATCATTTCCTCCCTTTTCCTGCAGCAAGTGGGACTTCCACAACCAGAGCTACACCTCGTGCTCCTCCAGGGAATTTCCAGGTTCCTCTCTCCCCATTTTATCAATATCATGTCACCAGCCCGGAGAGGAAGGTGGCACCTTCAGATGTCTGTTTATCTCCTGTCCCTCCCTCTGGAGACACAACCCACAGCCAGGCTCGCTCCAAAAAATATTTTTATTTTTAACCCTCCCACCCTCCCACTCGTCTTCCCAGCCAGATCCCCTGGGAACTTGCTGAACAAGATTTTTCTCACTTACACAGGTCTCTCGTGGCTGCACAAAAGAGCTTAGCTCTGCTTTCAGAAATAAACTTCTTACACGTATTTTTCTTGTCTATACCCTGTTTTTTTTTTTCTTGCTTTTTCGCATGAAATCCCAGTTGTCAGGCTAACGAGGGAAAGCTTGAAACCTACATACATTTTAGCTTGAAAAAGATGATTTTTTTCCTCTTTAAATTTTTTCATCTTTCTGTGTTTTGAACCCCTTTGGGCAACGTTAGGACTGTTTTTCCCGGCGCGTTCTCTGGCCTGATTGACCAAAGTTTTTGTGCTGTTCTCACACTAATTTTAGAACTTCTCTGGTGACATGCAGGCATTTATTTGGTCTGTTTTTCTCAAGTTTTGGGTCCTGCCCCAGCGCAGATATTGTTGCTGTTGTGTCCTACACTCGATGATTGGGCTGGATGACCTTAGAGGTCTTTTCCAACCTTCAGGATTCTGTGATTCCATGACACCCAAGCTGTAGGAGCAGCACAGGGGAATCTCTCATCCAAGACGGACCACAAAATGGGGTGAAACCTCCTTGTATTGGGTTTTTCTGGCCAGGTTCTGATAGCTTCTGGGAAGCTGCTGGAATAAATTCAATTCATTTCCCCCAGCTGAGCCTGTTTTGCCCATGGCACTAACTGGTGAGTGATCCCTCCCTGCCCTGATCCTGACCCACAAATCTTCCACTGGATTTGCTCTGCTCTGTTTGGTTTAGGAGAGGAGTGACAGAGTGGCTTTGGGGGTCACCCAGCACCCAGCCAGGGTCACCCAGCACCCAGCCAGGGTCACCCAGCACCCTCCTGTTCAGTTTTTGGCCATGCACAACTCAGTGCATGACTTTTTGAACCGAGTTTGCCCAGAACGAGGTGTTTTATAGCTGCAGGTATGTGCTGAAATCCCTCTCTCCCCGATTTAATCCCGCTGGGCAGCCGAGCAGAGCTGTGTGGGTTTGTTCTCTGGCTTATCACTGTTGTTTCACGAGTGACGCTCAGCCCAGGGCTGTTATTTTTGGAGAGTTTGGTGCTCGTGTTTATTGCCGAGGCTCCTCCAGCTCGGGGGCTTTGAGGTGCGTAAATCTAAATAAGGATGACATTTAAAATAGGTTACATGCTCTCCCCGAGTGTGCAGAGAGGAAATGTGAGTCGACTGACTTCAGATCCTTCAAGTCAGAAATCCCCCGTGGGAGTGTCATTAAAGTTCTCAGCACCTCCAGGTAATTATATTCTGACATAAATTGCTTGGACCACAATTCAAGGTAACTCTGATCTGGACCTCATTATGATGGATAAAAAGGAATTAATCACTGAGCTGGAAGGTGGATTTTCCCCTGCAGGTGTGTGATCGTGACCTGCCTGCTGAAATTTGGGCAGAGATGGGGCAGTTTTGGCTAAAATCATATGTAAGCACAGATACAGAATGGCTCAAGAGGGTTGGGTGGCACAGCTGACAAAAATCAACAGGGAAACTGACAGGGAAGGAAAAGGACATGGAGAGGGAAATGGAAGTGGGAACTGAGAGTCACGAAATGGTTTGGGTTGGAAGGACCTTAAAGCCAATCCAGTGCCACCTCTGCCATGGGCAGGGACACCTCCCACCGTCCCAGGCTGCTCCAAGCCCCTTTCTTGCTTTTTCCCTCTCTTTGTTTCCATCCTTCTTATATCAGTCCTCAAAATCTACATCTCATCCCTGATAACGAAGGCTTGGAAGACATTTTAAGGATACAGATGATTAAATATTGCATTTCTTTACTTTCTTTCCCCTTTCCTCTGCCCAACACAGAGTAAGGCAAGGATGCCTTACTTGCTTTACTATAAATTTACATTTTAAAAATCTTGCTGCCGTCTGAAGCTGTTTGCTCCAGTTTGGGCTTCCTTGGGTGTTTTTAATTTTTTTTTATTTATTTTTTTTAATTTGTTTTTTGTTGTTGCTATCCTCTTGAGAGCAAGAAACGACGCGGGTTTCCAAGTCCCTTGAATAAATGTCAAATAAAACATTCCAAGCAATTCTTCAAGCTGGTAATAAGCAGTGAGACATCCTTCCTGTAGAGAAGCTGAACAATGGTTTCCTCTGACAGAAGCACAGTATTAGGAGCCTTCCATATGTTGGTGCTGATTGAAATGGCAGCAGCATCTCCGAGAGGGATTGGAGGCCCCAGTGAGGATCTGGATATCCTGTGGGAAGAAAAGCTCTGTGGGTAACACCCTGACTCCCTCCCGACAAAATTCTGGGAGTTTCGTCCCTGTCTCCTCAACATCCTCCAGTTTTGAGAGGGTTTGCTTCCTTCCCTGGGATTTTGAATCCTTCCCGGCACATCCAGGGTCATTCCCAGCCATTCCTCACCCCCAGCTCCAGGGTGAGCTCCAGGGAGGAGCAGTGCTGGCTGCCGGTTTGATCAGTGTCCCCACGGTCCTGCTGAACACATCCCCTTCCCATTTCTGCTCCAGCAACATCCCCTCTCCTCCAAGGACTGTATTCCCAGAGAAGCAGCAGATCACAGTCACAGATATGGACAAACTCCCTGTTTTCCTGGCTTCTCCCGATTTTTAGCTGTTTTAGATACAACACTCACACTCCTCAGGTGGTGACCAGGATGGGCTTCTCCAGGTGAGCCTGGCACTGATGGCTTTGTCCTTGTCTCAGGCTGGTGGCCACCTCACCTCACCCGGTGACACCGGGGACACGTGGAAGGGGGTGTTGGGGACAGAGTGGCCGAGGTTGGAAAGGCCCTGGAGCCAATCCCACTCCTGCAGTCCAGGCTCAGCCCCAGGGGAAGAGCAGTTCTGGCTGAAAGGCCCCAAACAAGGAATGAGGAAATTGGCTGTGTTCCTGGACGTGGTGCCTCCCAAATCCTTCACAAACACCGAGAGCTGAGTAACCCTGGAGAGGGCAGAGCGTGTGGCAGCTCTTGCCCAGAGCAGAATCTAAATCTTTATTAACCAGCTCAGACATGGCCAGCAAAAGTCAGGATGTCTGGAGAGTCGGGAGCCAAGTTCCCCAAAGTTCCTCTTCCTAACTTCTCTCCTTGATGCCAAAATTTCTCACATTTTGGTAAAGACCCTAGAAATTAAAAGGGTTTTTGGGCAATTTGTCTCTATTGTGTGGCTGCAGGCACTGGATCAGGTAGAAACACACCCAGCTGTTGTCCTGGGAGTCAGTGTGGTCAAACAAGCACTTGGCTGAGGGAGTCACCCTGATGGTCACTTCTTCTTGGACATCATCATCATCATCGTCATCATCCCGTGAATGTCCTCTCCCTGGTGCCTGGAGGTGAGCCCTGTTGGGTGAATTCTCCCATCCTCACTGACACCTCCCCAGGGGCTGTGAAGTGTCAACAAAACTCCTTTTACAGCTCCTTGCCAGCACTGGGACTGACAGGACTTCTGCAGTGAGGAACCAAATCATCCTTCTCTTTTTGCCCCAATCTGCTGAAGGGCCTCAGCAAGGTCCTTCTTCACCTCTCATGATTTCTTTCCTCTTGTTGAAAGAGGAATAATGATATTGGTAGATCTGGAGGTGAAGGGGACAGGTACAAATAATTACCCTTTGGGCTCTGAGCCACCCAGAACTAATCTGACCCGTGGCTTCCCAAGCTGGAGTCTCTCCCCTGTGGTGTCAAACCAACATGGAAATTGTGAGGATCAATATATCCCAGCCTAGCTTGTAGGAGATCCCAAATCACTGCCATGTTTTAGGAATTAATTTAATTCCCCCATTATTGCAATGAGTAGAATTATTAGAATATATTTTTTCTTAATATTGGCCTTCTCAAATCACTGAAACCCACAAGCTTCTGCCTTGGAGTGTGTGCTGACCAGGGAGGAGGGGAGAGCAGGAGGTCCAGAGGAGAGGAAAGGACACCTGGTGCTGCACCCAGAAATCCTGGGGCTTTTCCCCCAAGATTTTTCCTCCTGGGGTGGACATAATCAACCTCCTGCTCAGGATCACCATTCACCACCCAACACCTCCCTGACAGCAGCTCAATCTGCTCCTCCAGGCTTTCAAACCATCCCAAACCCACCTTCCCCCCAAAATGAAGCTCCTCTGGGGAGGTCACCGTGGAGGGAAGCGTCGTGGTGGCTTTGGTTTCACCTCCACCCTCTGAGCACCTCGTCCTGCTCCTCTGCAGTACAAGCAGCACTTCCCGGGGCACAGAGCCTTCCCAAGGGATCCCCATCTGCTCCTGGGCAGAAGGAATGTCTGGCTGGTTTCACAACAAGGACAGAAAAAGGCTTTGCAAACCCCGAAGACGATGGGGCTGTCTGACCTCAGCACCTCGTGAGCTCCATCACCCCATGTCACGCCACAGGTGTGGGGCAGCCTGGCTGGAAAACCCTTTTTGTTTAATGTTTAATGACATTTCCCACCTTCTTTTCTCCAGGTAGAGATGAAAACAGGGGGGGAAATAACCACGGAAAGCAAGGCTTGGAGTGCTTTTGGCTTGGCAGAGCCTGGCACCGGCACACAGAGGAGCTGCGTGCTCCAGCCCAGCGCCCTGCAGGGCTGTGCAAATGAACCCTGTCCTGCACTCCCCAGGCTCCCCCAGTGCCCAGGGATGGATTGTCTCACATCCAGCGTGTGGCTGCTCTGCATCCTCCCATCCTCACCACGGTTTTGCCGGAGAGAGGGGAGGAGGGAGCCCTCAGCCCTGCTTGGCACCCGCGCTCTGCACAATGTCCATTTGTTCTGGGTGCTAACACGAAATGACAAAGGACTCCAGATTCATGCTGAACAAAATTGTCCCCTTGCTAATTATTAGATTATGAAATGTGTTTCATAATGTAATGAATAATGGGGGGTATGCCGACTTTTTATTTTTTTCTCCCCCTGCTCGAATCTGGATTTTTTCATTGTTTGCCCCGGAGTTTTTGTTGGTAGGTTGAAACAGAGATGCGAGAAGAATGGGAAAGGCTGGGTTTTATTTGTGCCTCGCCTGTTAAAGCTGTGACTTGGCTCACACAGTAAGTGCAAACAATTCTCTCCTGGCAAGTGTTCAGTGGAGACATTACTGATGACAGACTTTATTAAGTGCAGGTTTGCTTGTTATTAAATTCGCTCTGTGCTTGTTTCCGAAGCTGCTGGCCTGGCCGGCTGCATCCTATTAGGATCTTTAGGAAGAAAGAAAGAAAGGAACAGAACATTGTATGCAGCAGAGCCAGCGATGAGGTGATAGGGAAGCCAACGCTGCATTTCGCTCGGGGAAGGAGACCCAAGGAGATAATTAATTGCTACGTTTAAAACAAACATTTGTTTGGTTTATTGAGTTAATTCGAGCCGTGCTTTGGAGATTCCTGGTTTCCAGGTGAAGCTGGGCATGTGTTCCCATGTCAGCACGCTCAGGGCTGCGGGAGGTCAATGTATGTTGAATTAATTGTTTGGAGGAGGGGAAAAACCCACCATTAAAGCCGAGGAGTGTTTCTAATTTCACAGAGCCTCGTTTAAACTCTTCCCTTTTCCCATCCCAGCTATTGTATGGACAGCACGCCACCAATGACAGCCTTTCCATACAAAATAAATATCCCTTCAGTTTTAATGCCGTGACTGAATGCCTTCACTGCTGCAGTTCCCAACCCTAACGGCCCAGGCCATGGTAAAAATCAAAAGGTTTGGGTGTTCAGAGGGTGGGAGCCAGGAATTTCCTGAAAATCACGTCCCTTCACAAGGTGTCCCAGCTCCAGATCCCATCAGAGAGTGATTTGTGCGACGAATCTTGGCTGATAGTTTGCAAGCACTTGAAGCAAATGGGAGCTGCTCAAATTTAATAGAGCAGGAATTGATCCACAGTAGTCAAAGAGGAAAAAATAGGCTGATTTTGCACCGAAGAGCTCAAGTGTTTTTTGGACTGAAATTGCTCAAATGTAATCTGTAAGGTGATATCTCGCTCCCATCAGCCTAGATCAATATAACCATAATTTTGGATCATCGAGTGGTTTGGTGTGGACGTTTGGAGTTTTTTCCCACTCTGGGTTTGCAATTTGTTGTTTAAAGCCCATTTCTGACATGGGACTGCTTGCAGTGGTGAAACTGCTCAGGTTAGGTCTGGGAATTATGGTTCTTTCCCTCCACAAGGTGAGAAATTCCCAAAGAAAACCAGAAAAAAGTTGGACTTTTCTTCCCGCTTGGTTCTAATGGAACAATCTCTTTTCAACTCAGTTTTGGGGGTAAAAAAAAGGAAACTGTGCCTGTCCCTTGGGTCACCCAGTGGGTTTTGTGGTTGAGGGGCAAGAACTCCTCCAGCCAGAGGGATTCCAGGGAATGATGAGGCTGGGATGTGCCAGGCAGGTTTGCTCCCCTGGCATCTCTTGTAGCCAGCAGGGACCCAAAGCCCTGAGCTGCCTCTGGGCTCCATCCCTGTGTCCTCTGACCATCAAAAACCGTGGGAGGGAGGGGACAGAACAACAAAATACTCCTTTTCCCTCATTCTTCCCTTCGGGCTTTTGAGCCACCGCTAATGACAGCGGGTGAGAGTCTGAGTTTTGCAATTTATCACTTTGGCACCCGGATGAAGGGATTGGCTGCGCTCCTGATCTCCTGGTTTCCCTCTGAGATCACAGACATCCTGGCGTTTGCTTTTATGCCTGGGAGCCTCCCTGGAGACCTGGAAGGAGTTTCTCCAGGTCTTCTGCTTTTGCCACAGAGGTGACCTTGGGTGGAGGTGAAGTCTCCTCCCTGGGGTGCTCTGGTGGAGAACCACGAGAGCTTCACACAAAAGGCAGCATTGACTCCTCAGCTATCCCCAATTTAATTTGATTTTTACAGGCCACTCTCTTCTCAAAAGCTCTGTCACAGCCCATCTTGGCATCCTGGAAATACTGGAAGAGTTTGATTTCTGGGTAAGTAATAACCTCTCTCAGCCAAAAGCTTTCCAGGGTGCTTTGTCTGCTGTCCATTTATTTTCTATAAGGCAGATGACTCCCCTCAACCTGAGATTGCTTTATCTCCCACTTTGCTCTCTCGCTGAAATAAATTGCAGGAAAAATCCATATACTCCCAGGAACATCCAGGGGAATGGATGTGCAAAGGGTGCCCGGGTAAAATGAATATTGTGCTGATTCCATCTGAAAAATCATTGTAAAACTGCAGTTGTTACAGAAAACCAACTCCATCCCCCTCCCTTCATTTTTAAAAAGTGGAGCATGAATGTTTCAGGCCGTGTTTTGTCTGGGAGTCTCCCTGCCCAGCTCGGGAACACAATGAGGATTGTGTCCCAGGTATGTCGGAGCTATTCTGCTACTGTTGGTGAATTTAGATGGGAAAAGTCAGGCACAAAAGGGCTTAAGTGATTTGGCTCAATTAACTGTAATTTATGAACCCTAATTCCCAGTTTACTAATCAGAGCGTCACACAATGGCCCTGATTTCAGAAATTGCTTAAATATGTGCCTCTGCTCTGCTCGATGTTAAACATGTGCATAAAAATAGGCAGATGGGCCATTTTGGAAGGAGAAATGTTTTCCTCAACCCCAACTTCTTTCTTAAACCAAACGAGATTTTGTATCACTCAAATTCAGCCCTCGTGTTGCATTTAGCTGTTTTGAGGAGGGGAGAGTTTGGGGAGAGGAGGAAGAGCTGAAGTCTGGAGAAAAGAGAGGAAGTCTGATGTTTTAAAAACTCTCAAAGTCTTCCCGTGGCGTGAGGGCTGCAGGAGCTGCCAGTGGGTCTCAATGAGGTGGTCAGGGTCAGAGAAGAAGAGAAAACTCATCATTCCTGCAAGGTGAGAGAAGAAGACACCATGGAAGGAGCAGGAAAACCCTCAGCATCTCGAGTGGTCATGATGGGATGGATGGAAAGGGAACAGAGCTTCCTCCACACCACCAGAGCTTCACCAGCTTCAGCAAGGGAGGACTGAGCTTGCATTTGGCATTTCATTTTTTCTTGCCCTTTTTTTCTCTCTGTTTTTCCTGTAGAAATGCTCAGAAACTGCAGTTCCCAGCCCTGTAACAGCAACCAGTTGGGATGTCCCTGTGACCTGCAGAGGAGATAATTTTATGGATAATTTTAGGAATTTTCCCCTAACCAGGCCTGTTACTTGGGGACATACTCCAATATTCCATCTGATCCTGGTTTAGAGCTCTTCCAAGGATTTGTGTGTGTTTTAATAAACAAAAGGCTTTTTGGTTCCGATTTGTGCCTATCCTGAGTTTCCAAATATCACCCCTGCTTGGGTGTTTGTCAGGTTGCATCAACCTGAAGATCCACGTTCAGCCTGGAGAAAAGGAGCTCAGGAGGACCTTCTGGCTCTCCACAACTCCTGCCAGGAGGGGACAGCCGGGTGGGAATTGGGATTTGCTCCCAGGGGACAGGGACAGGACGAGAGGGAACAGCCTCAGGCTGGGCCAGGGGAGGTTTAGGTTGGATATCAGGATGAATTTCTGTGTGGGAAGAGTGGTCAGACCCTGGAATTGCTCAGGGAGGTTTGCAGTCCCCATCCCTGGAGGTGTCCTTGATGTGGCACTCAGTGCTCTGGGCTGGTGACAAGGTGGACATTGGTCACAGGCTGGACTTGGTGATCCTGGAGGTCTTTTCCAAGCCCAGTGATTGTGGATTTATCCTGTGCAGTGCTGTTGACCTGGAGTTTTGAGGACACTGTTGGATCCCTGAGCTGTTATCTCTGCCTCTTGCTCTAGGTGATGTTTCATTCTCCTTCTCTTTTCCCTGTGCTCAGCTAAAAACAACCCACACTCACTGGTGTTTTAAGCTGTTCTCAGCAAGATAATTACCTATTAGAAATTCCACAATTATTTCATTATGTATTATTACAGAAAAAAAAAATTAAAGATGCAATCCCATAATGCAGTTAATGGAAATTATTAAGTTCTACAAATAACTTCCATGAGAGTCATTATTTGCTGAGCATGGGATGAGGAATCCCAGGCAATTACGCAGGGAGCCACATCAGAGCAAAGCTGCTGTGAAAATGAGGATTTGTCACTTTGTAAGCGACACTCATCACAGATTAAAAACAAGCTGCAGGGGGAAGGTCATCATCTGCAAAGTTCCTGCCCCAGGAATGTCAATATTCCCAAGGAGATGGTCCACATTTCCATGAGATCCCTGAGTCTCCACCACAGCTGAGGATGAGCAGAATAACTCCATGGATCTTCTGCCAGGAGTTAATGGAGATGTCCCTGGAAACAGGGGCTCCAGGTGACTCCAGGCTGTTAGGAATATCTTGGAAGGGTTGGGATGGCCATTCTGGGATGTATCCAAAGCCAGGATGAGCCTGGGGACACTGCAGGGGTCTCACCTGGGCATGACCAACCTGCACCCCCAGTCGCTGTCCCCAGCAGAGCCCAGGAGGCACAGCTGTCCCTCCATCTCCACGGCATTCCAGATGTGGTTGCTCTCCAGCTGCTGGCACCACGTGCCTCCACGGGAGCCTGGGCTTCAGCCAAACCCCGGGATCTCCACACAGCTCCACCAGAGCCAGCAGGGGAGAGAAATGCAGACCAAACCCTGCCCTGTTCTTGCTTTCTTGGAGACAAACCCAACCTTCATGGTGAGAACAACTCCTTCTTCTCGGAGTCACCAGCCGGCTTGTGCCGTTGGACAAGTTCAGCTCTTATCCAGCTCCTTCTGTGCCCTCAGTGACTCCCAACCCTCATCCCCCACATCCCTGGTTTTGGTTAATCTGTCAAAGCCAGATGTGCTGCTCCATCCAAGAAGGGGAGAAGGAGGAGCGAGGAGGAAGCTGTTTTGCCCAAGGGCATGGTGGATCCATGGAATCATGGAATGGTTTGGGTTGGAAGGGACCTTAAAGTTCATCCAGTTCCACCCAAGAGCACCTTCCACCATCCCAGGTTGCTCCAAGCCCTGTCCAGCCTGGCCTTGGACATTCCAGGGATCCAGGAGCAGCCACAGCTTCTCTGGGAATACCTGTGCCAGGGCCTCCCCACCCTCACAGGGAAGAATTTCTTCCCAACATCCAATCCAAACCTACCCTCTGCCAGCTGAAAGGATTGTGGTTCTGTGGCAAACCCCGTGTCAGATGTGAGTTTCCTCCTCGGCTCTTCAGGGGGCAGGAGAAGAAAGCCCAGGGTGAGCTTTTCCTGCACATCTCCTGCCAAAAACGGACATCACCAGAACACAGAGGTTAGCAGGACCTGCTCTGGCGTGTGCATCTTCTGAGAGACACACAGCAATCCATCCACACCACATCCTATGAAAGGGAAAACGCCACACGAGTTCAGGCCAACATAAAGTCCTATTATTCCCAAAACGATTCCATTCCTCCAGCCCAACCCTATTTCTGTTCCTACCCACCCTGGAAGCCACGACAGCTCTTCTATCCATCATAACTCAGGGAGCTCAGAGCTGCCAAGGCCCTGGGGCTGCTGAGCTCCCATGCAAACAGGCTCTGCCCCATTCAGGGGAGCACAGGACATTGTCTGCCACACATGGATGTCGTAGGGTAAAGGACACGAAGCCACGCATTGTGCTGGCATTCCCGTGTCCCCAGATGACTGCTGCCACTTCACCCAGCCCTGCTGCATTCCCATTATCAGGGAAACAGCCTGGGGAAGCTGAGGGATGCAGGAGGGGCTTTGCTGGTGTGTCTGGGGGTCTGGGGTCACCTGAGCGCTGGTGGCCTTTCCCGTGGTGGGAATCAATCCCTGCTCCAGGCATTTTCCTGAATTCAGGAGGACATTTCAGTCCACATGTGCAGCTGCAATCCTGTGGAGTCTGTTCTGCTCTCTCTGCTTGGCCTTGATCCTAAAGGTCTTTTCCAACCTCAATGATTCCATGCAGGACAGGAAGAGCCTGAATCCAGGAAGTGGCTTATGATAAAAAGGGTTTTTTCATGTCTACAAAACGACGGGAGCAGATTCAGAACCCTACTGCCCACACCACCTCCAGTTCTCTCTGGGATTTGGGATCAGTGGGATGATGATGGCCTGGATGGACAACCTGGCATGCCCAGACTTTATCTGCAAGGGTGAGCCAAAGGGAACTGGGAGGGTGGATGACTCCTCCGTGTGTTGAACTCACTGGAAAAACAATGAACACCACAAAAACCCCAGAGCTGCGTTTTTTCCCAGCCCCACACTTCGAATTTAAAATCAAAAATCCAGTTTGTGGTAGAATGAGGTGTTTCCCCCATTTTCCTGGGCCTGGTTTAATAAAAGCCTGAGGGTTGCAGTTGGAGGCTGTAGGAAATGAAGGTGGCATTTCCCATTCCTTTGGATCAGCTGGTTGGGATGGGCAGTGTCATCGCTCTGGTGTCCTCTCTGCCACTTCAGCGTGTCCTCTGGCCCAGAATATCTTGTCCTAGAGATGGATCTCTCCACTGGTGCCACTTGGCAACACTCAAGTAGTCCCAGCAGGTGTCCAGCCCTCCCAAATTACCATCTCGGGGTGTTCATGCAGAAGAGGATGAGGCTTGTGGCTCAGATGCTTTTTTTGGGGCTGTGAAACGCCACTCCAACCCATCCACCAAACTGAGTGGAAAGGTTTTTTTTTTTTTTGCCTTACCGCTAAAATGTCACTTTCTAAATCCCCACCTGACCCCAAAGAAAGCCTTCCTGCCCCTTCCTCCCATTCAAACATTCCCATTTCTGGGCTCTTCCCTCCTTTGTGATAGCACGAGCATTTTTAGCAGCAGGCTTTTCTTTCCCTGGGTTAAATTTAGCCCAGCTCATTCCTCCAACGTCCTGCCCCTGCTATTTCATTCCTCAAAGACTTTCCTGTCTCAACCATCTGTAAGATGGTTTCACACAGATGGAAACTCCTTTCTTTTTGCGCTTCTGGGAAATGCTGCTGTTGTAATGGCCGAAGGTTTTCCTTGGGGTGTGGGTTTTAAAAGGATAAAGCAGCCAGGAGAGCACCTGTGTCTAAATGATGGTGCTCCTGCTGCTCATCCACCTTTCTGTCATGAGGCTCTTACGAGTCTGCAGCTGTGAGGCAAAAAAAAAATAATAGTTATTCCCAAGGAACAAAAGCATTACTCAGCCATCCAATATCTACCTGCTGCTCTGTCTGAACACCTCAAATTCAGCCCAAGCCTGTGCTGTTCTTGGTTTCAGTCAGAGATGAGAAGTCCTAGCTGAGAGTTGCAATGTTCCCAAGCAATCCTGGTCCTGAATCACTATGGAATCACAGAAGGGTTTAGATTGGAAAGGACCTTAAAAGTCATCCAGATCCACCCCATCCAGATTCCACTACAAGGTGGGCTTTGACTGAAGACGCTGAAGAGTTGGGTCAGAGCATCTTGTTGGGTCAGAGCAGCTGCTGGTCTGGAGTTGAGGGATGGAGCTGCTTCCTCCAAACCCACCCAGGAAATGATCCTTCCAAGGTTCTTCCACATGGTTAGGATGGATGGCTGGGTGGAAATTACTGGAAATTACTCCTAAATGGCCACGAAACAGGGTCAGCTTTGCACCTGCACTGCCTGGGGCTCTCAAGCACCCTCTGCCTGGGGACTGGCAGTGGGGACAGGGGACAGGGGACAATCCTGAGCCCCACAGCACCACTGGCCAGGCAGCAGAGGAGCAATACCCCACTCGTGGGTGGGCAGTAAACTCCTCCACTGCTGCTCTTGGCTCCAATAATTCCTGGCTCGGAGGAAAGGATGAAGTGCATCAAGTTTTAGTGCAGCTGGAGCTTTGAGTAAACAGGGAAACAACTTGTTCCCATGACTCCCCACTGCCTTGGAGGTATTTTTGGTTGTTTGTTACCCTCTTATTCCTAACATCCAACTCCCTCCTCCTCTCTCTTCTCTTTTTAATAGACTAGGTAGACTCTGAAATCCTCAAGCATCCTTCTTCCCGAGGGAGATTGGCCTCGGGCGAGGTACAAATTACAGGTTTCAAGAGTAAGGGAGAACACAATTATCCCTTGTGCCTCTCGGCTGTCGCTAACGAGCTGACAGGGGAGCTGAACGCTGCAGTGGCTCAGCATTTTCTGCCCAGGAGATTGTGCTGACCCGGGGGCAGAGATGGCACGGAAAGGACCGGGGTCAGGGAATGGGGAGGAATTAGAGGATTCAGCTCCTTCCTTCTGGGCTCCTGAGCATCCAGAAAGTGGGAGCATCAATGTGAGGAGAGAGAGCCTGAAAGGAGGACACAACCAGTGCTTCCTCCTCGAGGAAGAGCAGGATTTAGGCTGCCGCAGGTGTGAAGGGGTTGGTGGACATGGCCAGACTTTGGTTGTTACTTGATCCATGAGGTTTTTATTCAGGAGGAACTGGATGAAGACAGCCTGTGCTGCCTTGGGGTGTCCTGTGCTCTGAGTCCTTCCTTCCCTCTCCCTCTTGCACCTCTCCTTTAAGGTTTTCTGGGATTCCTCCCAGTCTGGGAGCCTGAAAAATTCCTGTCCCATGATGAAATCAGCTCTCCATCTGAACTGGTGGGGCTCAGCCTGGAGAAAAAGAGCTCAGGGGGACCTTGTGGCTCTGCACAGCTCCTGACAGGAGGGGACAGCCGGGGGGTCAGGCTGTGCTCCAGGGAACAGGGACAGGAGGAGAGGGAGCAGCCTCAGGCTGGGCCAGGGGAGGTTTAGGTTGGATATTGGGAAAATTTCTACATGGAAACATTGGTCACATGTGGGAATCCCCATCCCTGGAGGCATTTAAAAACCCTGTGGATGTGGCACTTGGGGACATGGGACAGTGTTGGTCTTGGCAGTGCTGGGGGAATGGTTGGACTGGATGATCTCAGAGGGCTTTCCCAACTTTGGTGATTCAGTGGTTGTATCTGCTGGTGGCACCATCTCTGCTCCTGCTGAGTGACACCAGGACACACCTGCTGGCTCACGTGTAGGACTGAGGTGTCTATGTGGCTCAAAAACTTCGATCAGAGAAGGAATCCCTCCTGGTCTTTGGGAATTTTTAGCCTGTTTCTCTTCTTCCAAGCTGCCAAGCTGCTCCTGGTGTCAAGCGGCTGGAGAGCAGCTTCCCACACTCATGGGTGACTTCTGCAGAAGCTCTTAGAAAGAAGATATTTTGCTGCTGTTGTTAACTCTGTTGGCCCAAAATGTTTAAACTGCCTTGGAGGGAAAATCTTTGGGCTCATCTCTTACTTTTTGTGTAGCTGAGACTTTCTTTGGCATCCTCTCCTTGTTCCTGTATGATTAATTACAGCAAATTTGATCGTTTGGGTTTAGCCAAAAGTATTGATTCTTTCCTAATTCCAGAGGTCAGGTGGGATGGAAACACCACAGAGAACCCCTTGGCCTATTCCCAAGTGCAAATACTTCTCTTTTTGGATAGCTGGAGAACCAGTGGTGGGTTATCAGCAGCTACATCTCCATGCTGGAATGGAATAAGGAAATCAGGGTTATTCCTTTTGCAAAGAAATGGCAAGGAAGCATTTCCATGAGTTGGAAGGTGTGAAAGAGGGTGAAGGGAATGAGTGAAACCAGAACTAACCACGGCGCATTTCTCCTCATGCCCACAACCAGGAGAACAAGGAATTAGTAGGATCAATGCTCCAGAGAGGAACATCTGCCAGCAAATGAGGATGAGAGGAAATGGCCTCAAGCTGTGCCAAGGGGAGGTTTATGGTGGAGATCAGCAGGAATTTCTCCATGGAAAAGGTGGTCAGGCATCGTCAGGACCTGCCCAGGGAGGTTTGGAGTCCCCATCCCTGGAGGTACTCAGGAATGCCTGGAGGCGCCACTCAGTGCTCTGGGCTGGGGACAAGGTGGGCATTGGGCACAGCTGGGACTCGAAGGTCTTGGAGGCCTTTTCCAACCTGAGTGATTCTGGGATTCTGCAATTCTATAAAAACCTTTCCCTCAGGAGGAAGCCCACCTTCCCTCCCCCCCAGTATGTTTTTATTTTTCCCAGATTCACTTCTGCCACTCAGGCAGAAAAAACCCATCATTTTTAGCATTATTTCTTCGCCCTCGAGATGTGGGTGTGTTGGGTGAGAAGCTTGCAGGAGAAAAATCTGTGAAAAAGTGGAAGGGAAGGTTCAGTGAGGTTCAGGGGTTAAAGCTGTGGGCACAGCCAGCCTTGCAACCCCTCAACCTCCGCACGGCGCTCGCCAGCTTTATCTCGGTTTCGCTTCTATTTGCTGTTGTTGTTTTTAATCACAAAATGACTATTTGTGCAACGCAAACAGCAGAGCCTGCTGTGAGCCACTTAGCAGAGCCCAGAAATGTCACTCTCCGCATTCATCCAGCCTCTCCCACGCTGGCTTTTCAACAGCTGCGCCAGCCGCGCTCTTCCAGGAACGCGGGATGTCACTCATCCCTCTCTCCGCCACCCTGATTGTCCCCTCCCTGCCTGGGATTGAGGCTTCCACAGGCAGGACAGCCTCGTCCAGGAGGGATAAGAGGTTGTGGTCACTCCAGGCTCACCCAATTTTTTTTCTTATTAACACAAATATTCAAACGTTGAGAGGATTCCGACTGCACTAACAGGTTGATCCACGCGGGATGCTCAGATTCACTTCCTGGCATGGTGGTGTCCTGTTGAAGGTTGGAATTGATGCTCTCAGAGGGATTTTCCAAGCTCTGTGATTCCATGATTCCACACCCAGAGGGTGCCCCAATGGCAGGATATTCCCTGGATCTGTCCTGAGTGCTTGGGATGGTGTTTTTGCAGGACGATCACACCAAAGCACAACCCGTGGGGGTTTTGCACCTTCTCTATTTATTTTTGCACCTTCTCTATTTATTGCCAGACCACATCTGATTCCAAAGGGTTCGATTTTCATGACCAGATGTCGCGAATTGTCCTTGTCCCTGGGAGCTGAGGTGGCTCCCGGTTATGGTTATCTGAGAGGGATTTCACCTCCCACTTTCTCCATGAGTAACAAGAGACCCTTTCAGAATCCTTCAGTCATTCCCTGACATGAACCCAGGCACGGCATCCCAAAAACCCAAATCCCAGCAGAATCCCAACCTTTCCCCACTTTCTTCAGCAGGTCTGCCCTCTGCAAAGTGTTACTTTATTTTAGAGAAATTGGAGGGCTCCAAGCCAAGTTTTTTTCACAGCTGTGCTTTCTGAGCACAAGATTTTGTCCTGCCTTCCCACATGGCTTTTGGGATAAACAGTTTGGGACCAGGGTGGAAGGATCCCCCACAGCACTTAGCCCAACCCAGAAATATTGGAAAATCTGTGTTCCCTCTGATGACTGAACGTGAAAATCCTCCCTTGCCCAGTTTTATTCTTCAATCTGAGCACTTATCCTTGAGTTTGAACTAATATTTTAATTCAGTTCCACGTTGCTTCTGCATCTGTGGCTCCAAAAGGAATTTAGGCAAAAGCACCACCTTGATACCAACCTAAACACTTTCCCCTCATGCCTCAAACACAACCTCTGACTGAGAAATCACTAAATCACTGCTTGCCAACAGCCAGAGAAGATGAGAACAGACGATGCTGCTTTCTTACTTTCCCCACAAATTCCATCTGGACAGGATGGGTGTCATCCCAGGGACAATTTGCTATCAGCAGGCTCTCGACTCGCATTCCCAGACAGGCATTCCAGTCTGCTCAGAGCAGATAAATGCCATTTCAAAGCACCCTGGGCAGCATGAATTCTGGCAGCTCTGTGCAGTGGCAGCATCAGGAGTGCAGGAATCTCTTTGCCTCCGTGGGCTGTGAATGCAGCAGCTCAGAGGTAAAGTGGATCAGGTGGAAAAACTCCACGAGGTGAATAGGAAGAGGCAATCTGACATCCCTGCAGCATCCCTGCCCTGGGAAGCAGCCTGGGAGGAGGTGGAGAGGGAAAAGAGGAAAGCTTGGGAAGGGCTGAGCTCAAAAAAAGCTGTTGGGGTGCAAAGGGCCAAGGAAAATAGAGGTGGTCAGCGGACAGGAGAAAGATTCCCATGGCAGGGGATGGGGAGGAGATGATCTTTAAGGTCCCTTTCAAATCAATCTCTGATTCTGTGATAAAGAGGTCACCAAAACAGAGCCACTCCGCAGGGGGATGTGGCATTTTTCCTGCTGTGGGACAGGGGAGGAAGTGCATGGAGCCAAGGGGACAACGGCAGGGTGGTGACAAAGGCCTGGGAGATGATCCCAGAGGGTCTGTGGGGTGGGAGGAGCTCCTGGGGACATCCAGAGTGGCTGAGGCAGAGCCAGAGGAGCCTTTGGAAAAGGGGGATGTTCCTACTCACCCACAGCTCCCTGGCTTGAGCAGCAGGCAGGACACTCCTGCCAGCCCCTGTCCCTTTCATCCAGGTGCCAAACCAAGACTGTCTTCCTTTCTCTGCGCCTTGCTTGTGTCAGGAGGGCTAAAAATACTGTAAAGCATCGAGGAATGTGCCAATATTTCTGCTGCCAAGCAGAGCCCCCGCAGCCCTGGCACTGTTTGCAGGGGGACTGGGGGCAGATAAGAGGTTTTCCCTTATCAGTGGCCAGGTTTTGGCAGGGCTGCCTGGCTGGCTCAGGTCCATTCCCCCTGCCTGGGGAGGGCAGCTGCCTAAGCAGCCAGTTTGGGTATTTCTGCAGGGTTCCTCCTGCCTTGGTTTCCTTTCTGGGCATCTTTCAGTGTGTTCTTACAGTGATTTGGGTTTCAGCATGCTGGCTTTGCCCTGGGAGGGATCTGGGAAGAGAAATCACACCATGAGCTAAACAAATGCTTGGGAAGATCTTGATGTCTTGCGAGATGCTCATGGAGCAACTCAGCTTTACAATCACTTCCCTGAACTTATTACATCCCTGGATTTTCCCATTCTCCTGCAAAATTCCCATCTGCAGATTGGAAGGGAGACTCTTTATTCTGGTTTTTGGCAGCTCAGGCTGCTTTGAAAGCCCTGTACTCTGGGAAGTCCACACTGCACATCAGGATTGAGTGCAAATTGTCACAGAGGTGACCAAAAATTTGCACCATGGATGTTGGAATATTGTTCTTTTCTTATTATTATCTGTGTTCCACTAAGTGGCATCATATCCCTTGTTTCTGTTCCCTCATCTTCACTCCGTCTCCAAATATTGAGATTTTTCTTTATCGAGCAGACAGGAAATAATAAGGGAGGAAAAAATGTTTGCCAACTGAAGGGAAACGTATTTTTGGAAGAATTTTTTCCCCAGTTTTTGGCTGAAAAAAGGAGAAAAGAATTGTTTTGGACAAAAGAGAAACATTTCATTTAAATTCTCCTCCAGACTCGCTCCCTTTTCCCTGGGGTTTGGATTGCACACACCACTGATCCTTCAGGTTCTCCCCAACCCCTCCCAGTGCAGGATTGGCTCTGTTTTGGATTTAGCAGCCACTGTGTCACTCGGGTCCCTGCACCGAGACCTTTCTAATTTGCAGAAAATGGCTTCAAAATGAAATTTTCGCAGTGAGTAGGTTTTGGCAGCAGGAGGCTGGCAAAGGGAGAGCCTGGGCATTTGGGAAGAGGGAATGAGATTCCATAATTCCAAGATGTTTGGAGTTCTGCGGCCAATGATGGGTCTCGTTAGAAACTGGTGACCCTGTGTTGGTTTCTGCCCAGTCCAGAGAGCCAAGGAAACACTGCAGGAGGTTCTGTCAGCATCACCCCCTGGCTGATGTGGTCCTGGAGCCAAGGGTGAGAGGAAAGGACAAGAGGAAACAGCTTCACATTGCACCAGGGGACGCTTAGGTTGGACATTGGGAAAAATTTCTTCATGGAAAGGATTGTCCAGCCCTGGCACAGCTGCCCAGGGCAGTGGTGAAATTCCCCATCCCTGGAGGGATTTAAAAGCCCTGTGGATGTGGCACTTGGGGACATGGTCAGTGGTGGCCTTGGCAGTGCTGGGGGAACAGCTGGGCTCAGTGATTTTAGAGGGTTTTTGCAGCTTAAATAATTCATCTTATCCATGCTCTCCAAATAACCAAGGGAGGATGAACTTTGACAGGCAGGAAATTGTCACAGTCCTTGCTGAGCAACTCTTAGATAAATAGAAAATTCAGATGAGAAATTAGGAAGAAATGCCTTCCTGTGATGGTGATGAGGCCCTGGCACAGGTATTCCCAGAGAAGCTGTGGCTGCCCCTGGATCCCTGGCAGTGTCCAAGGCCAGGCTGGACAGAGCTTGGAGCAACCTGGGATAGTGGAAGGTGTCCCTGCCCATGGTGGAGAGGTGGGACTGAATAATGTTTAAGTTCCTTTCCAACCCAAACCATTGCATGATTCCATGGTGTCTGAAGGGTGAATTCAAGCGTTTCCAACCGAAATGGAAGGAAAAACCCACACCAGACTGACCAAGGGATTCACCCAAAAATGATGAGCCACCAAGAGCTGCTCAGGCTGGGCAGCTCTGTTGATCATCCAAGAGGCAAAGGGGATTTGCAGGTGCTGCAGGAAAAGCTAAACTCACAGGGAGAGTTTTTAAGCAGAGGGACAAGTTGCTGTGGTTGTATTTGGGGATTTTCCTCAGCCTGCAGGCAGACAGGGAAGCAGCACAGAATTCCTTGCTTGCAGATCCAGCAGCTTGGAGAGGATGAACCAGGAGCCTGGAGACACCTGGGATCAGAGGTGACGGGAGGGGACACAGAGGCTTTAGGTGACAAAGTCCAGTCCCTCCTTCCCTCCTCCCCAGCCAGCCTTGAGCTGACCACTGCGAGGAGCTACAAATCCTCTTGCAGAGAGGCATTTTGCAAGTGCAACGAAGGCAAATTTGCATTGGAAGAGCCCAGAGGAGAGGCTGTGGCAGCGACCCAGAGCAGCACAAGGGCCTTGATGAGCTGCTGAGCTGCGCGGGCAGGCAGGGAGGGCAGAGCTTTGAAATTCCAGGGGTGAGGATGAAGGCTGCAGGGATGGAAGAAAATCCACCCATGCCAACAGAGGCTGCTGTGGATTCCATCCTCGTTAGCCACAGGAAAAGCCAATTTCTAATTCAGGTTTGCAGGTAAACAGAGCTGTGCTGAGCCCACCTTGGTTCCAGGGCATGGAATGAGGGAAAAGTGCCCTGCTGGGTTGGACATCTCCATCCCTGAGCCAGGGCTTTGCTCATCCTGCTGAGCAAGGAGGAATTTCAGACAGACAAACTCTGCAGAGCCACGAGAGATTTGGGATTCCAGGGCTGTCCGAGAGGCACCAGCTGTGGGCTCCCAACTGAGGCTATGCATGGTGGTTCTGCAGCCTCCACATGAAAAATAATTATCATTGTAATCTTTCCTTTTGCTTTTGAAACCTTCCAAACTCGGGGAATCTCTTGGCTGAAAAGCTGGGAGCTGATTTTTGGTTTTTTTTTAAATACAAAGAGCTCAGCAAGAATCCAGAATTTAAGAGACAAGAAAGAATTTCTCACCCTTCAGATACTGGCAGCAGCCACTTTTTCAGTTAATTTCCCTGGAAAGAGGGGAGGAATACATGGAAATAAAGTGTTTTTAAACCCTCCAGATAAGCACCTTCACCTAATGTGGGTCTGGGATGGCTTTTTAAACAAAGCCCAGAGCAGGCAGGGAAATCTAGACTTGGAAAAAGCAGCAGTGGGCTGTGCTTGAATGACTGATTCTGGAAATGTTCCACGAAAATGTGCACTTTTTTTGAGTCAGGGTCACCTCGTTGTGCTGTCTGGGGACAAAAAACCTGCTGGGCTGGGGTCAGGGTCTGAGTGATGCTGCTCATGTCTGTGTTTCCAGCAATCCCAGCTGGGGAAGGAGCTGTGTCCTGGGGCTGTGTTTGAAAGCAGGAAATGTAAACAAACAAACAAACAAAAAAAGGGATGAGTAAGTGATCTCCACCATGTGTTAGGCTGGAGGTTTGTATAACACTGTGTTTTAAAGGGGATTTTGTAGGGTACTCATGAAAGAAGAAATTGAAACCTGGGATTTCTGCTTTCCTGCCTGAGGCTGTAAGGTCTTATTGGATCAGAGAATCATGGAATGGTTTGGGTTGGAGATATCTAATACCACCCCCATCCATGGCAGGGACACCTTCCACTGTCCCAGGTGGATTAAAGTCCTTCCAGCCTGCCCTTGGACACTGCAGAGATCCAGATCTGCTCTGGCAATTCCAGCCCAGCCCCTCCCCACCCTCCCAGCCAGCAATCCCTCATTCCCAAGATCCCAGCCCAAGCTCCCCTTTCCCAGTGGGAAGCCATTCCCTGTCTCCTGTCCCTCCATGCCTTGTCCCCAGTCCCTCTGCTCCCTCTGGAGCTCCTTCAGGCCCTGGAAAGCCACCATAAAGGACAAAGGACAGAGGTTTGTCAACAAAGGATGGAGGTTTGTCCTCTCCCACCCAAACGTGGGCTCTGGTGGGTTCAGCTCACCCACCTTCACCAGGAGCCAAGGTACGCTTTGAAGAACAATGGAGGGAACAACACATCAGACAGCTCTGTCACCGGGTTTCCTCATCTTATGCATCACTGTCTTTGATGACCTTTTTCAAGAGCTTTCTCTTAATGAATAGTTATTTTTTGCTGGCTGAGGAGACACACAGGGCTTTTGACACTTCTCTTCAGTCATCGTTTCCTTTGTTTGCCTTCGCTTTGTTTTGTCATTTCTTTCAGGTGAATTCTTGAACCAGAAATGAATCAACTATTTTTTTTTTTTTTTTTTTTTTTTTTTTTTTTTTAACAAAAGCACGAGATGTCCCACAGAGCCTGGGCACATTCTGCTGTCTGCACTCAGCGCTGGCACCACACGACGACGAGGACGTGTTTGACGAGCTCCTAATGTCACTGCAAAGAGCTGTCCCCTTCTCCTGACACCAGCGTGACACTGAAGGCTTTGAAGCCTGGACAAGTCTTTAATTGACATCACTGAGCTGGCCCGGTGTCACCAGTGCCTGAGCTGTCAGAGCAAAGGGAAGGAACAATGGAAGTGACCTTTCTGTTTAGAGGATGTTGGAGTAGCGGGAAGAACGGCCAAGAATTGGAGAAAATGCGATTCCTGCTGCTTTTCCATGCTTTTCTACCCTGTGGGATGAGGTATAGAAGGGATTTTAAAGATGATATCATGGGCAGGGACACCTTCCACTATCCCAGGTTGCTCCAAGCCCTGTCCAGCCTGGCCTTGGACACTTCCAGGGATCCAGGGGCAGCCACAGCTTCTCTGGGAATACCTGTGCCAGGATCTCCCCACCCTCACAGGGAGGAATTCCTTCCTAATTTCTAATCTCAACATCCAATCTCTAATTTAATTCAAAGCCACGAACATCATCATAAGAGGTATCCCAAAAGATATGAGATGTCTTCATTTTCCCAGCCCTGGAAAAATTTCCAAATGCAATTTTTGGGGCAAAGGTGGGAAAAAAATTATTGACCAGCCCTTCAATCCCTCGAGGTCTGTTTGCCAAAGGTCCATGTGGGTCCCACAAGAGATTCCCAGACAAGAGTTGGGCTGTGACCACCAGCAGAAGAGGCCACATGGTGCCACCAGCAGTGTGACGCCAAAGTCACCTCCCAGCTTGCCCCTGGCCACGTCACCACGTCGTGTCTGCTGGTTTTACACTGATTCCTGTCTCCACTGCACCCTCCCTGACTCAGAGCAGCCAGGACAGGCTGCTAGCACAGAAATGTGCTGCTGTTTATTTTCACACATCCCTGCCTCGCAAGGAGGGAGAGTGTGGGAAGAACAAATGATCTCTCTCCTTGCAGACTGGAAGGGAGAGGAGAGATAAACAGGGTTTCAAGGCAAGATTGGGCTTGAAAGACAGCAAGCCTGGATTTTGAGCCTTGGTTGGGCTCAGAGGGGACTTTACAAGGAAAATGGGCATTTTCTGTCCTCAGCACAATGAGGAAAAGAGAGAGCCAGGCAGGAGAAACCTCTGAGAGAAGTAGCCAAGGGAAAAGATCCTCTTCCACAGGAGCTTGGCCATCACAGCAGGCACTGCCTGTGCTTGGACTGTAATCATGGAATCACCATGGAATCATTGTGGAACCATCATGGGATCATCATGGGATCATCATGGGATCATCATGGAATCACCACGGAATCACCATGGAATCACCATGGGATCATCATGGAATCATCATGGAATCACCATGGAATCACCATGGTATCATCATGGAATCATTATGGAATCACCATGGGATCATCATGGAATCACCATGGAATCACCATGGAATCACCATGGTATCACCATGGAATCACCATGGAATCATCATGGAATCACCATGGTATCACCATGGAATCACCATGGTATCATCATGGAATCATCGTGGGATCATGGAATGGTTTGGATTGGAAGGAACCTTAAAGCCGTCCAGTTCCACCCCCTGCCATGGGCAGGGACACCTTCCACTACCTCAGGTTGCTCCAAGCCCTGTCCAGCCTGGCCTTGGACACTTCCAGGGATCCAGGGGCAGCCACAGCTTCTCTGGGAATTCCAGACCAGTCCCTCATCACTCTCCCAGCCAGGAATTCCTTCCCAAAATCCCATCTCTCCCTGTCCTCTGGCACTGGGAAGCCATTCCCTGTGTCCTGGCCCTCTTGTCCAAAGAAGAATTTCTTCCTAATATCTAACTCTGGTTCCTCCAGGATTTGTGGTCACCCACAGATGCTGTTTTCCAAGTTTTTTTCCCCACTTTAGAAGGACTGTGTGAGTATTTGATGCTTCAAAGCAGTGGTCTGATTCCGGCTGGCATCAGCTGCGGATCCAATGTTCTCACCCCAGGACTATTTATTGGATTGATTATCCTTGCTGGTGTAACCAGCAGCTCTGTAATCATAACTCTTGTTCTTCATGGATCTCCACAGACCCATTAAACCCTGTTGTAATCTGTGGGATCCCTGGAGGATAAGAAAATTAATAGCAGTGCCTGTGCATTGCAATTACCACCAGGCAAAACGCAGACATTCCTTTTTACTGGAAAGTTCAATTCTCTGCAAAACAGTGATTCAGAATTACCAAATCTTAAGAAAACAGGAATACTGGAATAAAACACCAGAAGTCCTTTTCTCAGCTCTTTCAAAAGCTGCACGTTGAGCTGCTCTAAGGGAGACAAAAATCTTTTTCTTTTAATTTACTCTCAGTGTTGTATTAAAAAAAAAAAAAAACCAAACCACCACAAGCAGCTGCTAGTCTAATTAACATGGAGTGAAACAGCTTCTTTAACCATCTAATTCAAAATGTCAAACAACTCCCAGCAGCGAGACACACCTCAAGCAAGCAGATAAGATGTTTCATTAGAGCAGGAGCTGCTTGCAATATTGTGGAAAACTGATAGCAGGCTAAAAGAAAAGCAGAAAAATGAGGAGCTGGAGTGGGAGGCAGGCAGGAGAAATCCTAGGTGGACTTGGCACCCAGCTGCTGTCCCACGCAGATCATTAGGTGCGATTTTTTTCCCCTCTTTTTATTTTTATTTTTTTATTTCTCCTGAAAAATTGATTGATTTCCAGAGAAATTTGCAGTCTTGCCAAAACGTCATTTTCCCGAGAAGGTGCTATCCTGATAAACCTGCAGCACCCGTGGAACCTCTGCTGTGAGGTTCATTCACACCCCCAGCAGATCAGGCAATCCATTTTCTGCCCATTTTATTGCCAAAGAAACTGCCCAGGTGTGACTGAGTCCCTTTTTTGGGGCGGGTTGGAAAAAAAAACTTGGCTTTGGTTAATATAACCACAGTCAGGGATGAAAAAAGAGCAATTAATGTAGGAAATTTGAAGAAACAGGAAGGAATTGTTCCCTGTGAGGGTGGTGAGGCTCTGGCACAGATATTCCCAGAGAAGCTGTGGCTGCCCCTGGATCCCTGGAAGTGTCCAAGGCCAGGCTGGACAGGGCTTGGAGCAACCTGGGATAGTGGAAGGGGTCCCTGACCATGGCAGGGGATGGAGCTGGATGATTTTTAAGGTCTCTTCCAACCCAAACCATTCCATGATTCTATAAATGTATAAAACAGCAGGGAATTACCCTACAGACAGGGAAATGAGTGGAGGCTCCAAGGTATTCCCGAATTTGGCACATCGCTGGATCTCCAAGCCTTGCAGGCAACGCCTGAGGTGAGAACCAGGACCTCCACCTTGTACTGACACTTGCAGCTGTGGAAAACACCTGGGAAATATGGAATTATACAATTGCTCAGGATGGAAAAGCCTTTTTAAGATCATCCAAACCCAACCATTCCCCCAGCGCTGCCAAGGCCACCACTGACCATGTCCCCAAGTGCCACATCCACAGGGCTGTTAAATCCCTCCAGGGATGTTTTGCTAAGTGGGACCTGGATTTCTGCCCTGCTCTTGACCCCTGGTGTCCAGTGGTGTCTGCAGCCACCAGATGTGGCCATGGGTTGAGTTGGGAGAATGAAGATGGACAACCTGACCACCTTTCTGCTCAGCACCACCCTTTCCCAGCTATTTTTTTTCCCCTTGAGATTTTCTGACAGAGAATTCTGACAGGGATTCCTGCTCTGTCCCAGCCTGTGATGGTTTGTAGCTGCTTGTGCAGGGCGTGTGGGCATCAAGGGTCAGAGGGGTTTGGCACCACAGATGGAGTGAAAAAAAAGGTAGGATGAGCAGCACAGACGTGTTTGACTCGGCTGGAAGGTGTGGGAGAAGCTGGGAAGGCAGCTGGAGAGCTTTCCCTGTGGGAGGTGAAGAGTTTTCCTCCCTCCTTTCCTCAGGTGGGAGTTTTTATATCTCCCCACGTCTGACACAGACAGGTTTCATAGGATCATGGAATATCCTGAGCTGGAAGGACCCACCAGGATGATCCGGTCCAACCCCTGGCCCTGCACAGACACCCCAAAATCCCACCCTGGGCATCCCTGGGAGCGTTATCCAAGCACTCCTGGAGCTCTGGCTCATTCCCTGGGGAGCTGTTCCAGTGCCCAGCACCCTCTGGGGGAAGAACCTTTCCCCAAACCCACCCTAACCCTCCCCTGGCACAGCTCCAGCCCTTCCCTGGCTCCTGTCCCTGTCAGGGACTGGGGTTTGCTGCAGGATGCTCACCCTACATGTCACAGGATGCTGTGACATCGCTGTCACCATGGCAAGGCTCCGTGTCCCTCTGCCGAGTCAGCAATGCTCACAAACCATCCCAAACCCACTGCAGTCCATCCCCATCCTCATGCTGCTCCCCACGGGACAGGGACAGGGACAGCAGGACAGCAGGGAGCACCCTGCACAGAAGGAGGGCACTTGTGCTGCTGCTCGCGGTGAAACCGAGCCTCCTCGCATTGTTTGAGCAACAAACAGAGGAAATATCTGTAATCTCTCTTCCCTGCCACTCCTAGGGAGCTATCTCGTGGCCTTTCCTGTGGAGTCCTCTGCTGTGGCTCTGCCTGTGGGAACTGCTTCCCAAACGGATTATTCAAGCTTGGAGCAGCTCTTCTCAGGGATTTTTAAATTTTTTTTTTTTTCTCCACGGCGTTCTCCGTTTGCATATCTGTCTTTCCTGGCAGGAGGAACACAAACGGAGTGGTTTTCAGTTTCTGCCTGTGCTGTGAGTTGGGATGCTCTGGCGGCTCCTCTCCTCTGCAGTGCCACCACTGCTTGATGGTGTGATTACCGCTGAGCCTTCCGAGCCACAATTTCTCCCCTGATCCCCCTTTTCTCCAGGCTGAGCTCCTTTCCCAGCTCCCTCAGACCCTTCCAAAGCTCCATTGCCTAAAAGCACCGATGCTGTGGTCACTGAGCTCTGGACAGCAGCTGAGGCTCCTCACTCCCCTCAGTGGAAGCTCCTAATTAAATCCCTGCCAATTAAATCCCTGCCTGTATTCTCCCTTTGATCAGATTCCCATCCTGCTGTGTCTGTGCTCCCTCCTGCTCCTGGATGGACAAACCCTCACCCCAGCTGGCACAGAACGGAATGGTTTTGGGGGAAAAAGTCCTTTCTGAGTCTTGGATATTTAGGATGATCCATGGCCATTCATGCTGGCAGCCTGGATACCTTGCAGACTTTTTTCAGCTCCCCCAGGTCCTCCAATTTGGCTGAAAACTTCTATTTTTCCTTTCCTGCTCACCCTTGCACTGCTCCAGCACCTCTTTCCCCCAAGCAGTTTGGGTTCAGCCTCTTATCAAAATAAATCTCATCAGAACTCCTCAGGATGTTCCAGTCGTGGTCTCACAGTTCCATCAAAGTTTCCTGACCAGCCCTGGAGCATCTCACATCCCAGCATGACTGTTTCTGCCTCAATTTCTTAAATATCCCCCATCTCCACATTTTTTTCCTCCTCCACTATTCCCAAACGGTAATTTTTCCCCTTTCAATCCAAGGTTTTGTTTGGTCCCCTCAGCACACACTCTCATCCCTTATTAAATTCCACCCCTTTTAGCTCTCAGGCATTTTGTCTTTTATGATAATTTCCAATTCTTCCCTCTGCAGAGTCTTTATCTCTCTACCCACAGCAATAATCAACTTCCTGCTCTTCCTTTAGTCCTAAGTATTAGTGAAAATACATATTGTTTTTAAAAAGGTGCCCAAAATCTCACATTTCAACTCCACCAGGAACTTAATTCCCATCCATTCCTTCCCCTCCTGTCAAAACCTGGCGTTGTCCACCGCCTGGGGCTCCAGCATCTTCACAGATTCCAAACAAATCTTCTTTTGCTTGGATATTATTGAACAAATAAGGTGCCAGGCACGATGCCAGCAAACAGATCAGCGAGGCTCTCAGACAGGACACCTCTCATAATTCACTTTCCCAGGAAAACTCAGGTTTAAGGCAGCAAATCGGGGAAGGAGGCACAGGAGAAAAGGCTCTGGCAGCTCCTGCTGTCAGGAATGATTGGCTGGAGCTGCAGCTCATTTCCTCATGACAGCTGCGGTTCATCCCACCTGGATGTTGGTGTTCCCAGTGCAAGATCCAGTTTGAATCCCTCGTGCTCTGGAGGAGGAGCAGCTCCAGCTCTGTGCCTCTTGCTGGTTTCATGGATGTGATGCCACAGGTTTGCCTGTTGCCTGCAGAGCAAACACCAAAGCTGCTGCCAGAACTGCTCCAGGCTGAGCTCTGGATGGTTCCTCGGCATGGGAACATTTTAAACATGATTTGGGAATGGGAAAAAGCTCAACCCCCGAAGTGTGTGAGGGCCAGAGAGTTGTGATGTGTTGGCAGGACAGGAGATGGGAGATGAGCAGCACAGGGAGTGAGGTTTGGGTGAAACCACAGGGCTGAATCCTGTGAGAGCCTCTCTGCTCCAGAGCCAGGCTGGGAGAGCTGGGAATGTTCCCTGGAGAAGGGAAGGAGCCAGGGAGAGCTCAGAGCCCCTGGCAGGGCCTAAAGGGGCTCCAGGAGAGCTGCAGAGGGACTGGGGACAAGGCATGGAGGGACAGGAGACAGGGAATGGCTTCCCACTGCCAGAGGGCAGGGATGGGTGGGATCTTGGGAAGGAATTCTAAACAGAATCATAGAATCATGGAATGGTGTGGATTGGAAGGGACCTTAAAGATCAGCGGGTCCCAACCCCATCCAGGGACACTTTCCACCATCCCAGGTTGCTCCAAGCTCTGTCCAGCCTGGCCTTGGACACTGCAGGGATCCAGGGGCACCACAGCTGCTCTGGGAATTCCAGCCCAGCTCCTCCCCATCCTCACAGGGAGGAATTCCTTCCCAATATCTCACCTAAATCCCTCCTCTTTTATTTCCACCTTAATGAACAAAGCCAAATGGTGCTCCTGTCTTTCTAGACCAACTCTAGACTTACACTAAGACTCCCTAAAAGATAAATATTCCCACAAGGCAGCCCAGAAAGAGAAGAAATTATTAAATGTGTGTGTGTCAGATGCAAGTAAAATGTTCAGTGGGAAATGAACCAATTTACAAGGTCAGAAACCCCTTGTCACAGGTGAGATGAGAGTCAGGAAAGACTTGCTGAATTTTTCAGAGCACTGAATCTTCTTTAATTGGTATTTTCTTCCCTCTGACCTGTTTGTGACAATCCCCGGGATGGAAGAACTTTGCTCCATCTCTGGTTTTTTTTTGGTTTTTTTTTTTGTACTATAAAATCTTCCAGGCACCAGCTGAGGTTTATCTTGTCACCCCGGGTGGGAAAGATGCAGACGCAATCTCGAATTTATATTTTCTATTTCCCTGGATACTCTCCTTCCGGAACTGGGCATTAATGAAGCCCACTCCCAGGCAGAATTGTCTCAGAATTGTCTAACCAGCCTCATTTGTGCGCTGAGAGATAAGGGAATGAGTTTGGCTGGCTGTCAGTTCATTAACAGGTCACTGATGAATTTGTGCTTTTCTCACCAGGGCTTTCTCACCCTCCTGGGCACCTGCTGAACACTGGGGGTGGAGGACAGAGAGTTCTGTGACATCTGTGCTGCAGATCCAGGAGCCCCTGGGGTCTGTGTCCCCCCTGCAATGGATATCTCTAAATTAAAAGAAGAAAATCCAAGGCAGGGTGCTCCCGTGGCCTCCATGTTGTGGACACCCCCAGATTTTAATTATTCAGGCTGAACGCTTGCAAGAAAAATCCCACTTTTTATTGCCTTTTTTTTTTTTTTCTGCGAATAAATGATAAATCCAGCGAGTGCAGCTTGAGGTTCTCCCTTTCCTGTGAGGTCCCAGAGCCCTGTCTGCCACAGGGGCTTGGATACTTCAGGACGGAGGAATGAATGAATGGATTTTCCTTGATCCTCATTCCTGGCACAACCCTTTCACCCTCCTGGGGTGGCAAAGCCAGCTCAGCCCAGGGGTCAGGGGGGGTTTAATTCAAAATGGGTAGAATCTCCCAGGGTTTGGCAGTGCAAGGCTGCTGTCAGCAGGAGATGCAGGGCAGATGTGGCTTCGGGGGAAAAATCCCCTTTCTGCTGCATTTTTTGGGGACTGAAAAGCCTTTTCTGAGCAGAGGTGCACCTGCTGAGGGATGAGTGAAGGGAAAACACATGGCACGGGAAGAAAATGTGATCACATTCTCTGGATGTGAAGGGAATAATCTGAGCTCAAGTATGTAAATAAATAAATAAATAATCATCTGTGGGTTTTTAACCAACTTTAATTCTTCAAATTCCTCTACTCAAGAAACACGTCTCTGTCTTTTTCTCCTTTACTTCTGATCTAGAAGGAAAGCATCAGAAAAAGAAAAACAATAATGAGATTTTTGGACTTTGGCAACATTTAGTTACTCAGAGCAGTTGTGGATTCCCCATCCCTGGAAGCGTCCAAGGCCAGGCTGGATGTGGCTTGGAGAAACCTGGGATAGTGGGAGGTGTGGAAGGCATGGCAGGGGGTGGAACTGGATGAGCTTTAAGGTCTTCCAACCCAAACCATTCCACGATTCCATGACTTCCACAACATCTGTAGAGTGGCCCTAGTATTCCCGAGAAGTTCCAGTGGCAGCATGAGAAGGTCCCATTTACTAAGGGAATGGGACAAATTTTCTCCTTTTTGGTGTTCTATGGAGCATCCCATGATGTTGTGCAGAAGCCTGGCCTCAGAAAAGCTCCTGGAACACAAACTCATGGCCTCAACGTGTTTATTTCCCCACCGTTATTCCAAAAAACATCAGGGAAGGATGCTGGGGAATATTTCCTGGGAAGCAGTGACTGAGAAGGATGTGGGGACTGACCTGTTAAGTCCTAGTTCCCAATTTCCCAAAAAATGTATGTGTGTGAGGTGAGACAGCTCAGGTAGGAAGGGGTCAGGTTGTGATCAGGATCAGTGACATATGTAACTCATCCTCACTTCAAGAAGCGGAGTCTAAAAATACAGTTTTTGGACACATCATCTTTTTTTTTTTAAAGGTTCCTCCTGATTCATCACAGGAATTGCCTTCAAGGCCCTTTTTTTCACCCTGTGCAGATGCAGCCCAGATCTCCCTGGAGCTGTGAGTTGGGTTGTATTAACTGGGAGTTATAAAGTCCAAGGAAATGCAGGGTCTGTGCTTTAATTGTTGATGCAACAGGACTTTGAAGGAGCTAAAAGGGGACTGAGACAACGAAACCCTTGGGATTTCAGCACCTTATTCTCATGGGAAATAGGTGGCTTCTCTTTAATCTGCTTTGCCCTCTAAGCCAGAAAAAAGCAAACATCTCATCTCGCGGTGAAGAGAAACATTTGTGCAGATCTCCCTCTTCTCAGATAATAATCCTCAGCCATTTCTGCTTTGTTGTTTACTTTTCTTTCTTCTTTAATTGAAGTCCTGCCGTAAAGGATTAAAAACAAACTATTTTGAAAAAGGGCTGCACATGGTCCCAAGTAAATCTGTGCGAGCTTTCCCCGCTGCTTAAGCTCTGGGATTTGCTGATCTGTGCCTGTCTCTACTTTGGGGCTTTAATTAAAATTTGGTCTTCACTCCTTTGCCTGCATCTGCATCCCTCCACTTCCCTGTGCTCTCGGCCAGGTTTGGAAATGCACCAGCTCTGAGGGAGAATCTGCAGGAGGAGCAGGACGTGGACAGCAGCATCCCTCGAGGTGCACCATGCTGGTGGCCTCAGATCAGCTGAACATCTCCTGTCAGCAGCCTTTGCCTCTCTGCTCAGATTCCACGGCTGTCATCACCTCCTGAAGCGCAGGGAAGAACAGAGGGAATCAGGAAATGAAAGAGCAGCACAGAGGGAGAGGTGAGGGGCAGGGAGGATGTTTCCACACTTGGATGGGAAGATCTGGGGTTCAGAGATGGAGGATAAGGTATGAAAAGGGGGGTTATTTTGATTCAGGGCTGGTCAGCAACTCCCTCTAGTCCAGGGTCACCTTCAGCTGAGGCACGTGGAGATGAACACTTCTTTGTGGAATTCCCTCTTTCTTGTCACTCTCACGGACACGCTGATGAGTCTTGGGAAGCCCATCTGTCCTGTACAGCCAGGGCAAGGAAAAATAATGCTGCAGTGCTGGGATTTCAGGCAGAAGGCACCTGGAAGTGCTTGCAAGGCTTGCATTTGTCTCCAAAGCTGCTGCACTCTGGAAAGGCTCATCCCACACCATCGCGGCACAGATCCTCCACTGACGGATATCAGATGCCTCCACTCGGTTCAGATTCACTCTATATCTAATAAGGTCTCCCAATGAGTTTTTAACTGCCCTGGAGAAGCCAACCCAGGCACCAGAGAGAGCAGAAAAAGGCAATTTCTGCCGATGGCACGGAAGGGAAGAGCAGCCTTTACCAGACAGGGATGTTCCAGGCCAGGCGTGGAGCAGAGCAATCTGGCAGCGATTCCCCCTGGATTCCGATTATTGGGGTATCAATAACAGGGCTAATGGCCCTCTGGTTCCACATCCAACCTGCAAGGCTGTTTACAGCCTCTGCTGAGAGCCACTTACTTTTACTCCCGTTGGCAAATCGTTGTTGACGTCTCGTGTTTCGAAACGCAGCTGGGCTCCAGCCTGTCCTCACCCACCGGCTGAGCCGAGCGACTCCGTGCCCCATGTGCTGCTCTTTAGCAACACAAACAGCACAGCAGATCCCATTGAGCAGGGTTTGCTCACTCCCCAGACACGCAGGGCTTGGCTCCGAGAGATCCAGCTCCTTCCCGACGGCTCCCCGAGAGGCACGGGAGGGATGGAGGCTGGCTGTGCACCTCTGGGATATCCTGGAACGAGGGTGGGTTTGATTCTCGTGTCAAGGTCAGGGGTGTGCCGTGGTTCATCTTCTTGGGGGGGTAAGATCCCTTTTCTTCCCATCTTTTTTTAGGGCTGAGTTGACAGTTGGTCTTGGTGAGCCTGGAGATCTTTTCCAGGCTAAACGATTCTACAGAATCATGGAATGATTGAGGTTGGAAATGACCTCCAAGATCATCAAGTCCAACCTTTGACTGATCAACTTGACCTTGTCAACCTTCTCAACCAGCCCAGATCCACATCCAGTCCTTCCTTGGACACCTCCAGAGATGAGGACTCCACCACCTTCCAATGCCTGACCATCCTTCCCATGAAGAAATTCCTCCTGATGTCCAACCTGAACCACCTTCCTTTGAGGTAATCTCCTCTTGTCTTGTGGAAGCACTCTCATCCCTCTTTGTGGGTTTGTTCTCAGCTACGGGAAGAAGGGACAAAGCACCCAAAAAGCTGAAGAATCGTAGCAGAAAATGGTCGAGTGATGGGAAAATGCTGAATTTCAGCCGAGTGGGCAGTAGGGCATTATTCAGTGAGAAGGTTTGAGAAAGAGCAGCTGAAACCTGTGATTTGAGCAAAAGGAAAGAGAAGGAAAAGAAGAAATTTAGAAGAAGGAAGGGCAGAGCACTAAGTCAGCCCAAAGCTTGTCAGGTCATCCTGTAGAGGTGGGAAATTCGAGGTCACAGAATCACAGGATGGTTTTGGTCGGAAGGGACCATAAAGAACATCTAATTCCAACCTCCTGCCGTGGGCAGGGAACTCTTCCACTAGACCAGGCTGTCTGGTGCTTAAATATACAAAAAAATTCAGGAGAACTGGACATGCTGGCCACACTGGCACTGCCTTAAATCTAGAGAAGAGAAAGATCAGCCCACTCTCTCCAGTAACCCCCTCGATACTCAGGGGAGACCTCATTCACCAAACTGCTCAAAGGGATTTCCACTCCTGTCCTAAACCATCTCAGAAGTTGCTGCTGTTAACAATGCCAGTGCTACTTCACAGGACAGGTTAAAACCCTCCCTCCTTCAGAGCAGACAGCACTTTTAAACAGATTTATTATAAGTTTTTTCTTGTTTGAGCCAAACAAAACACATCATGGAAGGATTGCTGCCTGTTGGCCACACTCAGATCCCACAGAGCTGAGGTGCTAGGGCTGCCCAGTGCTCTGTTCCTCCTTGTTGGGAATCCAGCAGTGCTCAGAATACCTGGGAAAATTCCCTAATTTTTGTTCCCCACTCTGGTCCCAGCTCCAGGTCGCTGATGGAGCAGCTGGAGTGATGGAGTGGCTGATCTGTGTTTCTTACAGAGCTCCTGACCCCCTCTGGCTCTGTGTTACACAAAGGAGACACCCCCATGCCAGATGTGCTGCATCACATTCCCCTTCAGCAGAACCCGTGGGCTTTCCAAACCATGCCATGTTTATGTAGACTCCCAAGCACCAATTTTGCAATCTTTCCCATTCTCTCCAGCCAACACACATCCAATTAAACTGTCCAGTTACCATGGTTTCCTCCTCACCAACCTGGGGAGTTTAGATGTGAAGTTGGTGGGAAAGAAAAAGTGTTTTCTTGTCAGGAAATGTGCTCGTTGGGCTGGTGGGCTTAAAATTTTGTGTTCAGTCCACTTTGTTTTTGGGAGTTTGATGCTGTTATTGCGGGGGGTTTCTTTGGGTACCGAAATGCATGGAAAGGGAAGAGCTTGTGAATGGTTTACCATGACAAATGCATTGTTTTCAGAGTCAATTTAAGCAGCCGGAGAGGAGGAGTGGAGCTGGGGAATGTTTGCTGGAGTATCTGAACGTGCTGTTGGAAATAGTTTGTTGTTGGTAAAAGCTGGGTTTAATTGTAGTCTCTTAAAATCCCTGAATGTCATATAAAGAAACAAACAAAAAAAAAGGTTTACAACAAAACATGCCTTTCAGGGCAGAGCTGGAAACAAATGCAGAGCCTAGAAACAAACTGGGGTCGCCTGGACTGGATTAGTAAACTCTGACTGTTGTCATGCAGCGCATTCACCATCCTGCTTTTCAGGATCCTTCCACAGCAGAGGAAGCTGGGCACAAACTCCCATCTCCAGACAATACTTTGGGATGAAACGAGGAAAAAAAAAAGATTAGGACTCACTGAATGGTCTGCAGAAGGCTGGAATTCACCATAAATAATGACCATCAAGTAAATGTAATGGTGGCTGGCCTAGCCAAGCCAGGTGGTTGGCAAGGTCCTGGAGGAATTTCATCTCAATAGAGTCATCATCTTTGGATTCCTCTGTTTTCTTCCTCCTCTCCATGGAGAAGGAAGATGGACTGAAATGGAAAGAAAGACAGAGAGGAAGTAATATGATGACGTTAGAGGATACTTATTCTACCAAAAAAAAAATCCAACAAAACAACAACAAAAAAACCAAACTAACCAAACAAAAAAACCCCCAAAAACCCAAACCAAAAAACACCCAAACCAAAAAATCCCCCAATCCCCACCAAAAAAAATCCCAAACCAAACCAAGAGTCTGGCCAACAGAAATCCAGATTCCACTAAAAAGCTATAATGCCATAAAAAAGAATGGAAAATGGATTAGGAAACTGTCAGATGATCATTCAATTGGTTTCATCTCCTCAGCAGGTTTTGGTCTGGTCTGTGCCACATCCTGCTCTCCCTAACAAAGTCTGGAAACACTGCAGGGCACAGCAAAAGCCAGGGCCTGTCACCTGCAGGGAATATGGAAAAAAAATCATTTTTTTGCAGTAAGGGGCAGACTGTGATCACAGACCACGCTGCTCCATGTCCCCCGGGCCAGAGGAGAGGCTTTCCCCCTCTTTAATTTGCTACTCAACACTCAGCCCAGCCTAATGTGCTGTTGTTCTAGAGCCTGGTTGAACAGAGAGGGCGTGTTTGGTGTGAATAACAGGGAAGGAGGAGAGCCCTGGAAGATAACAGACTGTCTGCACAAACACTTGTGCAGTGAGCTGGGGAGGAATCAATCCTGGGTGAGGTTTAGGAGGTGTCTGTTTAACACCATGGTGGTGAAGAGGCTGCTGGTGCGAGGGGTGGGTGGGCAGCTGGAGACCAGAACTGGGTGCTGAGCAGAGATTTATCCCGAGTGGAGACATCCTCTGATGGGAACACAGCGCTCTGGTGCTCAGGGGACTTGTGCTATATTTTGGCAATGATACCCTGCAATGGCACTGCTGGGGAGCTGCAGCCATCTCCTGGTTCTATCCATGTGCAGAGGGAATTCCACGACTTCCCGGCCTAGGGGAAAATTCAATTTACAGCAGGAAATCTGCACCTTAGCACATAAACCCAGGAATAGGCAGGATGCTCCAGAGGTCAAGGCAAAGAATCCTAGAATGGTTTGGGTTTGGGTTTGGGTTGAAGGGACATTAAAGACCATCCAGTGTCCATGGCCAGGGACACCTTCCACTATCCCAGGTTGCTCCAAGCTCTGTCCAGCCTGGCCTTGGACACTTCCAGGGATCCAGGGGCAGCCACAGCTTCTCTGGGCAGCCTGTGCCAGGGCCTGCCCACCCTCCCAGCACATCAGAGGTTTCCTTCCTCAGCCCAGTTGAAGAGGACTGGAACTCTGAGCTCTCCCGTTTCCATCATCTCTCTCCCTGGTGAGCGTGGCCAGGGCAGCCTGAGCTCATGAGATCATCTGCTTCCCCGAGGTCAGCATGGAACAACATTTCAGCACTGGTGCGATCCTCAAAGCAAAGCCAAGCCGCTGAAGCCATAATTATGTCTTCATTGTGCAGGGCTGGGCTGTGTGGGGCTGGCAAGGAGCCTTTCATTCTGCAGGGCCTGGGGCATTCATCCTGCATTACACATCGTGGGCTGGGGGTGCCTCTGGAACTCGGGCAGCTCCTTTCACAGCTCTCCCTTGGTCGTGCTCTCGGCGCTGTGGGGATGGAGAGCCCAGAAAGAAGGATTTTGTTGCCTGTGTCCCAAGCAAGTCCCTCCTGGCCACCACCACCACCACGGGGAGTGATGTAAAAGGGCTTTGTGTGGCTTGTCAGCAGGAAGGCTCCAGCTGGGGCTGGGAAGGGCAGGGATGAGGTGGGTGAAGGGCAGGGGGGAGGCAGTGGAGGAGGAGTGGAGCAAAGAGGGGTGGAGAAGGGTGGGAATGGGGTGTGGCTTGGGATAAAGGGATTTTGGAAGTGCCTGCTGAGGATGGGGGAAGAGTGGGAGGAAGGAGGCTGGATTGGCAGGATTGAGGCCACATGGGGAGATGGATGGCAGTAGCAGAGATCCCAGAATCCCAGAATTATTATGGATGGAAAATCCCTCCAAGGTCATCGAATCCAACCTGTGACCAATCCCCACCTAGAATCCTTCCTTGGGAGAAGGAACTGAACTGATTCTGTGGGGCAGCAGCAATCCAGGAAATTCCCCATGTCACGAGGCAGGACCTTGTCCAGGTGTGTTCCTGAAGAAGATTTGGGTGTGCAGGAATGGGATGAGGTGTTTAAACCTCCAGAGGTGTTTATTAGGGGAAAGACATAGGATGTGCTCCAAAGGACACTTGGGACATGTCTGTACTGCAGACACAGCCAGAAGGAGCAGGGAAAAACACATTATGGAAAGTGCTGGAGATACCAAGATTGCTAAGAATGAAGAAATAATGGGAAAATTTTTGGGTCCAAAACACTGGGAAATTACATTTAGGCACTATAAGACCAGTTTGCCCACCAGGCTGGGACTCAGAGGCTCTTCCAAACTTGAATGAATTGGTTCACCTCGTGTCACCTCAGCAGAACAGGGACATTGCAGGCTCCTTCAGCAAGACTGTCAGCATTTCTGTTTGTCCTGCTGTGCACCACAAGCGGTGACAGCAGCCTTGGAAAGCAGCAAACCCCTGGATGCTAAATCAAATTAATGCATGTTTAGGCATTGGAGTTGTTTCAGGACATACCTGAGCTGAGGAGCATTCATGAAAACATCGTGAGGATGAAAACCCCCACTGTGAAATACTCAAATTGACCCATTTTGAAGCAAAAGCCAGGGAGAGATTCCCTGGAGAAGTGATCCATGCTGCTCTGCAGAAGTTATCCAGATCCTCCTGCCTCTCCTGGATAATGGATGCTTTGGCCTGATTTCTCCAGGCAATCCCATGTCATCCAATCAGCAGGAAAACACCTTTGCCATTCCCAGCTCTGCCCGTCCTGGTGTGACAGGGAGGCTTCTCTGGTGAGGGAAATGCTTTGTGCAACCCAAATGCATTTTGTCACATCAGGGGCAGAGCATTTCCGAGTGTCTTGGCTCTTCCACCTGCAGGAAAAAAGAGGGATTAGCAACCTGAGTTGCCATGGTAAATAATACAGCAGCACCCCTGCTTAATGCCACTCTGCAAATGCTTTAACATTGAATGCCTGCAATTTTGCTTTAGAATCTGGAAAAAATATTCTGAGACCGACCGAACAGTAGCTGATGAAAGTAATTTTGCAGTGGTCTCTTAACACAGCCAGGCAGGCAGAGGCCAGAAAAATAAGAAACCTCATAGTCTGAGTTTTTGAAAGAGTCTTGAAGCAGCAGTTGGATGGTAGATGTGCTATCGATGCACTTAGTGGGGATGTGGGTTTGGTCGTGCTGAATGGCAGGAATGCCTTCAGTGTACATCCCTGTTATTTATTGAGTAGTGACAGTGGCTTTGGAGCAGCACATGGCAGAGGAGAAGTCCCCGTTCTCCAGCACAGGGTTTTAAATAGCTCTGAGGAGCAATGCAGCTTCAGGGGAAGTGCTGAATGTGGTGGGAGCTTTGGAAAAACAAACCAATCCAGGACCCTCTTGCCTTCCCTGATGCTTTCTCCCTGATTTCTCCTCCATTCCCTTCTCTCAGCGGCTGTGGTGGCTGGAGAGCATAAACTACCCTCTCTGGGGCAGGGCAGAGCACAATTTCCTACCCCCAGAACCTGATCCCTGCCTGGTGAGCAGTCAGTCCAGGCTTCTTCCCAGGGGAGATGCCCCAAGATTCAACTGCAATGGAGAAGAGGAAGAGCTCAGCAGACTTTGCTGAGCAAAGAGTCAGGAGGGTTGGACTCTGCCACTGCTGTGTGTTTCTCCTTGGCCAAGGGATGCCTCTCTGAGCTGTGTTTTTGGGCAAGGAAGCTCATCCCAAATCCAGAAATGCTGCTCCTCACTTGGGTTGTCACTTCCCACTGAGTACACGGCTTGGAACAGGCTGGGGTGATGTCACAGCTGATTTGACAGGTGACATCTGCCCCTCAGAGGTTCTCCCGAACTTTTCAGAGCAGCAGTTTTTTATCATGGAGCATCCCAGAGTCACAGTGAAACTGGACTGAAGTCTGATCCTATCGGCCTCCATGCTGTGGGTGACTCCAGCATCAGTCAGGTTTTATCCTGGAGTAAGCTGGGAACCATAAATGCCCTGGAAGGAATGTCCTTGGTCTTTATCCAAGATATTGATCTTGGTTCTTGGTCTTTAGCCAAGATACTGATCAGCCAATGTGCTTCCTGAAGGGTGGATTCTGGATTACACATATTCACTGAGGAGAGGGAAACACAAACACTCAGTAAGACTCCTCAGAGTGGTTAGTTTGGGATGCTCAAGAGGTGCCAATCCCAAACGCATGGCATTTGGAATATATTCAGTCTCTTGTCCCGTTGCTGACATCAGCAGCTCACAATGGGAGAAAGGATTAGCAGGTGTTGGATTTTTGTCTCCTGAGGGTCTGAGAAGTGTGGAAGAGTGTGATGAGCAAGGGGTGTGAGAATATCTGGTTTTATCTATTATTTTTGATTATTTTTTGTGATTTTTGACTTTTAAATTTATTTTTACTTTTATTTTGTATTTTTTTATTTTTATTTTTATTATCTTTTTTAAAAATTTTAATTTTAATTTCTATTTTATTTTTTCCAATTTTTTAAAATTTGATTTTGTAAAATTTTTTCCCTCTTTAAAAAAACCCGAACAACAAAACACAAGCAACTGAATGTTTCATTAAAAAAAAAAAAAGAAAAAAAGAAAAAAAAAAAAGTTGTGCACAAATATCTCAAAAGAAAGAGAGAAAAAAATGGAAAAAAAAGAGAAAATGTCCTCTCCTGGATCGTGGTGTTGAGGAAGGATGACAGATCCCTCGCTCTGACACAACACCAGTGGTAGGTCTGAGAGCAGCGTGTTGAGACATCACTTCCTGCAGGAGGTTTCTCATTCATTCACAGGCCTGAGCTACATGGTGTGCTTCAGCCACTGGGCAGGCTTGTGCCGTCAGGTTTTCATTCCTCCCTGTGGTTTTGGCGGCCGAGGAAGCTGGGAATTGGGATTGCTAGATGCTCCTCTGCCCAGCTCCAAATCATCCTGCTCTTTTCCCAAAAAAACATCTCCTTTTCACAGAGCGCTGCCACCAATCTGGGACATCAACCCTTCTGAAGGAGTTCAGAGCTGCTTGGAGACAATCCAGAGGTGGGGAAGACAAATTCTGGTGGTGGCTGCAGCACTTGGACCTCGTCCCTAAAGCTTGGGTGAAGGCTTGGACAGCAATGAGAGAGTGAACTTTTATTTTTCCAGGGCATTTTGCTGAATTTCTCTGTAACCCAGCCTGGTCCTGTGAGGATTCAGCGCTCCTAGAATTGGCCTTGCTTGGCATGTCACAGGGTTGGTCTTTCAGTGAGTCAAGCCTCTGTCTCCAGAGGTGGCTGGCATGGATTCTCCACATTCCAGGATGTTTTCCTGTGATGTGAGTGCCCACCAGAGCTGGTCTGTGGTACCCTGCCCTCTGAGGAGATGCTCCAAGGAGGGCATTGAGGTACAGCCCAGCATTTGGGACACGAAGGGCAAGGAACAGGGAGAAAAGAATTTCCACTCATTCGTTGGACTCGATGGCCTTAAAGATCTTTTCCAACCTAAACTGCCCCACCCTTGACTCCTCGCCCTTGGCAAATGCCAGATTTGCAGAGGAGAGGGGTTGCACACAGATTTGGGGATGGAGAGCTGTAGTTGCACCCTTCCTTGTGTCTCTTCTCTCAGTCTCTGTCATCACTGATGATGTATTTCATTGGCCTTCATGATGTTCAGGTCCTACAGGGAGAGTTTCCCTTCCTCCCTTCCTTAAAGGTGATTTATAAGGAAGTTGAGGACAAAATTTTTAGTAGTGCCTGTTGTGATAGGACAAGGAGTTGTTTTCCAGAGAAGCTGTGGCTGCCCCTGGATCCCTAGAAGTTTCGAAGGCCAGGCTGGACAGGGCTTGGAGCAACCTGGGATAGTGGAAGGTGTGAAGATGTCCCTGCCCATGGCAGGGGGTTGGAACCAGCTGATCTTCAAGGTCCATTCAACCCAAACCATTCTATGATTCTGTGATTCTGTGATTCCGTGATTCCATGATTTTGTGATTCTGTGATTCCGTGATTCCGTGATTCTGTGATTCCTTCTCTCCCAGAGCAGCACAAACTGCCCTCTGACTTTCGGGCTGAGCACAAAACATCTCCGAGAAGATTTCTCAAGTTGCCAAGACCTTCTCTCCTTCTCCCAGAGCCTTTCTCCCCCTCATCCCAATCCCTTCAAAGCCATCCCTGCAAGGCCAGGTCTGTCAACAAGAAAAAGCTGTCAGGGTTTGCTGATAAGAGCCCAGAACCCCCCAGTTCCAGGGGATATTTGGTGTGGGGATGGTTTTTAGGGCAGGTTTTCATTATGAGGAAAGCGTGGATCCAAGCCGTCCTGCAGGGTGGCGTGGTGCCTGTATTTACAGCGCTGGCAGCTTTCAATAGCAATCTATTTTTAATGAATCCAAGCTGGAATGTGGTGCCTAAACCCTTGATTTAAGGCAGATTTCTAAAGGGAAGATTTACGCAAATTTGCTTGATTGGAAATTAATTACTGCAACAGTCAAGTTCGGCTCAAATAATCTCGCAGAGACGGCCGCAGGAGTCAGATAATTCATGCTGGAGAGAAGACATCAATTTACATTCCTTACATTTCCATCTGGAAGGTTTCCTAATTCCAGAGAGAGCAGGAGGCATCACAGACAAAGCAAAGGGTGAAGGGGACTTGGTGGCAGATTGGGTCTGCTGAGAGTGATCTTGGAGCTCTTTTCCAACTTAAAAATTCTGCGATTCTGGGTCATTCCCGAAAACCCTCCTGGGAGAGCCATTGTGCCACTGAGTTGTGGCAAACTGGGTTTCAAAAGGGGTGAAATATTCCAGATCCTGTTGGCTCTCCAGCTCTGTGGGATGCTTCTGTGAAGGGGATCTTTGGGGGTCCAGATGTGAGAAGAAAACATTTGTTGGTCTTGGTGAGTGAAAGGCTTTGATTTGCATGTATGGGTTGTTTTTTGGGTTTTTTGTTGTTTTTTTTTTTAACTTATTAATCTTGTTTTGCTGTGAGGAGCCCTTATCAGATTTGGGAAGGCTCTGTTGGGCTCTGGTCCCGCTTGCATTTCACAGATCCTCTCCCATTTCTTGAGCCAATTTGGGGAATGGGAGAGGAACTGAGCCAGCTCTGGGGTTCAACAGGTCATAGGGATATGAAGTGTTTGAAGTCACCCTGCATTGCAGCAGGGTCCTTAGCCCCAAAAGTTGATTTTTTCCTATTTAATTGCTCTCCAGTTCTTAAAGTGTAATAGGAAAGCAGGAGTTTGGTGAGTCACAGAGAGCGCAGTCAGGGCCTGCAGACTTGGTTTTTCATTTATTTATGGCTGGACTGAGACATGGGGCTCTTTCTTCTCCCACTGTGTGTTGCACGATGAACCTAATGAATCACAGAATTATAGAATGAATCATGGAATGGTTTGGGTTGGAAGGCACCTTAAATAGCATCTCATTCCACCCCCTGCCATGGGCAGGGACCCCTTCCACTGTCCCAGGTTGCTCCAAGCCCTGTCCAGCCTGGCCTTGGACACTGCCAGGGATCCAGGGGCAGCCACAGCTTCTCTGGGCAACCTGTGCCAGAGCCTCCCCACCCTCACAGGGAACAATTCCTTCCCAATCTCCCATCTCTCCCTGCCCTCTGGCACTGGGAAGCCATTCCCTGTGTCCTGTCCCTCCAGCCCTTGTCCCCAGTCCCTCTCCAGATCTCCTGGAACTCCTTTTGGGACTGGAGGGACTCTGAGGGGTCTCTGTATCCTTCTCTTCTCCAGGCTGGACATTCCCAGCTCTACCAGCCTGGCTCCAGAGCAGTTTTCCAGCCTTCTTGGCTTCTTTCAATCCACTTGGTTGGACCTGCTCCTGTCTCCTCACCACGACCAGGGACCCCAAGCACTTCATGAACTGTGCACCCTAACATCACCTCCGGGACAGCTTTAGCTGCCAGGGAGCATCTTCAGAAAGCCTCCAGGACATGTTAGCTCCTCTCCTGACCTGGGAAGATATTTCCGAGAGTCCCAATCTGCTCCTATCCCCTCGGGCATTGCTGTGGCTCGTCCCCAGGCAGGAGGGAGCTGCCAGGGAGCGAAGAGCAGGGAGAAGAGGATCAGGTTGGGAAAGCCGGCGGAGCCTTGGCGCGATGCCTTCCCTGCAGTTGGGAATGATTAACGAGGCTCAGCTCTCCTCCTTCCCCCGCCGCTGTCCGGGCTGCGCTCGGGGATTCTCTCGCTGTCCCATCTCCCATGATGTGGAGGAAAGCTCTGGCTCCATCACTTCTGCCGTCTCCTCAGCCTCTCTGCTCCACGTCGCTTTTCCCCACCTTTCTCCCCGTGTTGCGCCTCGGGAAACACAGCCGGGATGGGAAGGATGCTCCGAATCTCCGCAGTGCTGAAGGCTGAAAAATTCCCCTTTGAAGCTGCCTTGTTTTTCCAGCCTTTTCCAGTTTGCTGTTGATCTGTGCGACATCTCTGCTCCCCCGCCAAATGCACTTCAGGAATTTCTCTGATCCTTCCCTTTGCCAGAGGGGGGAAGCAGAACATGTCATCCCTTCTCCTCCCAGAGCTCCATCAAGAAAATGCTCACAACTGAGCTGTCTCACCTCAGGGGTGCTTATTGACGTTCCTCCTGTTTGCCCACAGTTATCAAGAGCTTCATGACCATTCTGGCTTCAGACCATGGGCTGGGAGCTGCTGAAACACCTGACAGCTCCTTGAGGGATTTCTCTGAGGAAGAGATGCTGGGTTTGATCCCAGAAATCCATCTTGCTGAAATGGTTGGCACTGAGGTCCAGCTCTAGCCCAGTGCAGTGTGATTAATACACGAAAAAGTAGCTGTGTGCAAATAAGGACATTAAAATAATCATTTTTCCTGGACTAAAATGTCACTTTGTCCATTCTCTGCCACTAGACAATCCCAAATACAGGAATGTTGTTGTTATGTTTCCCCAGGTACAGGCTGAGAGAGCTGGGGGTGCTCCCCTGGAGAAGAGGGGGCTCTTTAGGGACCTTCCAGCACCTTCCAGTGCCTAAAGGAGCTCCAGGAGAGATGGAGAGGGACTTTGAATAAGGGATGGAGTAACAGGACATAGGGAATGGCTTCCCAGTGCCAGAGGGCAGGGAGAGATGGGAGATTGGGAAGGAATTGTTCCCTGTGAGGGTGGGGAGGCTCTGGCACAGGTTGCCCAGAGAAGCTGTGGCTGCCCCTGGATCCCTGGCAGTGTCCAAGGCCAGGCTGGACAGGGCTTGGAGACACCTGGGATAGTGGAAGTTGTCCGTGCCCATGGCAGAATGATGGAAATGATTGAGGTTCCCTTCCAGCCCAAACCATTCCACAATTCTATCATTTCATGATCCTCTCCCAGACTCTAACAACGTGTTTAGGATCTTCCCAAACCAGATTTCTCTGTGTGTTTAATATCCTCAGTCGCGTTTTTCTTCCCTGATTTCTCCCATCACAATCTGAACTCGTGCAAAGCGCAGACGGTCATCTGGAGACCCAAATTCTGCCCCTACCTCACCACAGGTTACCTCAGTGATGCTGCCAAGTCCCTGGAAAAGATTCCTGCCCTCCAGCTAGGGATGCTGAGGTCTAACCCACCCTGGTGCTGAGCAGTCGGAAGGATCCAGACTTTTCTGGAAGAGAATGTGGGATTCAGTCAGCAGCAGCTCTCCTCCAGTTTCTTGGAACTGCCAAGTGGCTTTGAGACACATTGGGGGGCAAACAGATGGAGAACACCATGGAGCACAAACTGCATTTCCTAAGGAGACCTGGAGAGGAATAAATAATGGGGATATTACAAGGAGAACTAGACAAGTATTTTGTTTTCCTACCACAGGATGCCATGGGTACAACGAGTAACACAGAACATTAAATTTGCTTCCAGAAAGTGGCTGACAGCATCCCTTTCTGCTAATTAAAGTAATTCTGGGTAGCTTTTCCTTGCTTGAAATTAGGCAGGGTAATTTAATCATATTTAGGTCACTCTCAGTGCACACACTGCATTTAGCAGTGCAGGCTGGCTTTGACTGATGTGGTCGTCTCTGCCTGCACTCATGAATATCTACAGATTTTTCTTTGTAGATAAATGTACCCCAGAACGAGAGATGAAAGATGAAATCTTGAGGTTGCTCTCCTCAAGGAACAGAGACTCCCCTTTGAGCTCGAGGAAGGAAGGATGGCCTGTATTTGTGGGGGAAATCACGAATGGTTTCGCACAGACACAAAATGGGTGTTTTCTCTTTTGTTGTTCACCGTGCTCTAATTAGCCCAGCGTTTATAATAAGTGTCCTATTTAGCTGGAGTAAGTGCTCCTGCTCATGTTATTAGTGCAGTCAGCTGCAGTTGATATTCCTGAGCACGGGGGGGATTCTCTCCTCGTTGAGGAATGCAGAATTCCATGCAGGCACCACAGGACTTCACGTGGCTTCACCTTCTCACTCGAGGTGCTGTCTCTGGGAAGCTGGAAGGGGACAGAAGGGGACGGAGGTTTCAGCAGGTTTGTGAAGCTTGGATTCAAAGTTTCAGAAGGAAATGGAAGGAATGATATAGGGCCTGGAGGACAGCAAGGATAAAAAGCAAACAGACCCTGTCCTGATGTGAAAAAAGCATTTCCGACACCTCAGAAATTCTTGGACAGCACCAAACAGAGAGGAGAGGGAGAGAAGGATGTCAGAACTTTGTTGTCCCAAGGTCCATCGAGCACAGTGCCCTGTCCCCAAGAGGAAAGGAGGGGACAATGAGGTAAATGGTGACAGAAAGATGATAAACACAGTGCTCCATCCCCTGCTGCCCTCTGAGCTTGCAGCTATCAGCAGGTTAGAGCTCCAGGGCCAGACATGACAGCTCAGACATCAAATTTATTGCCAGCGGAAGAGTTGTCCTCCAGAAATTCCATCATCACCCCAAAAGCCTATGGGTAAGGATTCCTGTGAGGGTGGTGAGGCCCTGGCACAGGGTGCCCAGAGAAGCTGTGGCTACCCCTGGATCCCTGGCAGTGTCCAAGGCCAGGCTGGACAGGGCTTGGAGCAACCTGGTCCTGGCAGGGGTTGGAACAAGAGGGAACAAACCAACCAAACCATTTCCAACCCAAACCATTCCAGGATTTTATGATAATTGTGTCCTCCTCGATATCCGAGACACTGAGTTCCAGCAGATCCCACTTGATGTGAGAACAGCACTCACTTGTATCTGTGTGGAAAAAAAGCTCAGAGCTGCACCTTTTGTGTCTGTGAGTTAAATTAAACCAACATCCTCCCACGTTGCCATGGACTCACATCTTGGCTGGATGGCTCAGGTGACAACCTAGCATTTAAGGAAGTTTACTGATCTCCTGTAACGCTATTATTGTGATACTGAATTTTGGAAATATCACTGAAAGTTGTTGTTCCTTTCTGGTCCTTCTGCACCATTCAGCAGCCAGGGCTTGTGGCTTTTCCCATCCCAAGTCAGTCCCCTCAGAGTGAATGGTGATTTTTTGTGGCTGTGGTACCTCAGAGAATCTTCTTCCCAGCTGAAAACCTTCCAATGAGAAGTAAAACATTTTTTCCAGGAGATGGGGGAAAAAAAATGAAAGACTTGTCAATGTTTTTAGTCTGGTTTTGTTTTTTCTGTTATTGTAGGAACTCAAAAATACCAATGGAGGACCCAGACAGATCTGGGCTAATTTATGGGATGGAAGGACAATCCCTGTCCCAAACTGCCCTACAACTGACGTGCCAGACAAGAGACTCTAAAACGGTTTTCTAGGAAGGTTCCTGATTGTTTCCACTGATAACAAAACACCTTTGCTGCTGGATGTCACAGGTTTTCCATCCAGTTTTTAGGGCTGGAAAACACCAAGACCATGGCAGTGCCTCATGTTTGCGGCCAGGAGCAGCCTGTCTCCTGCTGGCAAATTTCTCCCATGGGTTAAAACCCTCGGGAGCTGCAATCACCACATCCACATCCCTGTGTTGCCAAGGCAACCTCAGCATCCACTCCGGGAATCTGGACAGACATGGCTTTATCTTCTGGCTCTGAAGTGCTTCCCGAAGTTACCTCCAACCCACTTTTTCCAGGGATAAGCTGTTGGAAAAAGCCACTTTTCCTCACTCACAGATGGGAAATCCTTAATTTCCCATAGAATGATTTAACTCCTATCCCAGCCTGCTGGAGTTCTCTGAGCTTTAATTCCTCAGCGACACGAAAGGGCCAGAGTGTGCCAGAACCAGTGGCCAGCCTTCCTCCAGACCCTGCTTTTGGCATTAATCATTCCCAGCTGCTTCAAAGAAAGATGGAAGAAACGCTCCACTTGATAAATTATGCAATTCTCCCACAGGAGAAGTTTCATCCTAATGGGCTGTTGGTAGCTTGTTTGTGCTCTGCAGCATGAGAATTGATATCCCTTTTCAGACCAATCTAGCAGAGCTGTAGATGCTCTGAAACAGAGATAAATGCTGTTTTCGCTCTCATTTTTTTAAAAAGAAAAAATATTTCTTGCAATCTTTCTAACCCCTGAGCTTGCACAATCGCTCTTGGTGATGAGTTCCACAGCTTAATTAGGCATTGTAATCACACAGTTTAAATTGATGAGGTGCTCTGGTTGCCTTTGAACCGAGCTGGATGGGCTTGGGGTTTTTTCTAGACATGATGAAAACAGTGGAGAACGGGATTCCCAGCCTGCTCATCCATCATTTTGTGTCTTCTTCATGTCACCTCTTCTCCCTCTCTGCTCTGTGAGTCACCCAGGGCAGGGAAAAGCCTTTCTCTGTGTGCTGACCCAAAATCCTTTTGAAACGTGGGAAGAAAAATCCACCTTTGTCCACAGAGGAAGACAAACCCTTTTATCCCAGTTTTTTCCTTTGAAAGAGGGAGGACAGACAGGGAAACTACAATCAGACTTCATCATCCCATTTTATTTTGACTTCTGGGCTAAACGGAGTCAAAACAAGATGAAGCAAGATGCTGTGATGTTAAAATAATTATTTTTTTTTAAATCCCAATAGTTGATGAGATAAAAAAGGTTGACAGATTTCAAACGTCCACCATAAAATTAATTTTATTTTTACAGAGATTTTAAATGTTTGGAGGAACAAATATCCTGTTGCTCAGGAAGCCCAGACTTCAAACACCAAATATTCCTATCAGGAGATAGGATGAATTATGTTGTGGTTAAGAGAACTTATGGGGGCTCAGGGAACGTGGATTTATTTCCTGTCAGGGTTACAAATACCCTCAGTAGCTCTGAACAAGCCACTGGGAAATAAATCTTAGCAGGGAATTTAAACATCCCAGTCCTGAGCACTTCATTACCCATTTTTGAGGTGTTTACTGCCTGCAGTGGGACTGAAGTCCCCAGAGAGAAGGGAATGCAGGCCAAGGAAAACATCCATATGGGAACAGCAGGTTTTGAGTCTAGCAGGTTTTGAGTCTTGCAAATTTTCTCCTTCAACAGTCCTCCTTCAACCCTTTCCTGAAAAAACCTCATCCTTCCAGTCTCCTCACAACACACAAGGAAGGGAAAAAGGAAGACATTTGAGAGGCTGCAAGAGATTTTTTTAGGGGGGAGGACGTTGTGATACAAGAAATCTTGGGGGTCTCTTTTCTTTAGATTAATGTTTCTTCAGTTTATTTGGTCTTCGTTGAATTCTTTCAGGGATTCCTGCAGGTAAAATCATGGAATCATCAGGAATGGTTTGGGCTCATGCTGGGAAACTGCAGATGGCTCTAAATACTGCCACAATGGTGGGGTTTTTTGTTTTTTGGGTTTTTTTTGTTTGGTTTTTTTTTTTGTTTTGTTTTTGGGTGATTTTTTTTTTGTTGTTTTTTTTTGGTGCTGATGGATTTTTTTATACCAGAAAAACATCCTTGGGCACAAAGATGACCTGCAGAGTGGGATAGAAAATGAAAATCGAGCTGCTCTTCTGCTGTGATGTGATTCTCTCCTGCTCCCAGGGAGGCTTGGCATGGCCAGGACCAAGTGCCACATCTGGGAGAGCATCTCAATCCTCCTCCCACCGGCCAAGAGCAAACCAGTGCTCAGTTTTCTGGCAGATCCCAGCTGGAGGTTGGAGATAAGACCTGATTTGATGGTCGAGGCAGAACTTTGGAATCAGGGAATATTTCTTCTGGAAAAGCACTGTGTCCTGGAGTGCTGTGTCCATTTCTGGGATCCCCAGCACAGGAAGGATGTGGAGCTGCTGGAGAAAGTACAGAGGAAGTCATGGAGGTCCTCCAAGGCTGGAGCTCCTCTGGAGGCAGGCTGGGAGAGCTGGGAATGTTCCCTGGAGAAGGGAAGGAGCCAGGGAGAGCTCCGAGCCCCTGGCAGGGCCTAAAGGGGCTCCAGGAGAGCTGCAGAGGGACTGGGGACAAGGCATGGAGGGACAGGAGACAGGGAATGGCTTCCCACTGGGAAAGGGGAGCTTGGGCTGGGATCTTGGGAATGAGGGATTGCTGGCTGGGAGGGTGGGGAGGGGCTGGGCTGGAATTGCCAGAGCAGCTGTGCTGCCCCTGGATCCCTGCGGTGTCCGAGGGCAGGCTGGACATTGGGCATTGGAGCAACCTGGGATGGTGGGAGGTGTCCCTGCCCATGGTGGGGGTGGAATGAGATGATCTTTAAGGTCCCTTCCCACCCAGGCCGCTCTGCCATTGCAGGATTCTCTGGCTCCAAAGGTGGAATGAGAGCAGAGCAGTGGCACAAGCCCTGCCGGGGGCTGAGCGATGCCTCTGGCCGGCAGCTGAGAGCTGGGGCTGCTCCCTCTCACTGAAGGGTCATTTCATTGGAAACTTGCTGCTCTCTCAGGGCCCAGAGCCGCTGAAACCCTGGGGATGGTGAGTCCCATCTGTTTCCTGAGCTCTGCACGGCCAGGCCACGGCAGGGAACTCGGCTGGGCCGGGCTCAGGAGGCTGCTGGGAACCTTTCCCTTTTTCTCGTGGGATTGCGCCGGGCCAGAAGCGAATCCAGAGATGCCCTTTGATGCTGCTCTCGGATCCCAATGTGCTGAGGGCATGGGCAGCGGGCACAGTGCACCAAAATAAATCAAATATTTCTCAGGAATGGGGTGGGGACATCAGCAAAACCTCTGCCTTATGCAATTGCCGCCAGCATTACAGCAGATTTAAAGCAGCTGCTGCTGGCTTTCCCTCTTCCCTTTCACAAACTGTTTGTTTGTCTGTTTGCTCGGGGCTGCAGGGCAGGGAAGAGGGGATGTGTGGGATGTAGGGAGCACTGAGATGCTTGAGCGAGGGGATGGAGCCCAAATATTCCAAATACATCCAAAAAGAGATGGGCAATGTGAAGCTTGGCCAACCTGACCCGGGCAGGAGTGGTTTTGTCATCCCAGGCAAGGAGGGTGAGCTTGGGATGTCCACGGAGGGCCAAACCCAGGGTTGAGCCTAAAGGGACGTTCTGGAAACACCAAGATGTTGCCATCAAGGCATCAACTCCCAGCAGCTGAGGTATAGCATGAAAGGGTGGGAAAAAAAGGCCTTTGTTTCCTCAAGCAAACAGAAAGAGGAGTCAGGGTTTGATTTTTNGTTTGGTTTTTTTTTTTGTGGCAAAAAGTGGAATTGGTGAGATTCGGACAGAGCCTGGGTTGGGGGGCAGAGGACAGGACTGGCTCTAGGGCAGTGCTGGGGTGGTGACCACAGGTGGCAGAGGGGATTGACCCTGCTGATTTTGGGTTTGGCTTTGCTGGGCCTGGCCTGGGGGGCAAAAGGCTCGGTGAGACTCGAGGTGGAGGACTGGGATGGTACCAGAACCATGGGACCCTCAACAAGATATTGAGGGGCTGGAGAGTGTCCAGGGATGGGAATCGAGCTGGGAAGGGTGTGGGGGACCAGGAGGAGCTGAGGGAGCTGGGAAAGGAGCTCAACCTGGAGAAAAGGAGGCTCAGGAGGACCTTGTGGCTCTGCACAGCTGCTGACAGGAGGGGACAGCTGGGGGGTCAGGCTGTGCTCCCAGGGAACAGGGACAGGAGGAGAGGGAATGGCCTCAAGTTGTGCCAGGGGAGGTTTATCTTGGATATTAGGAAAAATTTCTTCCTGGAAAGGGCTGTCCAGCCCTGGAACAGCTGGCCAGGACAGTGGTGAAGTCTCCATCCCTGGAGGGATTTAAAAGCCCTGTGGATGTGGCACTTGGGGACATGGGGCAGCAGTAGCCTTGGCACTGCTGGAGGAACGGTTGGACTGGATGATCTCGGAGGATTTTCCACCTGAAAGAATTCTGTGATTCCATGAGGCTCCTGCAGCAGGGAGGGAGGATGTGATGCATTTGTGTATGAAGAGGAGAGGAGCAAGAGGTGGGGTGAGGGAAGGAGGGAAGATAACAAAAGGGAAGCAGGTGGCACAGGAAAATCTACAAGAGAGCACTTGAGTCTCCTCTCCTCCCTGCAAGCAGGAAGATTACCCAATTTCAGACACAGCAAGGCTTTCCTTTCACCACTTTGAGCAGCCTGCTGGAAACTCTGTGGGATGAGAGAAATCCCTCGTCCCAAACCCCACAATACCTACATGTGCATAGCACCTGCCTGGGGGAAAACTGGGGTGCATTTTCCATCTCAACCCCCCCAAAAAAAAAAATCTCTAACACACAGCACTGTAGAAACACCCTAGGCTGTAGCTTCAAAATGCAGCTGTTAAGAGGAATGGTTGCATATCTGTGACCCAGGCCCTTTCCCAATCCAGTGTACTCCCTTCAGCCACAGATTGCTGCCTTTATTCAGCCCAAATGCTCACCAGCTTCTTTCTATTCAAATAATACCAAAAACATGCTCATCCGAGGGTCAGCATGGCTTAATATGTAACCAGGATTTCAGCAAACCCCAGGAGCAATCAAGTCATCACTCAAGTAGGAACAGTCCAGCCAGATATCCACAAAGAAGCCTTTTCCATCATTCCAGGAAACAGTCCCTCAGCTGTCTCCAGCAATCCTATTGTGAATAGATGTCTTTTGCCACTTTCCCAGAACATCCATAAATGCAGGGGGTTTCAAATCTGGAGAGGACAGCGCTGGAAAACCAAGATTTAGAGTCTCAGTGGAGGCAAAGGAATTCCCTGCCGTGCAGCTCTCTCCCTTCATCCGGGGTGGAATGAGCTCCAGCCCTGCCAATGATCCCATGGCAGGAGACAATGGAGGTCTTTCGAGTTTCTTTTCACAGAATCATCGAATCCTTTGGGTTAGAAAAGACCTGTAGGATCATGGAGTCCATTGCAGCACTGCCAAGGCCACCACTGTCCCATGTCCCCAAGTGCCACATCCACAGGGCTTTTAAATCCCTCCAGGGATTGTGACTCAATGATTTCCCTCGACAGCCAGTTCCAGGGCTGGACACCCTTTCCATGAAGAAATTTTCCCAATATCCAATCTCAACCTCCCCTGGCACAACCTGAGGCCATTGCCTCTTGTCCTGTCCCTTGTTCCCTGGGATCAGAGCCTGACCTTCACCTGGCTGCACCACGTAATTGGTGCAATTTAAGAGTTGCTTGGCTTGACAGAGTTTCTCAGAGCCCAGGTTTGGATGGTGGCAGTGAAAGGCTTTGACCATTTATTTCCTTTTCACTCCTTTCACGCCCAGCTGTCCTTTTCCAGCCAGTGGTTAAGGGATATAGTGACAGAAAACACCTCCCAGCCCATCACCTCTCCATTTTCTGAGGCTGTATTTTATCTGCACCTGTATTTTATCTGGGTTTTTTTGGCTCTTTGGGCTGGTAGCCACACGTTTGTGAGGTCTCTGGGTTTGCACATTGTTCTAAGCAACCACAGCTTGGACTCGATGATCCCAGAGGTCTTTTCCACCCTGAATGATCCTGTGACCCATCTCCTTTTAGGAAAAGAAGCACAGGAGGAATCTTGTCACCTTCCCATTCTCCTGCTGAGCCTGCAAGGCATCCTCAGGCTGTGCCAGGGAGGGAGAGCAGATGGAGACTCTGCACAGCTCTCAGCAGTTGGTGGCTCACACTCCTTGAGTCCCTGATGATTCCCTGACCTTGGACAGGAGCTGCTCTTGAGTGCTCTGTGCTTCTCCTAGTATCTTAAAAACAGCCTGAAAAGACCTAGGGAGAGATGAGCTGAACCCTTCCCTCCCATTCCACATTTTCCCTGGTGTTTATTTAGTCAAAGACCAACATCTTGCATTTTTCACGTTCTGTTTTTTTGTTGTATTAGTGCTGTGATGGATGCTCTCTGTTGGTTTTTTATCATGCACCTCCTTTCCCTTTGTTTGTTGTTTAGCTTTAGGAACAGCAGCAGATACATTTCCAATCCCATTATCTGCCTTTCACCTGGAATAAAAGTTTTCCATTCTCTAAGGTGAAGGAGCCACGCTGTGTTCTCAAAAGCCTCTTCTTTTTCCTAGAGGAGATTCTCGAGCAGATGAAGAATTAGCTGAAGCAAAGGTTTATGGATATTCTGAACAGTGCTTGTTTCTCATTTATTTTTATCACAATTTCTCTCCTGCCTTAGTCCTGATTTCACAGCTGTCCTCACTGTAAGAATCTATGGCAAAAAAAAGTGAGGCTGAGAACCCTGAACTGCATATGAGCAACAGCAAAGGCAACAAGTGCAACAAAAGGTAGAAAATCCTGTAAAAACCTACAATAAATTATATACATCCAAGTTCATTAGAAAAGAAATTTAAAAATGCCTATATTATTTTCTTCCTCAAGTGTGTAGGGTTGATTTCTCACACAGATGAAGTTTGAAATCCAGGGATGTGGGGAATATTTTGGCAGAGGCCAAGTGACCTCTCCAGAGCTCTTAGTGGGGTGCATGACTTTGGCCATTGTTTTGTTCTCTTTTTATTCAGCATCTCTTTTTTTTTCTAATATCAGTGAAAGTTTGGGGTGAGGGAAGCTGCAGGAGGAGGTTCTAATTCAAGCTAGAGAGGGGAGTAGCAGGCTGAGGGTTGTGCAAGAGGTGAGGCAGCTCTACCTGAGCATTACAGGGCTCAGGAAAAAAACCCACAAAGATGAAAGAAGATTTGAAACCAGAGCCTGTAGAGCTTTTTTTCCCTTTGCAATAATACCGTGAGAGTTTTAAGGAGTTCTGATGTAAATGAAGAATTGGACTTTCCACATTTTATTTGAACTACTTCACTATATTTTTTTTTTAAACAGAGATAGACTAAAAGAATTCAGTTATTTATTCTCAGTAGTAATTCTTTAAGGACGGTGTTCACATACAGAAAATATTTTTATTTTAAATACTCCCAATATCCTTGAAATAAATTCCTGGCTTGGTCAAATGTTACTCAAATACATATAAACTCTTCCTCTTTGGTCTTTTTGTTTACTTGTAGCAAACCTGAGGGTAGAACTGAGTGTGAGTGAGAACCAAATCCAGTCCCATCAGGGTGCAGAGGTGAAAAACTCAGCTTTTGAGTAACATTCTCTGTCACAGAGCCCAGGGGACATCTGGTGCCACTTCATGTCCTTCTTGTGGTCGAAAAATCCAAGGTAAACTGGGGAAGCACCGAGGGAAAGGATTTGAGGAGAGATCATCAGCCAAGAGGGCTGAGCACAATGAGGAGACACCAAACGACACTGAAAGCACAAGAATTTTTTTCACAATGGTATTGAGCCATTACCAGCCTGACATGAGAGGGAAAAAAACCCAAGTGTTGATAATGATGAAGACAGAAAAATTCCCTGAATATTTCTGCTCTGTCACTGGGAAGAGCCAGAGGATGGAATCCCAGCCTGGATGGTAAAATGCTTTCCATTCCAGCAGCAAATCCCAAAGTGGGGCAGCAGCCCAGGAATTCTTGACACACACAGGTCTAACTGCACCCAAGAGTTTTTAAAGAGCAGCCTGGGGAGGTCTCTTGATCAGAAATGATGTTTTTTTTCACTTGGTTTGGGTGGTTCTGAATGATGACTAAACTAGCCGGGCTAAAGTCGTAACTATGTTTTCCAAAAGGCAAATGGGACATCCTAGGAAAGTGGATATCCGTTAGCCTGGCATCAGTCCCAGGCTAAAAAATACAGAATCTCGCACAGGACGCAATAAATTAAGGGAAAATAATTAATAGAGGAAGGAAATTAAAGGAGGGTAACAAAAGCAAGATCAAGTAGTAATGCTGTCAAGTGAATTCGGTACCTTATAAAAATAAGATCGTGAAGTTTTACAGAATTGTAACAGGCTTGATCTTAAAGGTCTTGTCAGAAAGTTACAGAAAGTGGTGCTTTGAGTTCGTCCTGGGTTTAGTCTGAGTAACTATGGCGAGCAAGGCATGCGGAAGACATTAAATAGCCCTCAAAGCAGCTAATTAATGGGATCCAAAGTGTAATTGTAAAGGCAGTTAATTAACGCAGTGACCATGTTCCCGCTGGGGTAGGGCAGAAAGCATTTCCATGCTCTTGAACTTCGGAATTAATGACCTGAAGACAACACACACTGGCTGCTGATAAAACCTTCCAGGTGACCCAAAGATCGGGGAAGCCATAAATGATCGAGGAAGGAACTGTGCAATGCAAAAACATTTTTATTCATTCCCTGGCACACGAGGAGGATGAAGCTGAACGTGGCCAGGTTTGAGGGAGGACAGCAGCAATCCGTGGGCAAAGGCTTTGGGAATTTCGGGGTGTGGTGGGAACTATGTGGATCTGAGTTCTCACTGCTGTTTGGGGACCAAAGGGAGGATGTGAACATAGCATGGAAAACATAAAGTAGGGATGGGAGGATTGGGCTGAAAGCAGCACTGCAGGGAGGTTTTGGAGTTCAGGGAGCCTGTGGGAAGTGTTGGCAGCTTTTTTGGGAGGATTTGTGGAAGGGAGAAATGCCTCACAGACCGTTTGGTCTCTTGTGATGTGAGCTCACAGCTCCAGGATCCCTCTGGGAATTCCCCGTGGAATTTTGGAAATCATAGGTGCAGAGGACAGTGAAATCCTTCCCTGGAGCGTGGAGCTCTGCCTGGCAGTGCCCCAGACCAAGGACATGGACGCAGGGCTGCCCCACGTCCTCCAGAGATGAATTCCCAGGGGTGTTGAGGCTCCTGGGTTTGCTGCTCGCAGATCCAGACCCAGCAGGGCTGTGCCAGGGAGCTGAGCCTGGAACTGGAGCTCCTGGTGGGAGCTTTGGGATGGAAAACTGGGCTGCTCCGAGTCCAGGCTGGTTTCTCCGTGTTGAGTCACAAAATTGTGGAATCACAGGATATTTTATGTTGGAAAAGATCTCCAAGATCATTGAATCCACCCTGTCAATCCCCACCTTGTCACTCAACCCAGAGCACTGAGTGCCACGTCCTTGGACACCTCCAGGGATGAGGACTCCAAACCTCTCTGGGCAGCCCCTTCCAATGCCTGACCACTCTTTCCATGAGGAAATTCCTCCTGATGTCCCACCTGAAGCTCCCCTGGCACAGCCTGAGGCTGTTTCCTCATCCTGTCACTGTTCCCTGGGAGGAGCAGAGCTTGGGTCCTGGCAGGGAGTTGTGGACAGCGAATCCACACTGCACCTCACTGAGTGACGCACAGAGAGCTTTATGTGTCCTCCTGGCTGCCACAGCTCCTGACCACCACTGCCTCCCTCACACAGACCCTAAACTTCGGATCTTTCAATCAGTCCTGCCCTGCTGACCTTCCCAGCTCACTCTGTTCCTCTGCGATGGAGGAAATCATCAAACAGCTTAGGAAAAACTCCTTCACCAACTCTCCCCTCTGAGCCTCAGGGTGACTTTTGTCATCTTTTCACTTTCTCCTGCCCCATGTTTATCTCGGGAGGAACTGTAGCTCCAACATTTTAATGGACAATTCCTTTGGGGTTGGAAGAGGTCAGGTACTTCCTGACAGAACTCATCGCTTTGTTTTCCAGAGCCTCTTGCCTATATCCTTGGCCCTGAGCTCTGTGGACACCACAATACCTTGCCCAAATCTTTACAAATAAGATCTGAAAAGCAAAAAGTATCTCCCCAGAATCCAATTTTTAATGTAAAAAAAAAAAAAGGACCTTTCCTGGTATTATTCCATCTCTGATTTTCTTTTCCTTTTAAAAATTATTTTACTTCAGTTTAAAGACGCCATTTTTTTCTGAATGAAAATTAACCTTTTGCCTGACGTGTGAGGCAGTGTTGGGAAATACACAAACTGCCCACATGTTCTTTGCTACTTCCCTAAAATCCATGAAATGGTAATTGCTAAGGCTGGACGAGAGTATTAAATTAAGAAGACCTGAACTCCTGTATGGAAGAGACCTTTTCATTTCACCCTGTTAGCCCTGTAAGGAGCTTATGTTTGTTCAGGGCCTCTCTTGCAGAAAGACATTGAGCTTTGAACTCCAGATATGAAGAGAACTCCACTCCCCTCGGAGGATTTCCCTTCCACTGTGAAAAAAAAAAGAGACTTCATTTCCCATTCCACTTCATCTGTCTTCAATTACTGTGGAGAGAACACCAAAGTGCCCCTGTAATCCAGAAAATCCCCCTTGCTCTGTTTTTCCTGTACAGGTGAGGATGTCCTGTGCTGACATCTCTGCTCTGCTGGCTCTTGCCAACTTCACTGGAAAAATCACAGAATCAGGGAATGGTTTGGGCTGGAAAGGACCTTAAAGATTATCCAGACGCACTCCTGCCAGGGCAGGGACACCTCCCACTAGCCCAGGTTGCTCCAAGCTCTGTCCAGCCTGGCCTTGGACACTTCCAGGGATGGAGACGCCACAGCTTCTCTGGCCAACCTGTGCCAGGGCCTCCCCACCCTCCCAGGGAGGAATTTCTTCCATATTTCCAACCTAAATTTCCCCTCTTTCAGTTTGAACCCATTCCCCTTGTTCTGTCACTCCAGTTCCTAACGAAGAGTCACTCTCTGCCTTCTCTGCAGTCCCTTCTTATCCTGGAATGTGCTGTGAGGTCACCACAGAACCTTTTCCACTCCAGGTGAACAACCTTAGCTCTCTCAGCCCATCTCCACAGGAGAGATGTTCCAGTGCTCTGATCAACTCGATCTCCAGTAGCTCTGGTAGGAAACACTCAGGAAAAAAGAGGTGATTCCCTTCCATCCCACTAACTGGGCTTAAGAAGAGCAGAAGCAACTTAAGTCGAAAGGAAACTGTTTTGTTTCTGTCCCTTCTACAAGAGGCTTCCCTGCTGTCTGTGGGTGCATCTCCCCTTTCTGGCACTCAGGAAGAGCCAAGGACAGGTTGTAGTTCAACACAAAAACCTCCTCTTGTGCCTCCCCACCCTTCCCAAGCCGCTCCATGGCCCTCGGGAGCTCAGCCCTGCTCCATGCAGAGCTCTGCACTGGAGACAGGACCATCATTTCTGTCCCACCACAGCTGCGGGTCACAGTGTCTGCTGCCATTCCCACCCCACTGCCTCTGAGGCGCAGCAGGAATCACGCTGTGCCTCGGAAATGTGATCCCCACCCCCTGATCCCGAGGCCAGCTCGGACGGAAAATCGCAAATGTGAATCGTGAATAACCCTGGGGCTGAGGAAACCTCCCAGAGCAGGGCAGGCTCCCCTGCCTGGTAATTAGTCTGATCACCAGGGTGAACTGAGTGCTGCTCCTGACATTCTGTTCCTGGTATTCCCAGCTTGGTTTACCCAGGAGCTCCAGAGCTGCTCCAGCTGCAGGCACTGAGCTCCAGCTCCTTTGCAAAGAGGTTTCCTGTGGGAAGACACACGAGGTGATGATGTTTTTCTGTGCTCGTGGCATTTCCAAAAACTTCCACACTCAGGGCCATCTGAGCATGGGCGCAGGCTGGGCAATGAGTGGATGGAGAGCACCAGGGCTTGCTGCTCTGCTTCAGATGGGGAATTTAAAACACAGAAGGCAGCACACCATTTACTGCCGCCTTGATTGATTGTGTAAAGCAAAGAAAATCTTATTTCTTGTGCTTTTTTTCCCCCTGAGAAAAGGCTTTCACTCCTCTGCCCCAGTGCACCTGAGTGATCACTGAGCAGAGAAATTTCATTCTCTCGAGGGCAGAGCCTCATCCAAAGCTCACCAAAATCTGTGAGGACCAGGAGATGTTAGAGCTGGCTGTGCCAAACTGCTGAGCACATCTCGGAATTGTTCCTTGCTCTCTTTTACCCCTGCCAGGACAACACTTTTTGTTTATCAGATTGTAGATACGATTTCACATATTGATAAAAAAGATAAAAAGATTGTAGAGGGAGCCTTAATATGAACCAAAAAGCAGTGGGGAAGAAATGGAATGTGATTTTTGTTCCCAAGGAGATTAATACACCATCAAAGAGAAATGCTGTGGGCTCCTAAACCTGCTTGAAAAAAAAACCAACCCTGACCTTTTGTGGCCACTGCATTCTGAAACATCAAAAATTAACCCCTTTCATCAACACCTGAAGGATTTCCAGCTGCTTCCTCAAACTTTTCTCAAGCAGGGACTGCAATGGCAGATTCAAATAAGTTTGACAAATTCTTTATTCTGCTTTTCTCCTTGTTCCCCCTGGGGATGAAATGGTTTCTTTTAATAACATTTAATTAACCCACTGCAGGATAACATGCATACAGCAGGGAGAGGGATTCAGAGCTCATGCAGAGCTCGGAGCTGCAGAGGTTGGGATTGGAAATTCCACTCCAGTTGTGTCTCCAGTTCTCTCCAGCAAGGAGCAGGTGGGGAGGGACAAGATGCACTTGACTTTCAGGAAAATTTCCCCCATTTTTCCCTGCAAATCTACCCTGTGGGCACTCTCTGGGATGAGATCCTTCACCTGCTCATTGTCTTCTCCATTGCTGATATTGCAAACAGCCACAGTGAATTTGGGGACAGTTAGCACAGGGCTGTTCCCACCAGCACTTATGGAAGGTTGCCTTCTTGTCTTCTCTAAAATGAAATTGCATATTATCTGCAAAAATTTGGGCTTAGCCCTCACTGGGAAAAGGGGAAGACCTTAAAATACACAAGCAATGGTATTCAGCCAAAAAGAAAAATGGCTGAAATTGCTCAGTTTGGACTCTGCTGCAAGGGCTCAGCAGCTGACGGTTGAAGTGATTTCTCTTTTTCTCGTAAAATTTTTTAAAAATCTCTTGGCTGTGGGGAAAAAGTAAAATTTTTTTGTAGAATCATTGAATACCCTGTGTTGGAAAGGACCCACAAGGATCATAAAGTCCAAATCCTGCACAGGACAACCCCAAAACCCCCACCATGAGAGGGTTACACCCTCCTGTGCGTGCTGTCAGGAACATTTTTATTGTGACTTCCTCTCTTTTAATTCTTTTTTTCCCCTATTGTAAGCAGCTTTGGAATTATATGCTCAAATCTAATCATGAAATTAGAAAAGGAGTTACCCTCATTAAAAGCTGCTGACAAATCTACACACAGCTTCATACAACATCCTCTGATTCTGCCAGGGAAGGGTGGTGTGAGGAGCTCTCCCCACTGACACATTCTTTATTTTTTATAAAAGAATGTTTATTTGGGTTCCTAGAACACAAAAAAAAGCTGGTTTTGCTCTTGGGAGAAGGTGTGAGTTCCCAAAAGGAGCTGAAAGCTGGGTGTCTCCACTCACAGTCCTGACCAGGCGGCAAACTGGGACAAATGTTGTCAAAATCTTGGCAAAGTGTGCTGAGAAGGTGATGAAAGGAAGAGTTTGGGAGTCACAAATGTTTCCCTGCCGTTCCCTGTGTCTCCAAACCACACGGAGATTGTTTCCCTATTCCAAAATCAGGGCTCATGTCTCCTGTGCTCCTCACCAGCCTCAGCCTCGTCGATTTTCCTTCCCTCCTGCTGCTTTTTCCCCCCAAGGATGGATATTCAGTTCCCTAAAAACACCTCCCTTGGCAAATCCACCTGCACAATTTCAGTCTTTCGGCACAAACGTCATCGTGGTCCCTTGATATTGGCAGAGCTGGGTCTCAGTGTTGTCCTGTCAAGGGACACAGGTTGAGCTGACCTGGTGGGGACACAGTGAGCTGCTCTCCACACATCCTGCTCTGCTTCCCAAATATTTCTACTCAGCTCTCACCCAACTGGGCTCATTCTGGCAGAGCAGCCAACCCCCTGTGCGTCTGCTGCTCCATCCAGCCGTGAATTCAGGTGGCTCCAACTGGGACCAGCGTGAGGAAAAAGCCATCAGGCCTGGCTTGATGTGATTCCACATCCATCTGTTGTTGCCTTAGGCCACCCCAGTGTGCATTTCCATGGCAAAGTGCCTTGTGAAATAATTCCCAGCAGAGCGAGGAATGCCAAACGCCAGCGCTGTGACCGAGCGGCGTCACTGCAGCTGGAGATCTTCTGGGTGTTTATGGGTTCAGAGAGAATGCACAGCACAAAACTGTGCAGAATTTCTAGGAAAACGCCTCTGCTGACAATTCACCAGAAAGAACTGTTTTCTCTGGTGCAGGGCACTCAGCATGTCCCGGTTTTCATGGCCCAAAGCAAGTCCAGCTTGAGAGCATCGCGCTCCTCTCTCACCTCTAGCCTCGGGCCCTTCTTGCCACCACATATAAGGTGAAATGTCACCCTCAGGGTGGCCTGAGGGCCACGCAGCCACACTGGGAGAGCCACGTGGGGCTGGCCGGCTGCTGGATGGGTCCAGGATGTGCTGCAGCCACACCTCAATACCAAAACTGTGTCATGATGGCACCAATGACAGCAAGGTGGCTGCTGTGCTCCCTGGGATTTGACCCAGCCTCAAATCCCTTCGGAGAGTCTGCCTCCAGGCTCAAAAGCCAAATTTCCCCAAGATGCCATGCACAGACCCCCTGTTCCCACTTGCTGGATGAAGACAATTCAAGATAATATACAACCAACTTGCAGAGAGGGCTGCAGCTCAACAACTCTGCCTTTAAAATTGTATTTTACAGCCCCACATCCTTGATTTCCAGGAACTCATGAATAGAGAAGATATATTGTTCTTGGGAACTAAATAGTATCATTAAAACCATTATGAATCTTGCAAAAAATCATTCCTGTCTACCTAATTTAATCCTGGAACAATGGCTGTTATTAACTTGTCTTGTGCTGTTGCCATTTGAGATGATGGCCCTGGATGCACGGGGAGCTATTACAGCATCCAGTTTTTGTAAATGTGCATTGCTCTTAAGTGCTTGAGTGCCTCTCCTTCAGGGAGCTCCTGGGATTTAGCCATTCCAGGGCAGTGTGGTGAAACTGAAGACGGAAATGAGGAGTTCAGGGAACAACAGTTAGCTTAACTCCTGTCCTTATCCTGTGGATAAGTGTCTCGTGGCTGAGTTCTCATGCTCAGCTACACAAGAGATTGTTGGAAGTTCTCCTTATGTTTGACAATGAGTTAGACCCTGTGAGGGTCTACAACAGGCTTGAGATTCTCAATAATGTGGATTTCACTCATGGTCACTCCCATCTGACCACAAGAAATGTTATATTTTTGAAACTCCCAAGGCTCAGCCAATGTTGGCTCCACATTTCATGCTCAGCTACACAAGAGATCCACTGGAAGTTCTCCTTATGATTGACAATCATATCGCTCCATGTGGTTTCCCAAGGGTCTGTAGAAGGTTTGAGATCCTCAGTAATGTGGATTTCACTCATGGTCACTCCCATCTGACCACAAGAAATGTTATATTTTTGAAACTCCCAAGGCTCAGCCAATGTTGGCTCCACATTTCATGCTCAGCTACACAAGAGATCCATTGGAAGTTCTCCTTATGATTGACAATCATATTGCTCCATGTAGCTTCCCGAGGGTCTATAAAAGGCTTGAGATCCTCAATAATGTGGATTTCACTCATGGTCACTCCCATCTGACCGCAAGAAATATTTTTGAAATATTTCAAAAGGCTCAGCCAATGTTGGCTCCACATTTCATGTCCAGCTAGACAAGAGATCCACTGGAAATTCTTAGGATTGACAAAGAAATCGCTCCGTGTGGCTTCCTGAGGGTCTATAAAGGGCTTGAGATCCTCAATAATGTGGATTTCACTCATGGTCACTCCCATCTGACCGCAAGAAACATTTTTGAAACCCCCAAGGCTCAGCCAATGTTGGTTTCATATCTCAGGCTCTGTCTCACGAGTGCAGAGGAGAGAAAAGGAGCTCCTGTCTGTTTTCACCCTCAGATCACCACCGTGCCTTCCCAGACCTCACCCCAAACACGTGGAATTTTCAGCACTCCCTGAAACTGTGACTGTTTGACCTCCCTCTCCACACAGCTTAATGGAACAGGCCTCGTTTCCTTAGGAAACTGGCTTTTATGGGAAAAAAAAAAAAAATCCTCTACCTATTTTCCTCATTCCTCGGTAATAAAAAAATCAGTGAGTTATTTCCCTGGTCACTGAATTCAGATGAACCAAGAGAGTCCATTAGAGTAGCAAAAAAAAAAAAAAAATTAATAATAAATATTTTCCTGCTGTACTTTGGGATGCAATCACTGCAAATATCATCTCCAGCAGAACGTTTCATGTGCCTGAAGGTGCTAAATGTGACCTCACCCAGTTCTCATTTGTCGACTGCAAAGATGTTTATTCTCAGAATTACAGCAGCAAATAATAGCAGTTTTCAGGCATCTCCAGATGGAAGCAATGGTGTTGGTGGTCTGAAAAAGAGAAAACAGGAAACATCAGAGTATTTTTCTAACACAACAGGGCGTCATGTGTGGATGTAGATGTTATTCCTATCCTACTCCTCCCTGGTGTATCTTTTTACCCCTTTCTCCAATTCCAGAGCCACAAAACTATTGATTTTCTGAACTTTTCACAAAAAAAAAAAA
>VZRM01004163.1:19120-29729 GCA_013397955.1 Grantiella picta
AGGTTCCCGACTGGCCGCTGGGATTCGCCCGCAGATTTGTCACTTCGCTAAAGTCCCAAATTACACCCGTTTAGGCGGCGGCTCCGCTGCTCGAACCTGCGCGGGCTGCTGCCGGGATTAGGGATTCGCGGCGGTAATTATGGAAATGGGGATGTGCAGACGGAGAGCTGGCAGCGGGAGTGGTGCTGAAACGGCTATTTATAGTTCGGGGGGAAAAAAAATAAACCTTCTCCAGGCAGGCAGATGGGCTCGGCGGCAGACGGGTTCGGGGGAAGAGGAACGGGGAAGAGGGGTGGGAATGGGAGTGGTGCTTGAGGGAGGGCGGGTTTGGGGTTGGGCACCTCGGGGACACCCCGTGCCCTCCGTGTCACCTCGGTGTCACCCCGCCAGGGCTGCCGGTGCCCGGAGGGATGGGCTGCGAGCCTCGCCCGGAGCTCCGGCTGCCAACCAGCCTCGTTCTGCCCCAAACCCAGCCGGGTAGGAACTCCTGGGGAGTCCTGGGGCACCCCGAGCCCGGGGGAACCTCAGCCACGCCCTGCTCGAGGGCAGTTGGAAGCCCTTGAGCTTCCCTGGAGCTCCCAGGGAGGATAGCGGGATGTCCTGGAGGTCTGGGACACCCGAATTCACATCCTGGAGATATGGGACACCCCGGGTCCACATCCTGGAGATTTGGGAGAGCCTGGCTCCACGGCACCTCAATCACCCCGTGCTCGAGGGGAGTCGCCAACCCGAGGGGAGATCCCCAGCCCAGGGGGTCCCAGCAGTGCCAGGCCACCCAGGCCGAGCTCCTCGACGTCCCTCGTGCCGGGCAGCTCCTCCATCCCGAGCGGAAAACCAGAGGAGGCTCCCGGGGGTCAGCAGAGCCCCCCGGGTCCATCCCTGGCCCAGCCCAGCTCCCGGCAGGGTGCGGGATGCAGCCGTGGAGCCTCGTGCCGAATTCCAGGGGCTGCCAGGAGGCTCCGGGAGGCGTCCGGAGCAGACAGATTTATCCAAACTCTCCCGCAGCCCCACGCGGCGTCTCTTCCAGCCGGCAAGGAGGGAATAAATCAGCGCTGCCTTCCTCCCTTCCCTCTGAGCGGAGGTTTCTCCCAGCCATCCTTCAGGCGGGATCGCACAGACTTTTATTTACCGCCGAATAAAAACAAAAGCTCCGGAGCCCCAGGGGACAGAGGCTGGCTGTGAGTGACAGTGGCGGCCACCCCGGCTGGCTCTGCCAGGAGCAGGGAAGCGCCGGGAGCATCCCGTGAGGCTGAGCAGCGCCATGGAATCATGGAATGATTGGGTTGGAAGGGAGATTGAACCCATCCCATTCCAGCTTCCTCTATCCCAGGATGCTCCAAGCCTTGTCCAACCCGGCCTGGAATATTCCAGGGATCCAGGAGCAGCCACTTCCATGGAAAACCTGTGCCAGGGAGGAATTCCTTCCCTATTCCTCACCGTATTGATCCCTCCCTCCTTCCATTCCTGTTACGATGGAAAATTGCTGAGCTCCCAGCGCAGCTCCGCTGCCAACGAGGATTTGTGGCGTTCAATAAATATTATTAGAAAAGCGCAAGATAATAATTATGTCAATTAGAGGATGGGTAATTGGGCCTGCAGAAGAAAAGTGCTTTTCTCCCTAATTGCCGGGGCCATGTGCCTGTGATTGCATGTGTGGCTTCCAAAAATAAAAGGGCAGCCAGCAAGTGGGGAAAGCACTTTTGTTTTCCCAATGAGCTCCGTGTCGGGAATTGCTGGGTTGGACTGCAGGGAGGGAAGAGATTCTGTCGGTCCAGCCATGGTCCAGGAGGGAGGGGGAAAAGGGTTCAGAATTGGGGGGGAAAGGATTCAGAACTGGGGGAGAAGAGCTCCAGAACTGGAGGGAAAAGGGTTTCAGAACTGGAGGGAAAAGGATTCCGAACTGGGGGGAAAATGCTTCCAGCACAATTCCTGGAACCCTGAGGCACAGGGAGCTCTGTGTCCACTCCAGACCACTCAGCAAATATTCCCGTGGGGAAGGGGAGCCACCATTCCCAGGAATTAAACCTTCCTGAAGCTCCAACTGGAGCTCCCCAGAGCCTTCCCCACCCAGGCACCAAACCCGTTTTCCTGCCGCTGCCAAGCCCTTTCCCAACAGCCAAACCAGCCCCCAAATCTGCATTTGGCTTTAGCATGTTCCCATATTCTGGAAATCCACGGGGAACAACAGGCCAGCTCCGAGCCCTGAAGGTCTGCAGGGCAGGAGGGGGAAGGGCTGTAAGCAAAGCAGGAGCATTCATTTCAAGCAGGAGCTAAAAAAAAAAAATATTAATTTTAATTTTCTTTTGGCTGCCTCGGGGCCGCTGGAACATATGCACAGACAAGTTATGCAGAATTCCTGCATGGAAATGTGCTGGTTGGGTTCATCATCTCATCCAGAGAAATCTGCCAGCTCTTCCCTTCGGGAGGGTTGTCCTGCAGTGTCACCTTTGCCGGGAGGTGACAAGGGAGGAGAGCAGAGCACTGGTGAACCCCAGAGCTTCCTCCTGCTCCCAGTCCAGGCTCTCTCCTGGTTCTCTCCGGTGTGGGGAGGCTGTCCCGACTGGAATTCCAGACCGGAATTCCAGACACTCCTCCACGGGCAGATGTCACATCCGTGGAAAATTCCAGGCCAGGCTGGACAGCGCTTGGAGCAACCTGGACTAATGGAAGATGTCATTGCCCATGACCCCTAAATGTCCCGTCTGACCCAAACCATTCCAAGATTCTGTGATTCCCAGGGCTCCTCGTGGATTGCTGCTCCCGTCCAGGAATCCCAGAGAGGTTTCCAGGCTGCATCCTGGGAATGTTCCCACAGATGGAGACCCCACACCCAGAATTCCCGGGGTTTTCCACCGGTTCTGCTAAATACCCACAAAAATCCAGCCCTGCAGAGATGCAACCACAACCACGGCAGGAAACCAGCGACAAAGCAGGGATAAAGCAAAACCCCAGCTGGTGCTTCACCCTCCAAACCCATCGATTTGAGCCACATCCAGAAGCCAAAAGTCTCTCCCAGCCTCCCGGATCCAACACATCGGGATGTGTGATCCCAACCGCTGCTTTTCCCTGCATAATCTGCAGCACTATTTATGGTCATGAGCTCCTAATTGTCCCGGTGATCTGATAAGCGAGGGGGGAAAGGGCGGGGCAGGGAATTCTTGGCAGGGCAGGCTGGGCAGGGATTCGGCTGCTGCTTTTGGAAAGCCTTCCCGGTGGGAGATGAGAACCGGGAGCAGCCTTGGAGTGGCCGTAATGAGAATTTCTGAGACACAGATTGCGAAGATGAACCTGGTCCGCGATTTAGGTTCTTCCATTATTCCATGTGGAATTGAACGAGCATGGAAAAAACAGCTTTAACCTCCTCCTGAGCTTCCTTTCAGTCCTGACATTGCTGCTCCCGCCAGTGTGCTCCTTGGAGCATCCCAGCCGCCCCAGCCGTGCTCCCTGGTACCAATCCAGGGCGGTTTAAACTGAAAAGAGGTGGATTTATGTGGGATTTTGGGAAGGAATTCCTCCCCGTGAGGGTGGTGAGGCCCTGAGGTGGCCCAGAGAAGCCCCTGGATCCCTGGAAGTGTCCCAGGAATGGGGCTTGGAGCAGCCTGGGGTAGAGGAAGGTGTCCCTGTGCACGGGATGAGCCATTCCAGGATTCTCTGCTTCTATTTTGAGGCCAAACCTCCCATTCCCTGCTCTGAGGGGTTTGGGGGATGTGGGCAGGAAAAGCCCCGGGAGCACCTCCTGCCAGTGCCCAGGGACAGCTCTGGGGACACCAGGGTGGCTCTGGTCCTTGGGACAGGGACCGGGATGAGCCCAGGATGGGCAGAGACCCCTCGGATCCCCCCGTGACCACAGCCACCCTCAGGCCAGGGTCACTGGGCTCTGCCGCTCTGCCCCCCGGCACACAATGCCCTCATTGTGTGGAAATCTGATTCATCTCAACCCGCGATAAAATTAGCAAATCAGCCTAATTCCCGGGAGCCTTGTTAAATCAATACAACACACATCAGGCAGGCCCGGCACAATGCAGGGCTCAGATAAAATTAGAAGCAGTCCCCCCGGGTGGGTTGATATCAACTCGGCAGCTCGGAATTGGCAGGCGCTTGTGCATAATTTATCAATTACAAACAATTTAATTCATCCCGAATAATGAGTGGCGGGGCAGCTTCTGATGAGTTAAGTGACACGGGGGAGAGCCAACCCCAAACCAGGTTATTCCAGCAGCAGGGAAGGGCAGGAGACTGTGGAGGGGATCCTTGGGATTGTCCCTGGAAGGTCCTCAGAATGTTTGGATGTTCCTGCTGCAGGTGAAGACACCAATGGGCCAGCAGCGCCGAAAAGAGACCCAAGGCTTCCCCAGCATCCCCCGGAGCCAGGAATTCCCAGCGCTCCCAGCCCTATCTCGCTGTCCCAGCAAGGCGAACTCCAGGAGGTGAAGGGGAGGTTATTTCAAAGAACAAAAGTGATAAAAATCAAAAGCCTTTCTGCCGCCCAGAGGAGCCTTCAGAAGGTTGGGAAGCGTTTCCTTCCTGCAGCCCTCCTTTGTTCCTCTGCCCCTCGGGGCTGCTCCTTCTGCCCCGGAACAATGGGAATGGCTCTGGGAGAGGGCAGGCGGAGCCGCGCCAGGATGACACCCCTCGGAAAGGCTTTCCTCCCTCTCCATTCCCCCACCGGGATCTGCTCCGTGGCTTTCCTGCCGCCTCCCGCAGATATTAAAGCCAAGAAGTTAAGTGGTGCGTAATTATGGCATTGTAGTTGCTAATTATAATCCCACAATGAGATCAGGGCTGTGCAGGGAAGGCCGCAAAGAGCTGAGGGTTTGGAGGAGGCTCAGTCCTGAGCCCTCGGAATTCCTCGGGAAAGCCAAGAGAACGGCAAGGAGGGGTCAGGGGAAGGGAGAGGCGGATGGAAACCCCAACCCCATCAACCTCCTCCCAATCCCAGCGCCTGGGGATTGGCTTCGTGGGGACTCTGGTGGGGCGAATGTTATGGAGATGGTGTGGAACCCGTGGAGTGTCCAGGCACAGATCATGGAGCATATTGGCATAATCCCTGGATTATCCTGGCACAACTCATGGAGTGTCCAAGCACAGATCATGGAGTATCCAGGCACAGCCCATGGGGTGTCCAGGCACAGCCCATGGACCATCCCAGCACAACCCCAGGATTATCCCGGTGCAGCCCATGGACCATCCCAGCACAATCCCGGGACTATCCCGGTGCAGCCCATGGACCATCCCAGCACAATCCCAGGACTATCCCGATGCAGCNGTGTCCAGGCACAGCCCATGGACCATCCCAGCACAGTCCCAGGATTATCCCGGTGCAGCCCATGGACCATCCCAGCACAACCCCAGGATTATCCCGGTGCAGCCGCCCAGCTCCGGGTGCAGCTCAGCCCTCTCCAGGCTCCCCAGCCCGGCTCCATCCCTCTCCGCTGCCATCCCTCTCCGGAGCAGCCTAATAGCTCTGTCCCTGTCCGTGGCGGGAGGTGATTTATGGGGTAATTTGTCGCTCCCCGGCGGTGCTGGCCGCGTGGCAGCCGTGTAATGGGATGATGGAAGCTCCAGCCGCAGACAGCGGGCGGGAAGAGCTGGGCAAATGGGACTCGTCCAAACTGCGCGGCCCCGAATCGATCCATCGCAATTTCTGGGCTTTTGGCTTCGCTGCGAAAGGGAAGATAAAAAATACAGAAATGACAGTGATTCACTGGGGCCTGACTGCCCGGGGAAGGAGGGACTGTGCCGAGGGAATCCAAATCCAAAGGGATCTTAGCTCAGGTTCTACCCAGCCCTGTCCAGCCACTCCCAGATTTAGAGAATCCCAGGAAGAGCTCATGCACGTGACCCAGGGGTCAGCCACACTGACCCCAAATTCCCGATGGACTCTCCAAGGATGCTCCGTGCTCTGCAGTGGGAGCTCGGTGCCTGCTTTGCCTGGTGTGGCTGGGGGAGAGGGGAGGGATGGGATGGGATGGGATAATGGGATAAAGGGATGGGATAATGGGATGGGATAATGGGATGGGATAATGGGATGGGATAATGGGATGGGATAATGGGATGGGATAATGGGATGGGATAATGGGATGGGATAATGGGATGGGATAATGGGATGGGATAATGGGATGGGATAATGGGATGGGATAATGGGATGGGATAATGGGATGGGATAATGGGATGGGATAATGGGATGGGATAATGGGATGGGATAATGGGATGGGATAATGGGATGGGATAATGGGATGGGATAATGGGATGGGATAATGGGATGGGATAATGGGATGGGATAATGGGATGGGATAATGGGATGGGATAATGGGATGGGATAATGGGATGGGATAATGGGATGGGATAATGGGATGGGATAATGGGATGGGATAATGGGATGGGATAATGGGATGGGATAATGGGATGGGATAATGGGATGGGATAATGGGATGGGATAATGGGATGGGATAATGGGATGGGATAATGGGATGGGATAATGGGATGGGATAATGGGATGGGATAATGGGATGGGATAATGGGATGGGATAATGGGATGGGATAATGGGATGGGATAATGGGATGGGGAAGGACGGGAAGCAGTGTCATCATGGGGTCAGGGGATCTCTGGCTCCTCCATCCCCGCAGTGCCAGCAGTGGTTACTGGGAGTTACTGGGGCACTGGTAAAGCCCAGGCTGGAAACTACAATTCCCACCAGCATTCCTGTTTCTTCAGGGAATGGCCTCGCTGCCGGAGCTGTGCTGGGAGCACCGTGAATCACCTCCAGGGAGCAGAGCCAGGAGCCTGCGGGGCAGCAGGATCAGGAGCGGATCAGCCCCTTGTCCCCCCCAGTGTGCCCCAATGTCCCCGCTGGGGGTTTGGGACATCCGAGCGGAGCGGGACAGAGCTGCTCCCGGCCTCTCCCGGCATTGCAGCAGCCGCCGGACGGACCGGGAGCTCGGGAAGCTCGGGGAGCTCCAGCATCTCCCACACTGATAACCATCGGCTCCGCGGGGATCAGCAGGGATGTGCCGCTGGATGCCGGGATGCCGAGCTCGCCCCGCCGCTGGCAGGCCCGGGTGGTTTTCGGGCGGTTGGGATGCGCGATAGGGATCAGCCGCAGCCCTCGGTGAGGCAGCGGGCACGCCCTGCCCGGGAACGGCCCCGCTCCGCCATTCTCAGCTGCCCCAGACAGGGCCCGGGGTGGCTCTGGATGTCACCTTGTCCCCAGACCCACCCGGGATAACCGCGGGAGATCGATTTCATGGAATCCCGGAGTCGTTTTTGGGTTGAAAAGGACCTGAGAGAGCACCCCGTGGGCAGGGACACCTTCCACCATCCCAAGCTGCTCCAAGCCCTGTCCAGCCTCGGATATTCCAGGGATCCAGGAGCAGCCAGAGCCTCTCTGGGCACCCTGTGCCAGGGCCTGCCCACCCTCCCAGCCAGGAATTCCTTCCCAACGTTCCCCATGTCAGCCCGACGCCACTCCCCGTGCCTGTCCCTCCATCCCGGTCCCTCTCCAGCTCTCCCGGAACCCTTCAGGCGCAGCTTTGGGCCTCAGCTCTCCGAGCACCGGCGCACGATGAGTTGGCACGCATGGAAAAAACCCCGGCCGAAGCCAAGGAGCGTTAATGAGCAGCTGGAAACCATCAACCCAAACCTGTTTTGGCTGCGGGTGCCGCCCCGACGTGCCAGACGAGCCGGGAGCTCCGGGGGAGGAGGAGGAGGAGGCGACTGCTGAGGCTGCTGCCCCAGGGCGCTGCGGAGATGAAACGGGGATTTGTAAATCGGCGTCTGGATGCAGGGCTGGGGAAGGAAGGGCAGGAAGGGCTGCTCGGGGCCGGGAGGGAGCATTCAGCGCCCTGACTCAGCCCCTGATCTCCCAAACCCGCTCGCCGCCCTTCCCTGACGCAGCTTTACCCACCCCGAAAACACCCGGCAAGCAAAAAAGGGAAAGTCAAATCTGATTTCAGCTCTTTCTCCCTCTTTTTTTTTTTTTTAAATTTTTTCTTCCCCCCTCATTTAATTCCTTGTTATTACTTTTATTAGCCTCGCTTCTTTGGCTGCGGGGCCTCGCGGAGAGAATGGAGTGTGGCGTGGGTGTTACCGGCTGCTGGCGCTCTCCCCGGCTTCAGAAAGAAATGCCAATTACTAATTTCATGGAGATAAGCCATCCTGAAGGAGGGGAGCGAAAAAAATAAGGGAGAAAAAAAAAAAAAAAGAAGGGGGAAAAAAATCCTCCCGGCATTGAAATGGAAAGGCGCCTGAATTGATTGATTTATTTATTTCGGTTAATTCTTTCCTTCTCTCTGGCTCGTGGAGGCATCAGGATTGCTCAGTTGTGTCAGATGGAGGGATGGGAGATGGAATTGGGATGTCCATGGATCAATGTGGACAATAACCAGTGACCCTGCTGGAATTGGATCCTGCATCCTGCTGGATGTGATTCCCAACCTTGCCAGCCCCGCGGCTGGAATCCCAGCCCAGTGTCCCCCAGTGTCCCCCANCTGGCCAGCCCCGCGGCTGGAACCCCAGCCCAGTGTCCCCCAGTATCCACCAGTATCCACCAGCATCCAGCAGTATTCCCCAGCATCCAGCAGTCTCCCAGCTCCTCCCAGCTCCCACAGCCCGCAACCACCGAGGGCATGGGCTGGGGAGGGAAAATGACGGTGCCCGGAATGAATCTGGGTGTAGTTTGCATTTTTATTGCTCCAGCCTCAGATTCCAGCCTACAGAAAGGTTTCAAAAAAAAAAAAAAAAAAAAAAGGAATATATTCCATAAATACTTAAATAATCCTCCCACANCAGTTGTGTCAGATGGAGGGATGGGAGATGGAATTGGGATGTCCATGGATCCATGTGGACAATAACCAGTGACCCTGCTGGAATTGGATCCTGCATCCTGCTGGATGTGATTCCCAACCTTGCCAGCCCCGCGGCTGGAATCCCAGCCCAGTGTCCCCCAGTGNAGTCTCCGCCGGGATGAGACAGCCAGCTCTCCTCCTTCCCAAAAAACTCTCCTCCCCCACAGCCCGACCCTATAAAAGCTCATCCCGCTGCAGTGGATGTGCTCCGTGTGATCCATGGTGGGAGCTCAGGATGCTGGTGGGACATTCCATGTCCCTGTCGGAGCTGCAGGAATCCTGGCTGGGAATTATGGAAAATCCTCATCTCCCATTCTGAGCCACCTGCTTGGGGAGGAAGGTTTCGTCACCAATTCGGAGCCATCGGAATCGCCGCTGGTTTTTTTGGGGGGAAAAGAAAAATCAGCTCTTGGAATTGTTTATTCCACCTCAGCAGTTTCTCCCTGAGCCCAACAGGGGTGGAGAGGCTTCATCCGGGGAGAGGAAAACCACGGGAAATGGAAAACATATCCAAATTGGGGTTTGGGGGAATATTTAGGAGGTTGCGTCATTCATGATAAACCATTCCAAGGCACCTGCTGTGCACCCCGAGCATCGGCCACGGGGATGGCACCAGTGTCACATCCTCGGGGGTGGCACCGCTGTCACACCCACAGCGACACGGAAACGCTCAGGGCCACAGGGCTCTGCTCCAGTGGGGACAGACACAGGGTGGGGATAAATAACTCCATTGGGCATTCCCCGATGAGGATAAATAACTCCATTAGGCTCCCAGAGAACTGGTTTATTATTCTTCATTATTATTATTATTATTAATTATTATCGTCATTATCATTATTGTTGTTATCATAAGTGCTGCTTCCCCTGTTGTCTGCAGCCTGACTCGGGTGGGGGAAGTTTTCCCAGTTATTTCTGGGATGGGGGAACCAACCAGCTCTTCTGCTCCTGTGCTCCTCTGGGACACCACATTCTCCAGCAAATCGCTGGGGTTTTTTTGAATTTTCCCCACAGGGTCAGTGGTGGGCTGGGATGGCCCCAGTGTGAGGTCCTCTGGTCACCTCCTGGGTGAAGCAGAGCATGGTCCATCCCTAAAATTGTCCCAGGCCAGGCTGGATGGGCTTGGAGCAACCTGGTCCCGTGGAAGGTGTCCTGTCCAGTGAGCTTTAGGGTCCCTCCCACCCCAAACCATTCCAGCTGCGGATCCCAACCCCAGGAGGCCTCTGGGCTGCAGGCAGAGCGGAGCTGCTCCGACCTTTCATCCTCCGAAACATCAAAGTTTCAGTGGTTCTGCCTCTGACTCATCGGGGAGGAAGACTTTTCTCAGAGCAGCTCCGGAGGTGGGACAGACACCCAGCGCAGAGCCACCAGAGCCACCAGAGCCACCTCCCCGCGGGGATTTGGGTCCTGGCAGGGCTGTGCCCGGAGGCAGCCCGGGCCGGGCAGGGACAGGAGGGACAATGGCTCATTTCTGCCGGGGCCATTCAAATCCGGCCGGACAAAGGCGGCCTGTGCTGCCCAGATGTTTTATTCATGGTCTCCCTGGAAGAACGAACAAGCCCAGCTTATTCCGCTGCCCTTTGTGCTCTGTGCCTGCGGGGTCGGCAGAGCCAGAGGGGCTGCAGCCCTCCTGCCGGGGGTTTGTGTGGCACCGCTGAGGGGCTGCTGCCCTTCCCGCACCGCTCGGGCCGGGCTGGGTCAGCACCGGGATCCCCGATCCTTTCCCGGTGTCCCTGGCTGGTGGCACTTGTCCGTCTGGGGCTCGGGA